>PYHW01010519.1:312486-356518 GCA_013186435.1 Turdus rufiventris
CGCACCGGACTATAAGGCGCACTTCCGGGTTCGAGGGAAAATTTTAGTCAAAAGGGTGCGCCTTATAGTCGTGAAATTACTGTAGTTACTGTCATGATACCACATTAGCAATACTACATTTCCTTACTTCACTATAAACTTACTTCTTTTAAATATAACTTTATTGTCCAAACACACAACTGTTCTTCACATAATTTTATTTTCTAGATAATTTTCATTCTTCTATAATTTTAATTTTTTTTCATCTAGTTGCTCATCTGTATTTTCAGTCTAAACTGCTAATATTTGATTGTGGTACTACATACTTTGTATTTGTTAATTCTGAATGGCCTCTTTTCAGGAAAGATTTTCTGGCAAAATTAAGAGAGAATAAAAGAGGAGAAAAAGCCTTTTAGTCTTCTTTCAACTTGTATTTTAACGTGTATTTAGCAATTCAAATATAAAAATGCAATCTACTATTGTCACAATATACATTTACATTATTTATATTTCTCTTTGGGAAAAAACAAACAAAACCAAACCTGCTTCACTTTTGACTAGAATTAAATAATGATATTTTTCCAGCTTGGAGGGAAAAAAAGCCTTATTCTTGCTTCCCTCTTAATGAACCAAGTTCTCCAGCTCAGTCTTTCCAGTAAAAATGGAAAATCACCAACTATTAGTGCATAGGAGAAAAACTGCCACAATAAAGTATGAGGAACTCTCTTCATACAGCTATTCCTGAAAACTATAGTTATTTGATAAAAAACGCCCATGTTTACATTTAGGAACATGCCTTTTTTTTACTTCTTTGTTTTTCAAGTTTTAATTAAATTGTGGTATTTTAAATTTCCTTTTAAAAGTCCATGGAATAATTAGTGAAGTTGCATCAGTTGTAAGGGAATGGACTGTATTGCCATAAACTTCACTGTGAACAGCTTTTTTCACTGACTACCTATTACCTATACTTCACAGCTTGTTCACTTGCTTTTTTCCTAAATCATATAGAACCGTTAATCTTACTGGGAAGTGCTTACCTTGCCAGGGTTTTGTTCCTTAAAGTGGGACATTTCTTGAAGAAATACAAATAGATTCATCAGTGCTTCTGAAATGCACTGATTTATTCTGGGTCTGTAGTCTTGACTGGAATCGGTGACTTTCCAGCTGAGTAAAACAAACAAAAATACCCGACTTTGTTTACAGCTCATTTGGAAGTGGAAACTGGTTGAAAACATCATGTAAAGCCTTTGCTATGCTAGAGACACCTGTGCTTGCTTCTTCATATTTTATATTGAGCTAATTTAATCTTTCTAACAAAAAAAAAAAAAAGTCTGTTCAGTAGTGGCAGTTTTCAGTCCATACAAAAGTTACTGTTTATTCTTTCTGGTCATAAGAAGACATTGAGGTCAAGGCACAGTTGACATCTAAATCAAGCAACTGACCCCAAACTTATTATTAAATATTATTTCTTCTTTTAAAAATATACCACAGTACATTTCATTGCCACAAGATGGCCACACATATTAATACATTTCATTTTATGCATATAATCTTTGTGCTTTCTCTTTTCTATTTTTATCTTGTTCTGCAAACTATGATGATGAAATTGCTACCCAATCCAGAAAAAAAGAAATTGCTCTTGAAGTCTTGCTGTTTACATTCATTTTCTTACTGAATTTCAGTTTTTCTGTTGTATTGAAAGGACTGTTTCTAAAGCTTATCTTACAATTGTTCAGTACTTTTAATAAAATTTCAACCCCTCCCCAAAAACTTCTACCAAAGAATTTTCAGAAAACCATGGGATAGCATATGTGTCTATCACATTTGGGCCTGATGAGTTTATCCAATACTGAGCTTCAATGGTCACATCATACATCTTCGTGGAGTAAACAGAGCATATACAACAAAGCTGTTTGATGAAACAACAAATAATAACACCAACATACACAGGCCAGTCAATGTCAAGTCAAACTGGTACAAAGAATGGACGAAGCACCATGCAAACACCGAGAATCTGAATTCTACACCAGTTTTACTGAGTTAATTTTCACATAATGCACTGCTGAGTACACACAGATTTGATCACAGCGAATGCAAGCCAGCCATGAGCAGCTCTGGCCATTTCACTGAGATATATTAACCATTACACGTCTCATCCATCACTGCCTTAACAGTAAACAATTTGTCACAGATAGACTGAATTACGAGACAAATAAAAATCTGCACTGTGAAAAAATGACTGTACACAGTACAGAGCCGTAAGGGCACACGCGGACGGTCAGATCAACCCCCCGGCTCCGATCAGCTACACACGGTTTTTGTAAAAAGGCACAATTTCGGTAAAAATGCTCCGCTGAGACTCTTCCTGCCTCCCGGCTCTCCTCGTTCGCCACGAGGTGGTGGCACAGCCGCGCGGAGACCAGCCAGGGACATGGACACGGCGGGGACACAGCCCCACTGCCCAGCGGGGACACGGCGGGGACACAGCGGGGACACAGCCCCACTGTCCAGCGGGGACACAGCCCCACTGCCCAGCGGGGACACAGCCCCACTGCCCAGCGGGGACACAGCCCCACTGTCCAGCGGGGACACAGCCCCACTGCCCAGCGGGGACACAGCCCCACTGTCCAGCGGGGACACAGCCCCACTGCCCGCGGCACCGCGACCTGCGTGAAACAGCGGTCTCAGCCACGGCTCTTTCACCCCCAGACTGGTGCCCTATTCCTGACTGCATTATAGTATTTATGGTGTTGCAGTGGTGTGATTTCCCCCTACATTACAAAATAGTCAGGGTGAGGGGTTTTTCCTCCCCTTTGAGAAAAAACCCCAGTGAATTATTTAGAAGAGCACACCTGAAATGCATATGATAAGAGCCCTGCGTCTTGGACTAGGTGACTTTCGCAATTTCCCTGCCATGTAAGGCACTGAATGCAGATGTTTGCCCATGACAGAGGATGCAAATAAAACCATAACTCACAGAAATCACTGCAGGAACCCAGCTGGAGAGATGAGCAATGTTACACAGAACTTTCTGTCTACATCCCACGCACAGTAGAGATTTCAATTTCCACCATCTCTGATAATTAGCAGCTTCAGAAAACTATTATACAAGAGTTTTGGCCTACGGGAACTGCAATTTTTATGGATAGGCTACTTTCCTAAAGAAATACTGCTTCCAGCTTATATAAACCATTTTACAGCATTAGTAGTATTTTAAGAGCTGCCCATTTATTCCAGTACCGAAAACTACTATTATGACAGTACTCTGAATAAAAAAAATCCTTTTACAGACTTTTACTCCTACCCTTTATTTTAAATTGTTGACAATCAAAGAAGAACTTTGTGGAAGCACAAAGCAAAAATGAACAGGCCTGATGCCTGCTATCAAATTAGAGCTTTGAAATACCTAGTATAACTGTAGGTACTCACTTCAATAATTTTAAGCTAATAGCAAAAACAGAGGGGGGGAAAACAAAAGCATAAAATACAATAAAAATGCAAATTATTTTCACATATGCTAACCACTAATATAAAGACAATATAAATTAAAGAGAAGGAGCTATAACAAGGCACAATGGGAGAGCTAGTAACAATTTTTTAAAATGCAAATTATGAAGAAAAAATGCATACTTGCAGAGAAAGTTCTCTGCAGTTGCTTTGCTTGGTGACAGTGATGCTTTCTTTAGCCAAGTTGTTGAAAGCATGACCTGCAGTGCAGATAAAATATATTGCCATATGCTTTGGCTCTGTGGTCCACATGTGGTGCATGGACAAGAAGACAAGCAAGAGGAATGGATGGTACAGGTGAAACTTGCTTCTATACTTTGCAAACCCACTACTGAGCTCCACAAAAGAGTACTTGGCAGTTGCTTCTAGGCCACAAGAAATCATAAGACACCATTGTCAGTTCCACAATAGTTACAGTTTTCTATTTTACAAGGAACACCAGGGACTATTTTGAAGCCTTATTCTGATCTAAGGCAATTAGAGGTGTAAGAAAGTCAGCTTGCTGATCTTCAGTGTGACCACCAGATGCACATGCTGTCTCTTCTTGTTCACACCTCCCAACAACTACCAGCCTTGGTGATACCTATCTTTCCTGCCTTTTTGCCCTGAGCCAACTTAAATAGCAGGGTTACCCACAGTCCAGAGTGTTGGAACAAGGGGGAAACAACAGATCCTGGTGAAGGGGGAGTGAGAAAGAAAGGAGGCACATCATATAGTTGTATGTACAACATATGATGTATGTACACAAAGAGAGAGATGTTATTTCATGGCCCTGTAAAAACAGAGGTAACTGTTAGGCCTGCATTAGGTCAAAAGAAAAGAGACACACAATGATGCATACTCCAGAGAAATTAGTTTTCCAATGGTCACATTTAAAGACAAAAAGGGAAAAAGAAGACATGTGAGTGATGTAGATGATGAATATGGAGTGCCTGACTATGACATAAGTCAACCAAGAACATAAATCTATTTCAGCATAATATTAGTGGAGTTAATTAAGGTACTCACAGTACCTTAATACATTACTTAAATGTGAACTCTGTACTTCCTGCCAAACAGCTTTGGGGACAGCTGTCTGAGTGCTCCTTTGGGGATAAGCAGCCAACTCTGAATGTTTTCAAAGGCCTTTGTGGATCATTTAGAAAGAAGAAAATTTTATGCTCCCATCACTTATCCTTAGTTTGATACACACTTTCATCCTAAAACTACCATCAATAAGCTTGAGGGTGTTCAGAAAAAATAAATTACTCACATCCTTCTGACTGCCTATTGCATCATTTCAATATCTGAGCAAATATATAAACTGTTGCCTAGTAATTGTAAAAAAAAACCTACCCAAAACACTCTGCCACCCAAACACTTCCCCTGATCACAGTCACAAACCCTGGCCAGAAGATCCAGTGGCATTACATTCGCTAAAAATGACTGATGTGTCATGTTCCCATTTCGTAGCTAGACATCTGTTCAAGCAAAGCCCCATCACATTTCTCTCAGAAAGGTCAGCAGATCTCATGTTACTGGTTTAAAGATCTTTTCGTGATGTGCTGGATTTTTTTAAATTATGCATACACAGTTTTCTATGTATCTTCACGCAGATATGCTACTCAGAACTGCAGCAGTGACAAGAGAACACCGTGATGCGGTGGATCGGAAGGACTGCACCCACATAAACATAGAGTTAGTAATTATAGAGCTTCTGAACCCTCTTGATTTCCCAGCTGTAACCACATACATTTGAAGCCTGTGCACTCTGTAATTTTCAGGGTAACTTAGAATGTCAACTTAGAGTCAAGGTGGAAGAAACGAAAGATACATTCCCAAAGATATGTAAATCAAACTATAGGTAATATGACTATTTGGTAGTTTTTATAAAGAAAATATATGGAACTTATAGAATGGTGCAACTGTAAGAGATCTGGATATCAAAGGACAAGCAGGCAACCAGGAGTTCATAATGAAACTCATCAATGTTTCAAATCAATCAATCAAATGAAATCCAGCGTGTAAATGGTTAGCAAGCCCCAGTCAAGCAGGTCTACCTTTTCAGAGCTTTCACAGGCTTCTGCTGTAAGAAAGAAGTCACTACAATGCAGAAGAGAATTATTATAATGATACAGTTTTTCTCTGAAGCAAAAATTTTGTACCTGAAGACCTATATAAAAAAAGTTGGTTTTGAAATTTTTCTTCTAAATTATTAAGGTACAGAGATAAGTGATTTAAAACAGCATTTAGACTAAAAAATTTAGTGTAATTTTTTTTAAACATAGAAATATCAGAAATACATATACTGAAACTGAAAATAATCAACTCTTTATCTTTCCAAAATATAAAATTGCAGTTAAGTATATTAAAGTACCAATGGGAAAACCTCTAAAAGCTACTATTGACTGTGGTGGAACATAATGCACTATTGATTAGCCTTATAGACACGCAATGTAGCGCATTTGTGAATGTTATGTGCGCTATGTGGAAAGACAGAATGCTCAGCACTACTGAACTCAGAGCACAGCATCCCAATGACCTATGTGGCTAATTTTAAAGGTGACTATGAAGAATTGGGCTCCATCCTGTGCCACTTTTGGATCCTATGCAATCGTTAAGTATACTAAAATAATTGTAATTGTGTCATGTGGCCATTACCAAGTCACCAAGGCTTGCAATTTAAATGAATCACTGGGATACCATGGAAAATTGTCCTAGCATCTTGCACCTTGTGGAAAGACTTCTATAAAATAAAAAGCAAAAACAGGAAGTATCTACAAATATACTCCATTCTTAGACTTCAGGGATAACTTTCTATCTACTATCTACAACCTTTTTGCTCCAAATATTTCAAAGCTTTTCTAACAGCAATCTCTTCAACTTGCATATCCATATGCACATTATTTCCCATTGCTAACCCACAGGTGCTGCACAGATTTAGGCTCACTAACATGTAGTATTGTGGCTAGCATTGTTTAACTGATCACATTTGACCAACACTTCAGTGTTGAGGCTTTGGCACCCTTGGAATCTCTAAGATACAGAGACAGATCTTGTTTTTAAATGGAAGCTAGAGAATGTAGTTATCAGCCCTAAAGAGTAGCTAACATTTCCCAATCCAAAAAATCCCCTTTAATTATCATACCTCCAGTAGTTCAAATACATTGTTTGTAAGAACTAAATGAAGTGGTGATACTGTGTAACATTGCTTCTCAAACTCTTAAAAGTATTTTCTCCCTGGCCTCTTCTATTACTATCTGACATTTCAATTTTGTGCTTTTTATTCAGAGTGGATTAGTCCAGTTTGGTGTTTCTGTTTTGGTTTTTTTTTCAAAGGAAGGTGTGGAATAAAAAGCTGAAAAAACATTCTATTTCACAGCTTTCCCCCTTTCCTTTCCTGAACAAGATGATTTTTTTGTAACATTACTGTACAAGAACTGTGTTTAAATCATCAGCATTTGATGAGGTTGGATGTGCCTTTCTCAATGGACTGCATTGCAGACTGGTGGGGCCATGTGACAGAAAAACAATCTTTCATCCCTGGCTCTATATACTCCTTGCATAGAGTGTTAAACTGAAGCTATAATTATATTTTCTTCTCTTCAACTCACATGGGAACATTTTACCACTGGTGTCCTGATAAACAATACCAATCCAATAAATTAAGGTAGCTTTTTTGCTTATATTACTAGCCAAGAACAAAATTTTCTGAAAATGAAGGCAACCTTACTCTTATAAAAATACACTGAAGGGTTCTGCAAAGAGATAGGGCAATTCATCTTGTCCAACAAATAGCTTAAATGAAAAAAATTACCCATTATAGCAAGATTTTATTTTGGAGGGCATGTGTTCATCTCTTCTATTCAGGTATAATACATCCGTCATCTTATGAAGTCTTAATAAGGAGCTGCATTGTATTTCTGCAGCTGACCAAACACGATCTGGTTAATTCCACTCTTTTTTGAATGTGATTCCAGTATATAAGTTCCTCAATACAGCAGACAGTATTAAATGTCACTTTTTGCTGAATGTCCTGCTAAGACAAATAAAATGTACTCCAGCTAAATTGGGGTATTTCATTATTGAGCTCCTCTGGGCAGACTGGTGAGCAGACTGGTAGGCCAGCTCTCACAGGAAACCCTTCCTGTGACCTGTACTACTTCCTCCCAGCTCCCCTGAGAAGAACAACAGCTACTACTGCAGTTTGAAGTCATTCAAAGCATCATCTGACAGCCAAGTGCCATTAGTCCAAATTCATGACTTAGTCATTAAGATTTTTTAAAATGTCTCTTTGCATGAAAACTGAGTGTTTCAGTGCCATGTAAATACTATTATTGACTTGCTTTCTGTTTAGCAAAGACTGTAATGCTAGCTACTATGTGCTGTTGTCCTTTTACCAAGATGGTCCAAGAGCTGGGATCTTTCAGGTCAGGTTCCCATTTGTAACTGCTACAAACACAAAAGAGATGTTTTTGTTCAGAAAAGCAAGGAAACTCCTTACTAAGCAACAAGACCATAAAGTTCCATTTGCAGAACTTTAAACAGATCTGTCCAGCTGTGGGAAGCAATTATTTTGGAATTATTTTTCTCTTGCAGACAACTCTTTTAGTGCTTTTCCACAAAATCAATTGATTTTCCTCCTTCACAGCCTCCACATTCTTCAGCTGGGATATTCCTAGCTCAAGGCCTTTCAAAGTCAAACAGCTAGGAAAGATGAGATTACCTGAAGTGCAGAACAGCTGCACAAAAAAAAAGAGGGAAAAACTGTATTTTCAAGTGCCAAGGGTATTTTTAATTACTTTCTGTGTTACCTAACAAGATGACAGTAACTTTTTCTGTGCACAACTTCATTTTGACTCTTTTCCATGGGTTTTAATGTATTTTGTACAAGTAGGTTATCACTTACTACTCTGATGGATTACTGAGAGTTCCTAAAGCCTTATGTTTCCACCACTTCAAGACCGATATTCACAGTGTCTTTTATACATTCTTGACTACCAAACTGTAGTGGACACATTTGTAAAGAGCTGTTGAGGGAAAATATCTCCTTATGCTAAACTGTTTTCAATCCTCTACCTGTGGCCATGTATTTCCTCATTGTTCTTTATTTGTTACAACCCATGACCACGTGCCAAAACAGAACAGAAGATATGAGTTGGTACCTGCTCTTTACAACTCTTTGCTTTTTGGCTAGCCTTACTAAGAAGTGTTTGTACATCTGTTCCTTTGCTTATTTTTCATTTTAATTTGCAGTATGACTAACAGAGTATTGACCAATGCCACATATTTAACTATGATGTAACAATGTTCATGAAATACACTTGTGACACAGTATTGCATATTTTCTGAAGCAGGACATGAACTTGAGAGGAGAGAGGATGTAAGAAAAATTTGCATCTGAGAAGGCCCTACAAGGAGGGAAGTGCACTGAAAACAGTCAGGGATCAAAGCTCATTCTGCACGTTCCAGAAAAATAGTACTGCTCTCCTTTTTTAAACGCATACAAGCTGAAGCTTTGATTCAGTGTGCCCTTAAAATTACACCATTATCTGTACATTTACATTACAATTTCTTTCTTTGCAATTCTAAGATTAATTGCTCCTGTACAGCTCCCATAGCTCCTCCTTCTATTCCCTCGTTTAACTTGGACTGAAATATTCTGACCTCCACCAAACCTCATTAGCACTTCTTTAGCAATGTTCTCCAGTTATACCCTATTTGTAATGACCAAGACAAAAAGGCAAATTAATTTCAGAAAAGGAAATTGGAACCTTTTGATTAAACTACTTTCTCAAACCTTTTTGCTCCATAGCAAAGACACAAAAGGATGAGGGATGAGCATCCGGGTCAGTTAATTTAATGGTAGCTTCAAAAATGATAAATGGGAAGAGCAGGCTCTGTTATGCTTTTCCAGGTTACTGCTTTAGAAAAGCTCATCTTTTTTCTTCCAAAACAAAAACTCCCAACTTTCATAGAAAAAGAGGTCTTAGAGTGTTAGGCCTTCTGTTTAGCTGCCAAAGCTTGCTGCAAGCCTTTATAGAGAAAGAATTGTGAACAAAATAAATAAGATATTATTACAAAGCTGAAGGCTTTTTTTAAGGGGTCACACTTATTTCCATTTTCCTTTACTGAAAAATGAACAATTGAAACAGTGGAGACCTCACCAAACATTTTTGAAGAACAGCAATTAACACTTCGGTGATTATCAGCAATGAGTCAACATTTCCTTAAGAGAAGAAAAAAGTGCCACCTGCAACTACAAATTTGTAATCTATGTCACATATATGTAGGGCACAACCCAGATATCCCTGCAAACGGAAATGTGTAGGTGACCCCACCCCTGCAGAGACCCAATTGCCCCTGGGGATCCATTCACTCACGCTCATCCAGTTAGGGGGCTGTGCTTGAATGTGCTGCACTACAACAGACAACCAGAACTATGTCCTGTATTTCATCTCACAACACACTGACAAACATACTGCTAAAGCATCCACATAAATGTTCAGATTTAAATTTAAATAGAAGAAACCAAACCCACAATGAAATGCCCAATTCTGATCCCTGTAGTTGCTTAGTTTCTTAGATTTACCTCTGTATGCTGGCATTTTGTTCACTAACTTGTAAAAAAAAGCATATATTTCTACATACATGACAAATACTCTTTTTACAGCATCAAATATTTAATTAACACCACTTTAGAGCCAACATTTTGATTAGCCTCAAGACTAGGGAAAAACTGCATGGACTTTAAGAAATCTAGACTGTCCTAGCCAAACATCAATAATATCTACTTTTCAAATACCTTTTTTAAAAACTATTTGAATAAGTTTAATTAGGGCATTTATTTCATAGGAATGTGCTGGATCACATTTGAGAAAACAGTATTTTTTAAATTGTTATCAAGTTTTGGATCCAATTACTTTGTTTTTGTCCTGAATGTTGGTTTTATCAGCTAATTAAAACAAAAGATGAACTTCAGAAAGACAGGCATACCTCAAAGGGACACAGTGTCCTATCTCACAGAAATGAGTTAGTGTTCTGTCAGTAGCATGGCTCCAGCTAAACTATTTCCATGCGTTACATATTGAGGCTTTGAAGGAAAAAGTGACTAGGTAGAAACCACACAGTAATTTTTCCCTTCAGCTTCAGTTTAAGAAGCACCTCAGAGCTGTTCCATTTACATTGTCTATCAGACATTAAGACTCACACTTCCCTCCTGAGAAGGTTAGCATTAGAGGCAAAGCCCTCAAGAAGCAGAAGATTGGTTACAATGCAGAGAAAACTGATCTCAGGCTGAGCCCTCAGGAGCACACACAGATTAATTACATGAAGCTTAGTCCTTGCTGCACTGCACGGGAGGGCCAGACAAGCAAAGTACAGTACCTGTCATCCTGTCCCAGATCCTCACTGTCTGGCATTTCAGATGTAAAAGGGAATTCTCAGTCTCTCTCTACCAATCTAGATAATCCAGACAACGATCTTCTAGTCTGTTTTGTGTTTTAGGAGCCACCAGCCAGGCACCTGTGCCGCTTGCTCCAGGAAGAATGCTCCTTGCTCAGAGAGCAGATGTTTACAAGACATCCTAAGTGCTGCTGGTCTTGAATGAAGTTCAGAGCGGTCGGCTTTGATTGGCCGTGGCTATAAATAAACAAGTCGTGACTCACCTCACACACTATGACAGGGTGTTTAGTAGCAAGCACAGTCAAAAGCCAAACAGTTTGTTTTCCTCCTGGTCATGTGAGGGAGAATCACCACCCATTTAGTACTTTTATTTTTCTGCTTCTACTAGAAATCTTCCTCAATGTGTCCCATTTTTCTCAGTTGTAAGCAGCAACCCAAATGAGAAGCTAAATCACTCAAACTTTAACAAAGTGAAAGGCTTGAAAATATGAGAGTAAAGAGTTTCCTCTTAAAACTATTAACTATAAAAAAATCCTTTATTCCCTCCCTGAAAAGTGTCAGTCACAAGCTGTCAGAAGAAGCCAAATTATTCTCCAGTGACTAAATTCACAGATAAAAAAATCCACAAAAACTTAGTAATTCTTTTAAATAAGGAATAGGAAGACAAGTTTTCAATAATGATTAATTGCATTGCTTTTAAGTTCTGATTCCAAGCTCATCTGCCACAAGTAATCTTAGACAGGAATACCAGAGCACTGTGCTGACGGAGTCCTCCAAAACTAAAGTATGCTGGTGGGAGGAGGCTTTCTGACAAAATATTTTGGTTGCTTCTATGAAGGTGAATTGAATATGGATTTCCTCCTATGGCTTTTCCTCTTACTGCTGCATGCATGACAAGGATTCTGTCACTCCAGCTACACTAGCTATGTCTCTATTAATTTTCAACACCCCTGCAACCTTATCTGTGCTGGTGAAGCTTTGTCACACAGTCCAGGACTCCAAGGATCCCTTATGTCTGTCGTTCAGCACATGACTCAGCACTGCTCCTTCACAGTTCCTTCCTCCATTGAACAGTTTGACCTGTTAATATATTTTCAAATCCACATTACATTCAGGATCTTCATGTAAGAAATCTCTTTTTCTAGGAAGGAACCTAGCAAGATTTACATTGCCTGTCCTGCAAGAGACAGTAAGAATTGTCCAGGGGAAATCACATATTAAAGAGAAATTTTTTAAAAAATAATTAAAGCTAGAAAAAAAGTATGCCATGTATCTTTGATTTGCTAAGCTATATATGGTGCATTTTGAGTAATACATAATTTTTGGAAAGCTGCTTAAATTTTAGAATGATTAAAGATTGTAACCTTTCTTCTTTTTTTGATATAAATTTCTTCAAAAGGACTAGTAAGATCTAGAAAAACGGGAGTAAAGTCCTCTGACAAATTATGCAATGCAATATATAAATAAGCATTAATAAATGTCCTGCCTTCAACTGAGAGTTTCCATGGTCACCGATACCTGTATATTCCAATGTAATAATTTTTTCTTTTTCTTTTTTCTTCTCTTACTTCTGATAGTTATAGATGAAATAATTAAGAGGTGAATTTCTTCAAGTTTACCCTGAAACAACAGAGCTGCTAAATTCAAAAATCTTAATTAATGAAACAAATCTTTGTAAAAGTTTCATCTTCAGATGTTGTGATGTCTTCTAATTAGGAAATGAAGCAAAAGAGATAACTGAAACTTGCAAACACGTAGAAGCACAATTCAAAATTTAAATGCCACATCAAAAATGAAAGCAAAGAAAACTGAACCCCTTATGCAACTTGGTCTGCATTACTTTCCATACACTGCAATATACTCTTACACAACCACACACATTTACTATGTCAAACACCCTTTTACAAAGATTCTATTTTAATGCATTTGATGATCACACTCAGAAGCTGAAAAGCTTTCAGTATCATGTCTATCTCTGTATTTCAGCCTTGGAACTTGATGTACTCCAAAGTCTCCAAGTGAAGCTTTGGATGTTCATTTCTTGGTCACACTCTGTACACAGAGGTTATTGCTACAGCAGAAAAACTGTTAACTTTTACAAATCCTTACAACTCTTACAAGCCCTCACTGAGTCAGGGAGGATAATATCACCTTATTTACTTATTCATAAGGAAGACCTGGAAAGATTAGGTTCAAAACTGTCTACTAAATGAGTACCTATCTAAAATGTCAAGGACCTGTTAGCTTGGAATTAGAGCATTTATAAAACACTTCAACATTCAAAGGCTAGTTTCTACTTGTATCACTGCTCATCAGTTTTGAAAATCATACTTGAGAACAGCATGAGTGCATAATTAGTGGAACTGCAATCACACTGAAGTGTTTTGCTTGGTATCACAAAGAAGACTATAAAGAAAAATCATTCTTTTTTTTTGATAATTCCAAATTCTTCTGCACCCAAGGGAATTAGAATTTGTATTGGCCCATCTGGAGGCTTCCTGCAGATCAGGTTCCAGATTATTTCACAGTGGCATGAGATGGAATGACCTCACCAAGAACACTTGGGTGGAACAGCAGCAGGTGAACAGAAGCACTGTACTGAATCAGGTCAAAGGACTTTGGCATCTTCTACTGTGTCTAAAAGGATCAGCCAAGGAAAAAATACATTGCTGCCTTCTACATATAGTCTCACAGATTACAGCTTGTGGAGATTTGAGCCAGGTGTGATGCTTATTTTTTAGCTCTGAGTGGATTTCCATCCTATGATAACACCTGTAACATCTTGTGGCAAGGGCATCTGCAGCTTAACTGCATACTGTTTGGAAACAAAAAAACCAGCCAGCCCTCACCTAATATTGTTTGCCTGGTCTAGCCACTTCAACTGGTTTCGAAGAAGTCTTACACTGGAACAGGAAGATGGCTGTTAACACTCTTTATCTTTTCACAGTGATTTATTGTAATTGTAGACCATTATAGTTGAGGTTTTTTGTTGATGGGATTGCAAAATTGAAAGACAAAGCTCTTTAGAAAAGAGTTTACCCTTTTTTATCATTGCTAAAAATTAGTTTTAAACTTTTCCAATATGTAAAACTTAAAGTGACTAGAAATGACAGAATGAGGAAGGAAAGTCTTTTCCTACCCATGTTATTTTTCAAGAGATTCTTATTTCCTTGCTTAGTTGCAGCTAAGCACTGCATTAACTGCACTGGACTCTTCTCTATCCTAACTTCCTTCTTGCCACCTTTGAGGCCTCAACTCACATGACTAGTTTGTGCTTCTCTGAGCAGCTTCGTCTGAGCTGCTACATTCTAGCCTTGCTGTGTCTCTCTCACTTCTTGCAGCATTTTCTGAAATTTTCCCCTCTCTTTGGCTCTGGTCTTTTTGTTCTTCAACAAAAAGAACCTCTTCCACCTCTTCCATCTTAGAGTGAACTCCTCCAGTGCTACTGCTTCTGAAAGGAACATGGAAGCCCTTGGTTTTGTAACCAAGAGGAAAAAAAATATATCTACAATGTCCTCCTTTTGGTCAGTGCATTCACCTGTTTCACGCATGTAAGCTCTTGCATGCCCTCAAACATCCTCACTATTCTTTTGTGAATTCTTCCTGTGTTTACCATAACCAATTTAAGGTAGCAGAGACCAGAAATGTAATTATTCCCAGTGAGAGCATACTATTATTTACACATTTGGAACTCTTCTCTAAGTTGCTCCTCATGCCCTGTTGGCTGTCATTACCACATTTTATTTTACACAGAGGTTTCTAGAGTACCTGATCTTCTTTATGTTATTTAGATAAGTTTAAGAATAAATTCTTCTTGCTTCTGCTTCTCTCCATTTCCTGTATTCAACTAAGCTAACCTCTTCTAGACCTTTCTGAAGACTTCCTTGAGAGCTGTTGAGTAACAGCTCTTCCCTGTCAGGTATGAAGACACCCCAGAAGATGTGCTGGCATGCAGATCTGATTGATGCATTGCCTGGCATATTGCTTGATCAGGGAATGTTACCAGTTCTGCTCTTGCTGAACACAGACTTGGACTGAACATGTATCATAATTATCAGGTAAATGGCCTTTTCCCCAGTGAGTATGGACATGTATACAAAATTTTTCTTTTACAGGCAGGCACCAAAGACTGCAGAAGTCTTCAGCAAAAGAAGGGAAATAAAAGCAATGTTCTTCCCAGAGACAAGGAAGTACCCTCATCGAAAAACTAAAAGGATTGGAAATAGTGTCACATACACTGTTTTACACACTCAGATAGATACTGACAATGCTCAAGGGTTTTAAGAGGTAGGTGGTATGTCCAACCCAGGCTGCAAGCTTTCAAAGAGTAATTAAGCAGCCTGTTTTATACTTTAGCTGGACAACCAGCTCTAGAACTACTCACAACCACTGCTGCCTTTTAGGTGACTCTCCTCATCTAAAAGGAAACACAGTGCTTTCAATGTATAACCCTATCCTAATTACTCAGCTATGAATGAGTCTCACTTCCAATAATGTGAATGAAAAAATAATGAACTCCCTACTGTACACTTAAAGACACCCTAAAAACCCTCAACCGGCTTTATTAAAAAAAAAAACAAGGTCAAAATGGTCAAATTTTTTAAAAATTACATATATATATGTGTATATGTGTGTATGTGTATGTATGTGTATGTGTATGTGTACAAAATATCCCACTCCCAAAAGAACATCTAATTCAATTTGCATTTCCAGAACGAAAGCATTATACTTTAGTTAGATGGTTTGTACTGATATTATCTTCAGCAAAAGCATGGGTTTAAAAATTACCATCATGTTTAAGATGAAAATTAATGTGAAAGGAATTTTAATGCTGTTGAAAAAAAAAATCATATTATTAGCATACATGAATTCCCCCATAATGGACTATTTCCCCTCTTTTTCAATATGGGAAACTGAATTAAATGATTACATTTGTGTGTGTGCAGGCATGTGTAAATTTATATATTTATAAGTACATACATATGAAAGCACATGTTTTACCATATTTCATCAATTTGAAGGGCATGCCCAATTTTCTTGTATTTTCAACCAAAATCTGCTAGATGTTTCCTGCCCCAATTCTTTCTATGTAAAGCTGACTTCAAACTGCAAATACTTATTATGTCTACTTAACTTTGAGGTCTCACTGTGAGATGTACAAAGGAGGTTGGTTTTAAACGAGAGGAAATCTTTCATACAAGCGTAAATGAAAAATCCTCAAACTGGACCTGGTGAACACGGCTCAGTTTTTTGCTGGGCTATTATACCAAGTGTAAGCACAGCAGTAAGCAGTGTGCTAAAAAAGATGAAGACATCTATTACACACAAAACATAGTCTGGTATTTAGCTGTACCTGTTTCAGGATTGGAAAAAAAATGAAAAAAAAAAAATCTTTCAACAGTCGAAGACCAATAAAAGGAAAGGAAAGAAGTGCTCAAGAAAAATTTTCTTTCTTCATGGAATTCTGCATATTATGCAGGATTCTTATTTGTACCTGGATGAAATAATTAATTGTTAAACATTTTTAAGATCACAAGCTGCATTGTCAGAAAAGAACACCCCAAACAAACAGCATTCCATTTTGACAAAAAAAAGTAGTGCGACATTCAAAAAGCTAAACAAGATACCACATGCAAGAAATATTCACTGGGAAGAACAAAGCACATGAATATGTATTTTTAGAGAATCATTGAAAATTCAGCGTGAAAGCAAACTATCAACAGACACCAAAACCTGACTTGTATCAGCAACAATGAATTGTCACTATGAGGTTTTAGTGTTTCTCACAAAGAATGCATAAAAATGCTCCCTGGGGCATGACAGTATTTCCAAGTTTCAAACACAAGCAGAAAGAGGAGTTAAAGGAAGTAAGAGACACTTCAACGGCAGTTTTAAAAGCAGATTATTACATTTTAGTCACATGAAGATAGTAAATCTTGCTCTTTACAAATATGACAGATCATGCTGGATTTGTGTGACAAACAGAAAGGATCTGGAGACAGGAAGGTAGATCTTACCACTAAGGGTGAAAATCTCAATTGCTCTGTGACTTTTTGGCCATGGAATCTTGTTAAACAGCTATAAAAGAAACAAATATTTGGATGCAAAAAAAAAAAAAAAAAAAAAGACTAAACAAAAACCCCAAACCCACCTAGCAAAGATGTCAACCATTTCTAAAGATAACTGAATATTTTTTTAAAATTTTCAAGAAACCTTTTACATATTGTTTCAACAAATTATTTGCTTTATTTTTCTACATTTCTACCAAGGTACTAGTTCATCTCATGATCTGTAATTCAGTCAAGTCACATTAAAATGCATTTTTTCCCCTAGGCATACATGCTACTCAAGGTTTCAAGAGAAACCTGTCTCTTGGTTTGTAGCACTCTGAATCTGTTTCTTCTCAGCAGTTGTTTTCTTTTCCTACTAACATATATGAAAAGTAGATCATATAGCAAGATACTCAGACCACATACTGAGAGCATCTGTGTCTAAAAGATGTTGCTGGTATGCTCAGTTTGCTTAGATGACCCACCATTACTTCAGTGCTGCAATCATACTATGAACATGAGGATAGGAGCCAGTTTTCCACCTAATCATGTAATTTCTTTGGTGCAGCATAAGAAAAATCTCTCCAGAGAGGGATTAGTGTAATTGCAAGCCATAACTAGATCCAAGTCCAGGTCACCAGTTCTGAATTAGACCTTAGAAGCTTAAGGATGAATAACTGCAGGACTTCAAGTACCTTGTAATGTAAGCACAGCACACAATTATGTATCATTCATAATTTTCACTGACACCCTACTGACAACCCTGCTCTTCTGTCCCAGCACAAAGACCCAAAGTTTTCATTAATATCCCGAATTTCTAGCCAAATGTTTTCATAGTAGGTATAATTAATTTTGATTTCTTAAGCCTTTTTCAATGCCTGCATAGTGCAAGTGAGACAGATGACTAAATGACTGCAATGTATCGACTTACTAATATCAACTTATCTACTTGTTTGCTTACTATGTGACAAGAGATGAACTCTGCAGCATTCACGTCCCATGGTAAAATAACAATCATATTCTCTCCCTTTAAAGAGAGCTTTTTTTGATTAGAATTGTCTTTCTTCAGTCTCAGTGTGGTAGTTTATAAATCTGTGCAGCTGCAGCAAAAGAAAAGGTAACTAAATTGTCACTAACATGATGCAGTTTGAAGGGCATATTTTCACATGATGGTAGTCTGTATGTTAGATCTGTATGCTGCTTTCCAATTCCAACACTTGTAACAGCAAATTAGCAATTCTGATATACTATAAGAAAAACAGTAACATGTACATTTATATAAGCAAAGTTTAAAGTATCTACAAATTAAAATCAGGGAGAAAGTGTCAGCATGCATACCACTTGAGAAGGCACATATTTCTGTATGCTGATCAACCAGCTGGTTTAAAAAAAATAAGAACCTGTCACCACAGTTCATATTCCATTTTGACCTCACATTATAGGTCCTACTAGCTGAAGAGAGAAAGCAGACATCAACTTCTTAAATACTAACATCAAAACTTAAAAGAAATAGTTCTACATAGTGATGAAATAGAAGGGTAAGTCAGATAATAATGAGAAGCAGTAGCAATAAATACACAAAGCAACAGTACGGCAACTCATACACATACACAATTAGAAGCTGGGTAAGATGGTTAATTCTGAATGCACTGGCTAAAACAAAGCTAACTTTATCCTGAAGTGACTGAGTAAACCAATTTATTTACAGTTTCTCTAAAGTGAATATTTGTCAAATCCAACTATTTTGCTCTTTTAATATCCAGCCCTCTGTGAAACATCTGCAAATTTAAAGCAATGGGAGGCCAATGCAACACCACACAGCTCCATGGAAAAGGCAAAGAGGCAGCTGAGACTGCAAGAGAGACCTTAGTGCTCTCCTGCAGCAACACCTACCCCCAAAAACTACAGTAAAATAGCGCCTGGGCTAGTAGAAGTGAAGAAGGGTTCAGAGGAGGGATGATGATCAATGAGGCCCTGCAGCTTAACCCGTTTGTCAGCAAGGACACCTGCTGAGTTGTGACTGAGAGGAATCCCCTGAGCTGGCCAGGCGAGAGCTTCCAGAGCACTCAGCCAGAAGGGCAGAGCACCCGATAACCTTCACCCTCAGCAGAGGATGACATTCTGCTGAGGGGCTGACAGAAATGCTGGGAAGACAAAACTAACTTCAGCTAACTAAGCTTTTGTCCCAAAAACAGATTTGCCATTCCTTACTCCTTTACTGTTAGTTTCTATTTAAATTCAGTGCATTTCATAAGGTGGTCTAGAGCACAGGTATAGACTACTTGTATTGAACAGCACGGTAGCTGCTCCTGTCATCGCTAAAACTTCCTTTTCCCTCATTTTTAAATGAACATCAAAAGATGTATAAAAAAAGCATTTTATTAAGCTGTATGAAATAGATTTTAAAAGTACAATTCACTGCTAGAAGTCTGAAAAATTAAGCTGTCAATTTAGAAGTTACTTACATATAAATTTGTACATATCTATATAAATCTGTAAAACACACAATATTTTATCACAGCTTTTGCTGTTTCCTTTAGAACCTTGAATAAAGATCATTGAACCCATCTGCCTGGATATTCATACAGATGTTCCTATAAAGAAGGGAAATAGTAGGGGACCAAAAACCCTCTCTACTCAGACTTTTACTATAATTCAGTGAGGTGGATTTTTTATATTAAAAAACCCAACAAACAAACCATACACACAAAAACACCCCCAAACAACCTAAATCCAAAACAAAACAAATCTACAAAAAAAACCCCCAAAAAACCAAAAAAACCCCAAAAAAACAAAAAAAAACCAAAACAAAACCAAAAAAACCCCAACCCCAAAAATAATTTATTTGGGAAACATTCAGAGCACTTTAAATACGTAATTTTTCAACTGCTTTTCAGGTAACCTGCAGAGCTTTGCATCTCCTTTCAGTAACTAAGAAAGCCCAAAAGACTAATTTCCATCTGCTAAAATTATTTATTACAAAAAAAAGCCTCTTCAGTATGTTTTGAGTTTGATTACTGATTAAAGAAACAAGTATTTTTCAAGGTACATCTGCAAGGATTTTGAGCAAAGTATTTAAACTTTAACAAAAAAGTTCTACTTATGTGTCATTTTCAGAAATTTCTTTTTATCATCATATTGAGTTTCTAGCCGAATTCCTATACTTTGAGACTTCAATTATAATAAAAAAATATCTGCTTCAGCTTACCAGTTAGGACAGAAGTTGTCAAGGTACACATTCTAAAAAAATTGTCTACTTATGGTGAACACAATGGAAACAGCTTGTTCCCGTAGTACAACAGAACTTCATACAGTAATTGTTCAGACACATCTCAGTTTGTATTCTAAGGCAAGTGTTTGGAACAGCATTTTTTTAAAGATCAGACATGCAAACCTCAGATATTGTTGCACTGATTAATTATATTACTCTGATCTCATGCCTAAATGCATAAAAGCGCAATGTTAAGGTACATACTGACCTTGCAACTTCCTTGGAATGTGCTGGTAGCAACACACACTCTATCTAAAATTGAGCAACAGCTATCTCACGTGCTCTTCTCAGATTTCTCAGAGTTTAACATTTATATACAATTTATATACAAATGCAGATATAAATAGCTACATTTATCTCAGTCTTACTGTGTCACTTAACTGAATAAAGAGCTAATGCTTGTGTTACCAAGACCAGCTAGACTGGGTCTGCTAAAGACACATCTAACCCTGTGCCCTGTCTTTAATGCTTGCCAAAACTGAATACCTGGGGATACCCAAGCAACAGAATAAAAATATGGGATAATACATAATGATAGCTCCACAAAATACAACAGAGTTTCCAACAATCTGCAGCTTGGGGACTTCGAAAGCCAGAGATGGTGATTTTTTATTTAAAAGTTTTCAATTAATTTTCTTTTAAAAAAACTGTCTTGTAATTTATACTTAAAATCCATCTATAGTTCTAATATTCACAATCATCATGTGTCAAGGATTTCTGAAACTTATTGCATATTTTTATTATTCCTTTAGCAAAAAGGAAACATTTTGGAAAAGGAAAGAAAAAGACAGTTTTCTGTCTGCTATTTTAATGCCTCCTCATTCCAAAAGTGTATGAGAGAAGGCATGTTTCATGTGGTATTTTGAGAGAGCTCTACTGTATTTCTCTTTAATTATTCATTTTCTCATTTCAAAAAAGTCCTAACTCATTTATTTGTTCTTCAAAAGGAAATAGTTCTGTGTATTTGATCTACCTTGTTGCTGCATTCTGGATTATTTTTTCACATGTACCATTTTCTGGAAGGTAGCAGATCAGTCCCACACAGAGTATTCAGGATTTGGACATAAAACAGATTTACGAGAGCGGCATGTGACTGCTATTGCTTTTTCCCTGCATGTCCTTTTTACTGATAATTAACAGTAGATATAGTCTGGTAATGCTGGTTTTGTGAGACCACACCTTATTTATGAGTGGTTACAGTCACCTTCAGACACTATTGTTTTATATGTGAATTTAGTACTGGCATTTCTGCATAACTTTACAATTATCTACACTGAATTTCAGCAGCTATTTTACTGAGAAAGAATCCTGTAAGGATCTTCTGAAATTCTTCATAGTTAGTCCTTGTTCTAATTTTCTTGAATGATTCGGTAACTGGCCATCCCACTGTTCACTGCCTTTTCAAGTCCCTTATGAGAACATTTGTCAGAATAGTTCCAGCACAACTAGCAGATTTTTTTTATTCACTGTGAAATTCTCTTCAGCATTACCTCTTGCTATGAACTGACCTACAGTAACCTCAATGGCCACAACTGCATCAGTGACCTATTAATCATACTACTAATCCAAGCTCTTGGTAAAAAAGGACTGAACTTCTGAAAGAGGAGCTAGGGAAAATCTAAGCTAGAGAAATGAAATGTGTGTCATATGGTGCTGTGGCCATAATATACAGGTTGACTTGGGAGAATGAGTGGTTTTGTGCTGCAGCAAAAGTGTGTTTCTGAAAATTTTAATTAAACTGGTCACCTTAATGTCTGATCATCTGTATTCACTGAGTGTTGAAAATGGCAGAACATGCAGAATATGAGCATATGTTACGTTACTCTCTGTTTCCCTTAGTGTAAAAATAAAATACTTACAGCTGTCTAGAATTTATCTTTGGTGCTATTTAGACTCTAATTTTGAATATTAATTAAAAATGTTTAAAGCATGAAATATATTTTAGTAAGTAAATATGCAACATCTCTTCTGTCAATAAGAAATAAAAGAAGAAAATGAGACTGGGAAGGAATACCATGAAGTTTGTTTCAAAACAGCTGAGTTGTTTTACTCAACTGTATGTTGAAACACCTAAAAGAATATAATATGTTACACTGCTGATAGGCTCACATGCTCAAACAAAACTGTGCCAGGACATTCCTTACTAAATTAGTGACTAATCAGATGCCGGGCTGGGAAGCACACCCTCACATGTTACAACCGCCCAGACGTCTGCAGCATTAAAAAAAACAACAACAAAAAAACCCCACTACAACTATATGTTCTTTTATCCCCTATAAATAATTTCCATCATGCGTTCTGTAATCTAATGCTTGCATTTGGCAAACCAGATGCAATTAAAGGTCAAAACCTGACTACTATAGAAAGTACCTGACTAATCTACTTCTTTTGATCTTTCTCTTGACTATTACCATTCTAAATATTCTAAGCAAAGATGTCCTCTTCTCTCCATGTCAGAAACTAGTATATATTTCTAAATACCTTGGTTCATTGATCACAAATGTTTCTTGCTTCTTTTATCAAGTTCTCAAATTAATCAAAGTTGCTTGCTTCTTTTTCTTTCTTATTACCTTAAGATGTCCATTATTCTTTTAAAAATTGTTTAGAATTTGAAAATTTGACAGAAATTAACTCAATAGGCTGTTGGGAGACCAGCACTTTTTTTTTTTTTTTTAATTGGTTGTTTGTGCGGAACAAACCCTACTCTTCTCAAAAAAATAAAATAGCAAAAGCACCATTTCTGCCTACAGGAAACAGTTAATATAGGCCAATGTTAAGAGAGGATAAAAGCTACTTGTATTTGCAGGACAAAAACATATTTTTCACATGTTTAGTATAAGCCATTCCATTTGCTTTTCATGCAGTTTTAATGATAATATAAAAATACAGAATATTATTTAGCTTGCTACCCATTTCAATGGAGTTTTTAATCAACCATCATTAGACTTACATTTAAGAAAAGCCATTCCAAAATGAAACAGTCCAATCTTCTTCTTAATGATAAAAGGAGTCTCTCTATTTAAGGTAACACCGGGGGCTCCCTGAATGCTATAGTTTATAAATACCCTTTAAGATGACAAGTCAAATGACTTCAGGATTGCAAGTTATCTCTCACAGTTGTTCAACTGTTAAAATGGAAAGCGGTAAGAATAGAATAAAAACACCGATGGCAAAAATATTACATGTGCAATGGAACAAACATAGGACACAGGACATGACCATTTTAACATTATCCTTTTTGCTTAAATTTACTCTCTACCCTTAGAAAAGGTCAGCTTTGTGAACTTCTCTCCTAAAGAGCAATTTGAGGTCTGTCATTCCATTCACACTCTCACATTTCATCAAAAATGCAGTCATCCTTTACTAATGATCTATCTAGTACTTTTTGCAACAGTATTCTGCTAGTTTAGGCACTAATTTGATGTAACCCACCTAATTCTAGAATAATGTAAATTTTAAAATACATTTAAAAATGTGAAAAATAGCAACATTACATTTGCAGGCAAAACAAATCTCTGAGGCAGGCAAACCTATCCAGCAGCTTTGTGGCAATCAGACAAGCTGCTTCAACGCTAGGCAATAGTTTTATTTATTTTTTGGTGTAAACCCTACAGAGAGTTAGAAGAAGGATGTTTCAACTGTATGTAAGAGTTCTGTTCTCTTTAGCAAGGCTTGATACCTTGGTACTCCAAAAAAAGTTTTATGGCCTATTAACCAAATCAAACCTACAACAATGTGCAGCTAAGGTCTGACTGTCTAGACATCTTACTGCATCTGCCTAAGCTCTTGGAAGTCTTTGAACTAGAAGAGATAGCCTTGCTAACTCAGAGAATTGCCCTAGAAAACAGATGTCCTTTACAAGGAATTGACTTTTTCCAGTTTGTGCTATCTGCAAAGCCTTGGAATATAGTATCTCCACTTGAAAATAAATAATTAAAGATTGCACTCCAGTCAGTAACTTAGTGTCAGTTCTACTGTATTGATATGAAGATAATTCTGCATAGTCACAACTACAAATTGCAAGACACATGGATTCCCACCAAAAATTAGAAAATCACAGAATATGGAATATTTGTTCATAAATCTTCATGGATTAGGGATAAATATTTGGGATTGCGACCTGATGGAGGCAGTGACCAGTCGTTCTGTTCAAAATGATGTGAGTGAATCCAAGTCATCTCCTTTCCCTGTCTGAGCCAGTTGGGAAGGCTGCTGCCACCTTTCAAGAGGCAGCTCTTGTAACTTGAGCCCACTAAGTTCAACACATGAGTTTAAGTACATGACATTACTTTTTGGCTGACATTTTGTAAGATTGTGTCCAAGCCTCATAGATCCTTCAAACAGAAGAATCTTTATTTAAGACATGAGGGGTCTTTGCCACTTTCTAGCACATACACTTGATTCAAAGTTTCACTTTCTTATTGGCAAAATACCCGTCAATCACAATCACATCCCTGGACAGGTTTTCCTGCAATGCTCTTTAGGCTGGCAGCCAAATAAAGAGTGTATCCTTCTACACCCTGCTGGTGAAGCATTCTATTTATAACAACAATGTGTAAATAGAAACAAATAAAAATACCAAACCAAACCAAATCCAAAGCAATGTATTTACACTGAAAGTGCAGTAATATTCAGAATCGACAACAATATGTAAGTATGCCTGCCGGTACTGACAATTTCCAAGCAGCTTTAAAAAACAAAAAAATAGGGAAAGAATAACAGATGCTATGATTAGCATGAAAAAGCTGACCTGCTCAAGAACAACCAGAAAACATTTCATTAGATTCAGGAGGTAACCAGATATTGCCCTTTTAATTAATTTAATACTCTCTGTGGGGGTGTTGCACTCCACAACAAGACTAATTGTTTGCTTCACAAGGGGTCCCTGAAAACAGAAAAAGTAATCTGAGATGGATGGTGTCAGCACAATTCCTCTGCAGTTTTTCAGATAGATTTTCTCTACAGAGATGTTCACAGACTTAAGTCAACCCATGAAGATGGGATAGGCAAGTATTTTAAGAAAAGCTTGTAGTTTTCATTGTATGACTGAAGTGTGGCCCACATCTCAAAACAGAAGAGTATGGTTTGTTTTCCCTCTAATTAGGATTTTTAAAGCTTTAGCTCAGTTGGTAAAAAATACTGATGTCAATATTACTGTATAAGTAAGAAATATGAAAGTATTAAAAAGTGAAGGACACCTCCAAACTCCCTTGCTGAAAGCTGGGAAAACTTGCCAAACAGCAGGCAACCACACCGTCCAAGTCTGCAAATTCAAATGCAGCATCTGCCATACTTGCTCTTGTCTAAGACAGAAGAGTAGATCTAAGCACTCCTTACTGAGTACTTACTGAAATTTTCTGTATTTGCTTTAGAACTTGACTTTAAACTCCATCAGCTTTAAGAAGTTCTTTTATTTTCAAAATGCTAGAAAAACGCTGATCTAAAACAAAAACCAAATGCCTTAAATTCTATGTATCTTCTACCTAATGTTTGGTTAGTGCTGTGATCAAAATAAACATTCAACCATTGCAATAAACACAGTGATGAAAAAAAAGACATGAGAAAGTTGAGATGATGGCAGGCAGCAGTGGGGAGGTTGTATTTTTTTCCCCAGTGATGACAACACGGGTGGCACATGACATGCCAGTGAGCATGTCAGAACTGGGTCAGCTCAGAATTAGCAGCTCTTAGGTAGTTCACAACAGGCAAATCCACCTGGCTGCACTCACAGACGCCTTTAACAGAACTTCATTTTAGACAAGGTGGATCCAGAACAAAAGCTCTCACAAATAACTGAACAGTGACTGCAGCTCCATACTTCAAAATATCAAAGATGGAATAGAGCTGGCTTTACTCTATGTTGAAAATTGTTGAAGAAAAAATGCACTATGTATAAACAAAGGATGGTGAACAAAAGCTGTATATTCATCCTCCCATCACCACAGACTATAACCACATTTTCCAACTGAGTGTAGCATTTTATTTTTACCAATATGTAACAAAGGAAATTAATTACTGAACTACTTTTGCACTAGATGCAGCACACCCTGCAGTTTGCATAGATTGCACTTATGTCAGCTATTTATTTTATACATTTAATCATGGATGCAGGGACTTCACTTGAACAAAGTATTACAAAATTTTAAAAATTAAAAAAAGAAGTATTTAAAACTTATTTAAGTATAGTAAAAATACACATCTCACAGTACCCAGATAAAATTTTTTCCCAGCATGCAGGCAAACTGGTAAAATCACAGAATCATTTAGGTTGGCAAAGGCTTTCAAGATCATCCAGCCCAACCACAATATTAGGTATAAGGATCTTTTGAAACCTCCACATGAAATTGCCTTGAGTTCTTTCATGAAATTAATCCTTCTGACTCAATAAAGGAACAATATTTGTTTATGCCTGAGAAGATACAAAGAGAACACACACAGAGCTTTCAAACAATATGCTTAGAAATTATAACTGAAATCAGGTGCTTGTGAGATTAGCAAGACCGAAAGAAAAACAACTGTCAAATAAGACTATATGAGGTGTTCTTTTGAATCTCAAAATTTTAATTAAATATTTGTATAAGAACACTTCTGTCACCAGAACAGAAGAAAAAAAAATTCCTAGAGGAACACTACAGCAGTCTTCTGAATGATTCCTTAGTATCTCAGTACTGGATCCCCAAAATAAAAAACATGGAATGCTCTCAGAGCTCTCTAAATAGAACTACAAGTTTAAAATAATTCTGAATAATTTTGATTTCCACTAGCCAATGGGGTAGAGGAAAGGACTAGATCGTGGGAGAAATAAGTTGAGTAATACATTTCTCTAGGAATTACAGTTTATGAAGTAAAACTAGGGAAAAAAGGGCCATCCAAGCAATTTTAGATCTATTGCTCTCACTTGGATATTATAAAGATACCGAGCAAATTAGTAACAAAGCTAAGAAGCTCTTAAACAGTCAAGGAGGATTATCAGTATCCAAAAAAGTAAAAAGAAGGCACATTTCTTTTTTAAAAGTACACAGCTTGTCCTGAAGAAAAGACGAAAGCATACATCTCAACTGCTACGATGCTCTTGAAATTCTGCTATATGACACTTACAAGCAAACTACAAAAACACAACATATATTCAATTCCCATAACTTCACATTTAATTGAAAAGCTATACCAAAGGGCAAGGACAGGGTATAACACGTGCCTTGTTATATGAAACTGGTATGTCCTTAACATTTTCATTCAGTATTTGCCTTAATCCTTCAGATGAGTGAGTTGCAATATCCCAGGAGGAGTGGCAGACACTGGAAAGGACAGAATCAGGGTTGAAAATATATAGGAGCTCAGAGTGGGAAATGGCACAAAATCAACTACCCTAACTTATCAGGGACACACTGTATTTGACAAGGGAAGTGTAGAAACACAAAATAGGAAACAACTTATAAAAAAAGCAGTGCAGTGGAAAAGGAGAATGTTACTACTTGAGTTATTTAGAAGTCTTAGGGAAAAAAAATCTACGCCTGAGATGCATTTACAAGATATTTACCATATACAGCACAAGCAATGTCTTTTACATAATACTGTGTTGGATACAAGCGTTTATTGATGTTGCTCAGTTTGAGCATCATGCTCAGAGCAATACAGATACTGACACACAAATAATGACAGTTTCTGTAAACACAACTGGGTTAGAATATATCCTTGTATAAAAACAGTTAAAGCAGCCCCAGTACAATTCTGCTGGCCTTTGCTTCTGCCCTTGCTTCTTCGGAAATTGCTCTTTCTGCAGCCAAGATAATGATTAACCTTTATGTTTAACTAACAGGGACGGAAGACAAGCAAGGCCTACAGAAAGAGGAATGCAATATTTGTTTGGTAATTGTAAAGAAACAGGATGATTCCAACATTTTCTCCTCATCTCTTCCATGTACCCTCCATAATGAAAGGTGAGTTGAGCTTCTGAGGAGAAGGAAGAGAGGAAAATGCCTTGTGATGGCTAAGACAGAACTGAGATATAACCAAATTACTAGAGAGCCACAGAGAGCAGGCCTGACTTCAAAAGTCTGCAAACCACTCTGTGTGAGAAGAAATTGGTTACATGCACCACATATTGTTTCTGGCAAATATAAGAAAAAAAACAAGTTAAACAAGCCAAGTATTTCTACCAATGAGATATATGACACCTACAAATGCTGTGCAACATCCCTTATTTCCTCTCCCCTTAAACAAAAAAAAAAGAACCAACCAACCTTATAGAATAGAGTAAAATAGCATAGAAAAAGGTATTAAACATTTTTCAGACTGTGACACATTTGCTAAAGTTACTGCATTTCTACTGAAGTATTGTGTTTTCCTCCTGAAAGCAAAAACTTTACCAGCATGTTGGTTTTATCATGTATCAATATAAAACAAACAAACCCAGCAGAATACATTACTTGGAAAGGTAGCTAACAATTTGGAAATAACTAGCCAGGAAGCAGGAATAAGGTCACACAATATTAAAAAAAAAAATTAAAATTGAAGCATCAAGAGATTTTTGCAATGTAGACAAATCTTTCTGCAATCTGCATTAGGTTTGATCTCTATATGTAAAGTGCCTTAAGAAAAAGTCCCCCCACACATATTGCTGCCTATCTGAGTTGTGGGAACACATTATATTAAACAAAGGACAATTACAATCTGGTATTTGAGCAGTAAAGTGGCTACTGAAAAAGTACAGGTTTAAGCTGCAAATAAAACTCAATTTCCATTTGCTTTCCATAAGTATGCATCCACTTCCTGAAGGACTGTAACAGCTTTCATATACTAAGAACATTTGGGGGAACCTTAGTTGAAGCAGAATTGTTTGAGGTATGTTATCCTGCCATATATATCTTCTAACACAAACTCATATGAATATATGAGCTGAAATGAACAGAACAGCAACCACCATGAAATACCAAGGCTAGAAGTCTTTGAGTACTCCAGATGCCTTCAGATTACATTGAAATAACTGAAGAAGCAAATATTTTCTTTCTGAAGCCAATTTGCATCTATTTAATTGCTAGACTATATTCTGCCCTCGGCCTTGCTGTAGGTCCACAGGAAGTATTTTCTTCAGTCTGTAACCAGACTGTGTAGTTGTGTAGGGTCGTGTGAGGAATGGATCCTGTCTGGATGACCAAAACAAGACAAAGAGACTGTGCAACAGAAACTGGAACTGATGGAACCGTGTTTTGGTGCTGACTGGCCCACATGACTACTCTTGGCTTATATTACATTTGCTCCTATCTATAACATCAAGGAAATGGATTAACAAGTGTAAAACAGGAAGACTTCCGCTACAGTCTTGATCTTGTTGGAGTTCCTAATGGAAGAAGACCTCTTATTTCCTAATCCACTTGTCTGCAAAGCAATCTCTTTGCAACACCCTGAAGAATAGGACTTTTATTCTGAGATACAGGGAAGCAGCATATCCTTGGCATCTCAAGAGTGATCTGAATACACAATCATACTGTGCCTGAGACTCATTTCAGAGAAACACAAGGTAAATAAATCAAGTTACCCATGCCCTGCGGTTGTTACTGCTGTGGATTGGTATTCCTGTCTGTTGTGGCAAGAGTCAGCTCCTTATTGTAGCCACGAGCAGCAGTCAATGGCATCTCCAAAACACACAGGCCTTCAGATCAACAGCAAGCAATGTCATAAGGCTGTGAATGCCCTCATTGTCTCACCACCCTAAGCTTCCTTTATGTAATCAAGGGAAACAAACAGTCACCATTAAGACACAATATACCTGACCAGCCTAGAGACATTTGTTTGGGAAGAGATAAATCAGGATATACTTCTCATGAAGTATTTCAAATCTTTCTCCATTGATCATGAAATTAGACTAAGCAGACTATGTCAGAAATATTGCAGATCGTCTTAAGCAAACCCAGCAGGCAAAACACATGCAAATCAGAGGTATTTAAAGCCTCTGATATAATAAACAAAGTATGCTAATTAGATGAATGGGGCAACTGTCTCATTTATATTTAGGGACAACATGAGAAGAGTTTTTTTTCATTGCTCTCAGTGACATACTAGCAAAAATTTTTCACAAGTGCATTATGGAATTATGATTAGGCTCAAAAGATATTTTTCTTCTTCTTCCTGGAAAAAAGCCCAACAGCCACACATTACATGAAGTCTGTCAAGCTCTGAATGGTGCTAGCACAGAATATTGTTGTTTGGAACACACTGATCATTGTAATGCATGCAAATGTCCATGGACTGGGCAGATGCAAGTGTGAAATCAGTGCAGCTCAAAAGATGAATTCAGGTCTGAAAAACCTATGACCTGAATTTGAAGCTGATCTGTCACATCAGCTGACACAGTAATGGATGTTGTCACCTACCAAACAGTAACACTCGCCTGGAAGTAGGCAGCTCTGGGAGTCCACAAGTATCATCACAGCTAACGCTCATAAAAAGATTCCACAAAGAAGGGACTGGAGGAGAGAGGTGGTGAGGAAGAGGAATGTCCTGGACTTAGAAAATAACCTCTGTGTGTCTGTTTGTAACCTTCTATAAGGGGAAGGGTATTATTTCAGAAATATCCCAGCTAGCTAACTACCAAGCTTCAAGAGTGCTTCAATATTAACCCATGGTTTTCAGCATTAAGTCCTGAAGTGCTTCAGTAAAGACAGCTGCAACTAAAAGCTTTGACCAAGAAGTGTCCTTTTTCTCTTGTAAATGTTACTGTTTCTTCTTATGGAATTCCAAATCTTCATTGACATGGTCATATGAGTGGCAGTGGATGAGACATGCTGTTCATGGTGCTGAACTTGCTTATTTTTCCCTCCTCTTGGGAGCAGAGGAGAACATGTGCTTTGGGAATAAAAAAACCTTTCTTTCAACCTACAAGGCCAGGAGAACCCCTTCAGGATTTATTTTCACAGCCAAAAGGATTACACCCAAAACATTCAATGTATAACAATATAGTGTTGACTGGAACACAGACTAGACAGAGCAAAAGGAATAAAATAGGTATTTATTGAAAGGATACACTTTAGGCAGTGCAAGAGCCCAGCCAGACCTACACCCAAATCAAATCAAAGTGGGATCCTGGTCATGAATTTTTACACTTTTACAAGTTTTGGTTCATCTGCATATTGGGGTCAATTGTCCAACCACAGCCCAGGTGATGAAGTATCAGCCTCCCTGGCTTGCCTCCTTTCCTTGCCATTGTTTCTGCTTTTTGATTACTAGTTGTCTTTGATTCTCTAGGTAGAAAGGAATTGTTTTGTCTAACTACCTTGTGAAGAGACCTTACTAACACCTAATATGAAGTTTCAGAGTTACACACTAAGCAGCAGAGATTCTGAAAAATATAAAAACTAAAACCCAAGGCATCAGTAGTAAGTACTACACACCTACTGCAGTCTCTGTGGCTGAAGCAGCCATTAGTGCAGCAGGGAACTTAAAACCACGACTGGTCAGGCAAGGCTCCTCCCAGAAGTCAGTAGCTTTGATTTGAGAAAATTATAAAACATAACAGGGGACTGAAAACAAGCTATGCAGAGCTGCTTGTCTTCAGAGCACTAACTCCTTTCTTTCTGGATTATTCTCTTTAGTCACTCTCTGATGGCCATTTAAAAGGACTGCAGCTTAGTCTCTTCTCAGGCTGTAACTAGGGTTTTTTTGGCTTGCTATAAAATAATAATTTTGCATTAATATTAATTTGATGCTCTTAAGTTTGATCACTCAAGAAATGAAGGTGTGCTACAATTCCTTTCTATATTCTAATACATCTACTGGCTACAGAAACACCAGATTTCAAAGAAATCTCACTAGGATAGGAAGAAATAAAACAGTTTTATAATGACAAAAAGTAATTTAACAAGTGATCTTTTCCAGTGCTCCTTTAACAGCTGTGACCCATTTTTTTTTAAAAAGGCAAAACATGAGTATAGCAGTTGCTCCTCAGAAACAGAACCAGTTTAGGAAAAGAAAGGTGCTACAATGCTATCTTCCCTAAGGAAGGTTCAGCTTATCTTCAGTTTGACATTTTTAACTTAAAATAGTACTAAATTACTCCATTAAAAATACAATCACAGCTCTTACATAGACACATTTTATATGTGAGACAACAAGCATTCTATATGGCAATGAAAAAAGTGAGGCTATGCTTGCTTTGACTAGTCAGCAGTGCTCAATGAAGATGAAGGAGGACCAAAAACAAGTGCCACAAATTAACAGCATTTTCATAGAAGTACTTCAATCTCTGATACTTGGAATGTACATGCAGCAGACAAAATACACAATGCCCATGAGTGTTGAAAAAATGCAAGTTTCAGAACAGTCACAGTCAATAATTCACCCTCCAACTACCAGAAGTTTACCATTTCACTATAAAACTCATCAGAAATCGGTGCCACCATTTATGAAACATCCTACTGTGACATGACTGACTAGTATTAATTTTCAAAACCAGAATCTCATAACAAAAGGTAGGTCAGGAAATGAGTCTGTTCAGATAATTTTTGGTACTTTCTATCTACATTGGTTTTGATAAACCAAACTGTGTGTGGCAATTCTGTCAAGCACTAGAATTGGTCAGTTCTGCAGTTAAACCATTAAAATAGCTCTTAGAACATTTTTGACAGATGCCAATTAGTACTTGCCAGTACAATCCAAAGGAGTTTCAAAGCTGGCACAGACCAGAAATCCTTTCCTGCCTGCACACAGACATTCTGCACAGTCCTTAAGGCAGTTACAAACTATGGATGCAGGGCTGTAGGGCCATGATGCCAAAGAAAAATCATGCACATATTTATTAGAATAGACATTTATTAGAATAGGCATTGTCTCTCACTGAAAGTATCACAAATCTATCACATTTTTTCTCTGTAAGCTACTTAAGAGCAGGTGATTCTCCGCTGGATATAGGAATACACTTGGCACATCTTGCTCGTATATGATAACAGGAAAACAGTTTTTCCTATCCAATTTTGAGTAAAATGAAAAGGAACCATGCACTCAGCCTCAATATCTTACAGAAGTTCTTTCAATTTCATCACAATCAACAGGCACATTTATAGTAGCATTCAGAAGAAGAAAAACACCCACAGTGCAAACAAAAGCAGTCTTTATGTGAATGTATAAAAGATAAAAATGAAAGGTTGGGTGCAACAGCTGAAATTTCATTTATGTTAAACAGAATCTCTTAAAGTTGCCTTTAGGCAGAGGACTGTGAAGTGTCTAAAGCAATATCTATTTTTAGGGAAGGTATGCAAGGGCCAGAGAATTGCAAACCACTAAACACTCTGCTCTGTGCAAACTGTCAGGAAAACTAACAAAGGACATGCATGCCTGTCCTAATGCAAGCTGTAAAGGACATCATATCACAAACCTTCTGTCCTTTCAAAAAGTGAAGCTGCTTTTAGAAGAACACTGATGTGCATAAAAAGCACCTGGATTTCTGAGAAGGCTTTCAACAAGGTCTCTCATTAAATGCTTTTATGGAGACTGAGAAGCCATGAGAAATGAATTATTCTGGTAAAGACAGAGACCAGTTGCAAGAAGAAGAAGAAGAAGAATTTAATCAAGTATCACATGATTTCTTGCAAAAAGGCAGATGAAATGTGAAGAAATTCAAAGAGAGAAAAAAAACCCAAAAACCTTTTAACATGGGCTTTAAGCTGATCTTTACTACTACTACTACTTTACTAGGACATTACCTTGAAGTGATGATATATCCATGAAAACATGATGTCACAGCTCAGTAGAGATTAAAAAAAACCCCAATCACATGTTGGGAATTATCATGAAAAGAAGGAAGGGACAAAATATAATCCAAGGATCTCCCTGAATACTGAATGCTATTTGTAATTCTATCCCCCCAACATAAAGAAGCACACATATGGAAGAAAAGCGCAGAAAAGCACAATGAAGACATCAAACCTCAGAGAATCTCTATTTTGGGAACAATTAAACAGTCATGAACTGAAAAAAACAGGACAGGACAGGACAGAAGTTTATAAAAGTCACAGCTTGCTGGAGAATACTAATAAGAGAGTAATTGCTCAGTATTTCTTCAAACAAGAAAAAATGTAGGAAGAGCTTACAAGCTATTATAGAGCAGTAAACAAACAGAAGACTGTTCACAAATCACATGGTTCAGCTGTGGATCTCTGTGCTACAGGATGTTGCCAACAGCAGCAGTTTGTAAAAACAAAAGCAATGAGACTAACTCGCCTAGAACAGCTTGAGGGTGTGTGGTGGGGGTAAGGTTCAACTGGAAGCTGCAGGGAGAGTACAATACGAGAACCTTGCAAGCTCATAGGCTTTAATGCAGGACATTACCCAAGGTCGTGTTTCTCCTGGCTGGATCCCTTCAGAGAGCATATGTTTGGGCTAGATGGACACATACAATGCTTGTGTTATATTACCCAAGGGCATGAGCTATGGTGAACTCATCAAATTCTCTTTTCCACTCTCTGCATTGTCTCCCCACAGAACAGCAAATCAAGTCCAGGATTCTGAACAACTGAAAACCCAAATCCAAGATATTTAAAGTATTATTTATAGTCTTTTCATTAAAATTAACTATTACGGTTTGGAGATCTGATGAACTGAGAAGTAAGAGGGAAACCAAGTATCAGACTACAGAATTATTTTTCATGGAAAAAAAAAGGCAGTTAAAAACCTATGCTTCCTTCAATTTCACAAGTAATTTGACTGTCTTTGCCTTCTTCTCAAATGTTAGCAGACAGGTAAAATCAGATTCAAAACCCTGGAAGATAGTAAACTTTATGTAAATTTACAGGTGGAAGAAATGAAACATAAATCACACTAATCTACTATGCCACAGCAATAACTCTCAATTAACTTTTTGAATCACTGCCACTCTACACAGATACACAAAGATACACTATAGCACCAGCTATAGTAAAAGAAGCATTTTACTCTGCTCAGTTCATGAACTAAGCTGTCATCAATTCCTCATTGCTTCATTTCATGCTTACAGGAAGGTCTGAAGAGACTTCATACCTCTGGAAATTTAGAGGTATGAAACTGTACAGGAGCTGCACATCTGAACTGCTTTCTGTAATTTCATGACACTGGTATCTGTCTCTAGAGAACAAAACCTGGTATGTTCCCTTTTTTAACTCTGCATTACTGTTTCTTCACTGTCGGGCTATAATACAATAGTGTACCATTGGATATATAATAAATCCTGGTAGTCTGTTTAGAAGAATAATGCCTTAAATATGCAACCTTTTTTTTCCTAAAAACAGATTGTCTGCAAATCCTTTAGACATTGCTTATACTGCTGCCATGCTTAAGGAATGGTGTTCCCTAATTCAGTGTTCCCACTGAAACATTCCAAATCGTACACTGTTTGCTCACTCCTCCATCAACCCTTCCCCTGTGGAGGGCTGGCCAGGATAACTGGAGACAAAAAAGGTAAAGATCATGGATTGAAATAAAAATTCATGGGAAACAGCAACGAGAAAGAAGAACAAACAGCAACAGATCAGAGTTTATGTGGCAGGTGAATGATTCACATGCCATACGTAAACCCCCAACCATGCCTGACCCTGCTGCCACACTACTTGACCTGGAAGGGACTCCTGCCCCATCCCTGGAACATGAGGAGAGGTGGTAGAGAATAACCTCTGGGTCCTGGCCACGCCCCTTCTGGCTAGTGCAAAAATTAACCTTGTCCTGGCTGGAACCAGGACAACTGCCACAAATTAAATAAATTATATACTCTCCACTAATGTGACATAAACACGTGGCTAAGACAAGTTAATGACAAGTCAATAGGCTTCAGAATTATTAATTTCTATCCATATGGATATAACTAATATTTATTGGCAATTACAACAATCAATTACTTGTGTTGATTTAAAGAGAAACCCCAGCAAGCTTACCTACTTTCAGTCAGCAGCACTGGTATAATGAAGTTCTAAAAGTTACCTCCTTGACCAACACAGTATTATTCCACTTTTCAAAGAAAGCACTCATTCTCAGAAAACACAGTGATGATAATCCTAGTGTAAGAAAAAGCATTTCTAGAACTAATCTGATATATTACTCTATACTTTCCTATAAAAAATCAGAAGAAAGAATGTATTAAAAGCTATGAACAAGCAGTAATAAACTTAGAAAATATTTTCAGACCAAAATAATCCAGCAATTTATTAGAGGAAAACAGATTTGTAAAAAAATTCCAGGCCAACTATAAAAAATAAAGTAATAAATAACCATGCATTAAAAGTAAAATACCTACTTGCCAGTGATGGCCCTCCAAAGCTGTGCACCTGCAATTGTAGGAATGTAAGATGAAACACAATGCACTAAATCAGAAAGAATTTTAATTTTTATTCATAGAACATGTTTCAGAACTGGGACAAAATAACCAAGGAATTCTCTGTATTAGTCAATCAGGAAAGCTATATTATCTTTACCTTACAGTATAGGATAAAGATATCCCAAATTCAAATTCTTGAACTGCTTTCTCTAAATTAGCATACAGTTAAAATCATAAATGGAAAAATTCAGGATCTTTGATGGCTACATTTCCACATGGAAGGATGTAATGAAGATGATAATCAACAAAACTTTTACACCCACATACCCTTTACTTCTACACACTGCTAACCACTTTACATTTGTCATGAATCTGTAATAGTCTTGCCATCTAGTGGCTAGCTGGAGGTGTGAAGCAGCTATACAGATATGTTATACTGGAATTTTTTCTGCTTTTTGGAGGGGCACTTCATTTATTTATATTCATTACCACAAGACTCCTACAGTATTACTTCAAGAGCCTGACTTTTCTTGAACTTTGTCTACAAGGGCATCAAAGACAATAAGAAAATAAATGACTTTACTACAGTAAATAATTATTCTATAAGCTAGGAAACAGAAGTCTTCCTAGCCACATCTCTAAAATGAATGGTTAAATAATCACACAAACATGAGAGTGATATATTCTGGATTTGGTCAGTACAAAAATATTATTTACAGGTACAAGTGAATTTACTTAAATCATTAGCTTCCAGCTAGTAAGGCATTCAATGTGATTTACACAGCACAGAGCATAAAAAATCGAATTCTGCTCAGCTTTATAAATTGCCCTACGGGCTTGTAATACTCAGGCAGGAAACAGAATGGTAACCAAGACTCTCAGAAAAAGGAATGCTAATAAATCATCCCTCAGAAAAGGTAGTAAATACCAGCTGTAATTTAGCAGGGAACAAAAGGCTCTAGCAGTCAGAAATTAAGTATTAGTACATCAAAGAGGAATACCATGCTTCTCTGACACTATTTCTTGCTTTTGCACTATGTTCAGATGTTTTTTCAAACACTTTGCAAGGGATTTAAAAATAAACAAAAGAAAAAATAAGAATATTGAAAAAAAATCTTCATGGCAATGAAAATTAAAAACTTACGATGAGCATTTTGTCAAAGAATTTTCAATATAGCAATGAAGGACAGGACAGGAATTGTAAAAAACACCCTCCAAAACACAAGACTCAAAATCCCTTTCAAAATCAGTTGTATTCACATAAGACTCTAGAGACAAAATGCTATACAATGTAAAAAGAAAATACTGCTTACTTTTTATTTCAATTGTACTAAGATAGGTAATTTCTCTATCTATTTACAAATTTCACCAATTCACATTGGATGTCCTAAAATTTCTAAAAATTACATTATTAATGTTGGAAGAAGTATGAATGTTTTGGAAAACTTTGTATTTTAGAAAGAATGCATTTTCAGACCTAGCAGTTGAGAAACAAGAATGACTGTCCACTCCTAACAATTACACTCATCTAAGTGCTAAAACAAATCTCCTAATGCCTTCCCTATAAAATATAGCAAAACTTAATTGAAAATGGAAATAGACCATCAAAGATCTACTATCACACTCTAAAATTAGCTGATACTTCTACAATAATCATAATATTGACCAGGCTTTAGTAATGATTTAGCATGTTCCAAATTGCAGGTGTTCAAGCACAGAACTGTAGCAGTATGCTTACCTTTTAGCTTTGAGAATACCAAATCCTTCATTATCTGAAAAATTAACACTCCAAGTATTAGAAGGGAAGTCAGATGATACACTCTCCAAGAGGTCAATGCAACAAACCTAGAATGTCAAGAAGAATAAATGTTGAATACTTTAAAACTCATTGGAAGCATACAAAAGCTGACAGCTGCTACTAATATGACTAAATAACACTACTAAATAAATAGGAAGAAATAGACTCAGATTGCAATAATTGAATTCAGTTTCTCCCCACAATCTTTCCATGAGAAGCAAATATTGAGAGCTCTGAGCATGACAGTCAAAGATACAAAGATGAAATACTGGGTTTGTAGTAGATTTTTGTCCATACTTTTATTTACACACAGAGAAAATAAACAAAACATTTTAATTATTGCATAGAAAATACTACTTTGCAATTAATTGTGGCTTCATTAAAATTAGTTGTCGCTGCATAATGCACAAAACAAGTTAAAACTTTGGTTTGTTTCCTACAGAAACTATGTTTAAGCATGATTTTTATACAAATTATTCTTTCAAACATAAAGATGAGGTAAATCTATATCACAGCATAACACTAAAACTTGTCTTCATAACAAGCTTTCATTAATTTTGGTTTTGATTACATAATATTTAGAACATGTCTAGTCAAGTCAAACAGATCTAGACTCAGAAAGTATGAATTATAATCTCATGCACTGCTGACTTTTCTATCCAGGTGTATTTGGAGATTAGCTCTTCTATCTGTTTTACTGGCAAATATCCTAACTCACAAAAAAAGGGTGTGAAGTAAAAAGAATTAAAATTCAACTAACTAAATAAAAAAGCTGAAGTATTTTAATAGCTGATTTTGGGCAGTTGGTAAATCTAAGATCTGAACAGAAGTAGTGAAACAGGTAATTTTTCCAGGTAAAAGCAATTAATTTAAAAAAGTTGAGGTTAGCCAAAACCAGTAAGAAGCCACTGTCCAAGGCACTGGATCAAATGATAATACCAACAGAAACAAAATCATAAAAATCTGGGATGTTTTCAAGAAACCTCTCAGATTTGAAAACAGGGCAGCTGGCTATCCAATGAGTTTCTGCTGCAGAGCTTTTCTGCAAGAAAGAGGATGAAGTGGAGTGAAAATAGAGCAAAGGTGGCCAATGCAGGAGGCCTAGAGGCTTTTGAGTACACTTAGATTTTTAGAAAGAAGATTGACTTCACAATATTTCTAACAAGCTCAGGATACACTGCTGTAGTAGCAAACTGTTCCAGTATTCTTTGAAAACCTCAAAAAGAAAGACTGCATTAAACATCCATGACACTAATTTTCACATTTAACACAAACTCATCTTACCAATCACCCTGAGCACACCAGTATATGAATTCCAATGCAAACAAAACTCACTCTGAAGGTTTTATCCAAGTATAAAGGGTTTTTATATCTGTAGAGAATTTGAATTATAAGACTACTCTATAAAATAAATGTATAAAATCAGCACCTTTGTATAATTCAGCCAGCTCAAGAAAACCAACGGAGAAATGCAAAGAAAAATTATTACAGGGCAACTTCTATCAAAACTGCCCAATCATAGCTCAATAAATCAAAACTTGTAACAGCTTTGCATCATGTTGTCCTACTATTTTTTCTTGGGAATCTTATTCAGCATTAAAAATCTTTGACTGTGTGTAAGTGTTAAGTTCAAGATGTGATGCTGTATAAAAAAATCAAGTGAAAAATTCTTCATCCAACTTCTAGGCAGCAGAAGTTTATAACAAATGCAGACCTTCAAATCTTTTGGGCTTAGTACCATGTCCATTCTACAGGATCTTCATGGTGCTTGTGCATGAATGTTTATATAATTACAAAGAATGCCCTGACTTAGTAATTACCACTCTTTGTTGGTCTCAAATACATACATCAATACCAAAATTGATACACAACTGTGTGCATGTGTGTACATACACACACATCTTACCAGCTTTTCAAGGTAAGATCAGATGTTTACTAAGAAGGCTTAGTGTATCTTTCAAAAAATGCACAGAACATGTTTGACCTACATAATGCTTACAACTAAACCATACTGTCAGTTTCACAGCAATCACAGCTGTCACCTGCTGTTAAAAACAATTGCACTAATGCGGACCAGGATTAGCAAACAAGGATTAACAAGGTAGCATCCACTCTGAAAGATGCTTCCAAGTAATTTCATTCTACCTTTTTGATACTGCAGTCTCCCTGCTCCAATGTTTGAGAGGAAAAACTGTAATCTAGTTGAAGTAGTTAATGTAGCCACCAAATAAGGACTCTTCACTTTCTTGAAGAGCTTTGAATTGTTCTGACAGAACTTCCCATGCCTTAGCATTATTAGCTCTTTATCTAGACTGTGATGTTTGCAAGAAAGACTATCCCTTGTGAATTCACTCATCCAGATTGTGTCAGCCCTCAGATGCCAGAGCAACACAGATTAGAAAAACTGTTTGCAAGCTATATGTCAGAGATCTATGTCCTTGAGGTCCTTTCTGGTGAAAAGTTGATAAGGTTCCCTTGTACATTTTGGCATATATCTATCATAAGCCTATCAAATGGTTAGTTCAACATGCAGGGATCTGAAAATCACTTGTTATTCTACCACCACTGTCAGGATTCCGAATTTTTCTAGGAATTATCAACATTGTGCATAGCAAGTGGAATAACAGTTTCTGTGGTGCTTTTGCTTATTAATAAAAGTTAGGGCATTTTTTCCCTTCTTAAAAAAAAAAAATGCTTAAGACACAGCCTATTTTAACACACACATATGACAAATGAAAGGTTCCAGAATTAAATCTTCATATGCTGCAATCTTTCTGTCTTGTAGAAGAATGGTATGTAAGAGAAGCTTACTGAACATGCTCTTTTTTAGGCAGTAAACAAAACAGACTGAAGTTCAAATTGTTTAATTTCTACTACAAGTGATGTGGAAATAAAAACCATTCCTAGAGACATAACCAAGACTAGTTCCCCCCTTGAATTCTGCAGTATTTTTTGAATGTTTTTTGGGGGGAACAGGGGGTTTAGGAAAGCAAAGATTAAAACAATGTACAGAACTGCTCATTCTAGATAACTACTTCAGCAGTTTACAGGACAGCTTGCACAACAAGGGGACAATAAATTCTGCTTTAGGCAGTGCAGGGCTGCAAAAAAAAAAAAAACAAAAAACCAAAAAAACAAAAAACGAACAGTCATGAAGTGCCCAGGACTGGGATACAGCCACCTGGGTTTGAGGTTGCAAGATGATGGCAAGTGGTCTCTCTGGGAAGGATGTCTTCTGGTCCAGATCACTCAAGTGAAAGAGCTACTGGATGTGCTCAGCAGGTGGCAGACCACTATGGAGCAGGACTTTCAAAAGCTTAATTGTGTAAGAACCCGAGCAATGTGTTTCCACTGGAACACATTTGAGCAAGCCAGACTATCTGACCTGTGAAGAACCTATGTTGGAAGAATGTAATTGTGATGGACCAAGCCTGCCACTCAACTCTACTGTGGAAGATCGAGAACGCATTTTTGTAAAATGAAATAGGAGCAATATTAATGGATAATTAAGCAGTGTCTGTTCACAAAGGTTTTGGAATTTCCAGCCCTGATGACTGTGAAGACAAAACCCTGAACAATCTGATCTGAATTAAGTACTGATCTTATTTTGAGCTGCAAGTCATACTAGAGACCTCATGAAGCTCCTACCAACCTGAATGGTACTTTCATTCTGTGACTATTTTAGGCTAGTAGAAGTGGTTGGCAAATATTTTTTCGTAAGATGCTGACCTTAGAACTTAGAGGCACAACAGTTTCTGTTTCTGGGCCAGGTTATACTGAAGCTGTATATGATGATGAAATGATTCTAAACTGCGCAAATAAGAATCAAAACTTGACAACTTCCACAATTAAAAGTGGAAATTGTTCAACTGCATGATGGTGAACCTAAAGATAGAAAAGTACCCTAAGGCACCTTCTCATTCTTTTCTCCAGTTCTTTAGAGTATGGGATGGTCATTTGTCATTACTGTCAATTTGCTGCATCAAAAAGCAGGTATCTCACAGTGCACCAGAATCTTCCCAGAGCACCTGGGACAATTAACTGCACAAACTGGATTGTACAAAGTTATTCAAGTGTCATGAGCCAGCTAAAAAATTTTTAAGGTAAACAATATCATACAATATTGCAGTCAATAAACATATTAAAAACTTACGGGGCGTGACAAAAGCTATTTTTAATTGTATCATGAGATACAGGAAAGGCACAAAAGTACCAAATTGTTTAAAATGTTAAATAAATTAATTTGATTCTTTCATTTCTGCTGTTAAGGTTTTGGGCTTTTTCAACACATTCTAGAACCATGAATGAGTTGCACTTTGTAAACATAAGAAAACATTTTATTCAAAAATTAAATTCTCCAGACTATCAGCAACTAGTGCTAGTTATTTCTGGAAAGCCTTAGCAGATACACTTTTAATAACCATCTATCCTTAGATGAATTCTAGGGATAATCACATAAATAAATGAAAGCTGTCAATAACACAGATGTGAGCATGGAGCTTTGCTTTACCATCAATTTTTATGACACACAGGCAGCATGAGTGACTTATGGACTTCAGTTCTGTGTTCCACAAACTCATATTTACATCTTAAAACTAGGGGCCAAACTCTTCAGAGTAATTCTGTGGAGTTCTAAAGAGTACAGGTTGGTATATAACTTTTTTCCTCATAAAATGTTTAGATGAAAATTTACTGACACCTTTCAGCCAGAACTTTCAATAGAACTGGTCTTCTTCCAAGCAATGATAAGCAAGCATGGCCCTCCCCTGTGGACAGAAAACATTTCTAGTGCATTTTGAGAATACCTAACTGCCAATTTCAAAGCTGTATGTACTTTGCTCTTACAGGGGGACCACCTAACACTGTTTCAGACAAACATCTACACTGAAGGCATTTCGGTAAGGAAAAGATGTGGTGTCTTGGGCTACAATACAGGATGTGATCAAAAGTATCTATTCTATCACCATCTGATGAGACCAGGTGGGGCAGTGATCCTTATCTCTTCAGTGATGATGTGGAGAAGTCCGGTTTTTCTCTGGAGTCCAGATGGAAAAAAGAGCTACCTTAGTGTCCCAAAATCTCATTTTTTATCTTGGTAAGAAAGGTTTGGCTCTTCCCCCTGGCTGGAGCAACTTCCAATGGGATGAAGTAATTTTATCAGTCTCACAGTGGGACTCAATGGGCCATTAGCAGAAAATGACTCGCTGGAGGAAGGATGGGTTGTGAAAAGATAAAGAACAATGCCTCATTAGCAGAGTATCTCCCGCAGAGATAAGGATCACTGCCCCCACCCTCAACAGATGGTGATAGAATAGATACCTTTTATCACACCCTGTATTGTAACATGTGGTTTATAATGAGGTGCGGCTTATGTATGGACAAAGAACACCCGGAGTCCGGACTGGAGTCGGTAATTTGGAAAACTCGGACCGGATTCAGCCCGGAGTTTGGAATGGAGTCGGCTGGTAATTTGGAAAGTCCTGACATAAAGGAGAGAAGAAATATCTTTACAACATCAAGCAATGCAATCTGATCCACGTTCAGGGTACTGAGCGACTCATCAAATATCTGTGCAACAAGCAGGAATTGATTTTCCACTCCTGCCCACCTGCTGTGGATATGTGTGTGCATCACTGAGCAGCATTCACGCACACTGCTGGGTGTTGGGAAGATTTTACTAAAGCATGCTGCAGTTCACAGTTTTTGTTTTTATTTTTATTTTTTACAGCTTGCTGGTGATGAATGATTTAGGAATTTAAACCTTCACCTTT
>PYHW01010519.1:364603-385730 GCA_013186435.1 Turdus rufiventris
GATCTACATGTTGCAAATTTTGCTGACTCCCGGCGGGTGCGCCTTATAGTCCGGTGCGCCTTATGGTCGTGAAATTACTGTAATAATTTCACATTGCAAAATTATTGTATGCTGTTTACAAGGAAACCTCTTGAGGAATGCAGCAGTTAGAATCATGTTTCAATATTTGTGCTTTTGGATCAGATTTACTGCAACCTGTTGCATTCAGACAGACACATAAAAAACAATTGAGAGGAAGAAAGTTTAAATTACCTAAACTACATACCTTCTGAGTCTACTGTGACATCAAATTCTACTGGTACTTCAGTGAAAACAGGGGACGATATTTCCATGGAAGTTAAAATTATTTTGATTTAAACACATAATACCAAATAACCTTGTTTGCTTTGTTTTTACAGACAAATGCCCAGATGACCTTAATTAACCTATGCTCAGGCAAAGTACAGAAGAAATCTTAATCCCATTTTCTCCTACAGTAGCAGCAGTTTGAGCAGTAGCACCTCTACCGTGCTGCCCTAAATCTCCTTTTCTTTAATGCTCTCATTAGTCCAGTAACATCTACCATGGAGCATAGCATATCCCTCTAAAACATCCATTGTTCTCAAAATTCTACTTACTATTTGAAAGGTTCCATTATTTTTAAGCAACACACAAAGAAATGATAATTTCTCTATTCAAACAACTGCTTTAGCCACAGCATATGTATGTTTCAGCAAGACAGAATAAACACAAGCCATGCTGCAATTCATTTCTATTCTCCTTTGTTATGGATTTCCATCTTCCTTAAAGTTCTCTCCTAGATTTGAACCTAAATTGTTTAGTAATGCTTGCTTTTCTGCAATTACCCCACTTAATTTCTTTTCTGACTGATCCTGATTTCATCTTAGTGGTTGAAAAATGCTGTCAAGTGTCCAGGTTTTTATGTAACACCATCTGGCTCTTAAACAATGTCAATTTTCATTCCTGTAAACTAATCTCTCAGCCAAAAGTATGCAAACTGTCACTAAAAAGCTGTTAATGGCTTTTAATTATTTTTGCTAACAAAATCAAATTAATTTAATTTTCTGTTCCACTTTTCTACCTCCAAAGCCTTCAAAAGTTTTCATCATTTGTATTGGAAAAGTGAACATAAACCTAAAACTTCCTGGGTAAAAACAAGTAGACCCTAAAACTATATCACAACTCGGGCTGAGGTTGGAATTTTAGCTTTACTTGAGGAAGAGTATTTTTGGAATAACAACAAACCACAAACATTTTTTAAAGCTTTAAGAAATATCAGCAATTTGCTATACTATAGCTAGGTGTAATAAAATAAATCTCAATACCAGTAAGTTACAAAGACTTAGCAAAAATCAGCAAATTAAGTTAGAACTATCAGACTAGAAGAAACAAACTAGAAGAAACAAACTAGCAACCGTGTAAGAAACACATTCACGTGAAAGCACAGTGAATTTCAAAGCTGTCCATGCCAGAATTTTCTTCTCTTTTTTGATAATGAATGTATTACCACTACAAACAAAAGACTAATGTCAATACTTAACCTACTCTACCACTCCAACTTGAGTGATCAGAGACATAAACTCTTATTAGAATTTAAGGCAGGAGTATTCACTTGTGTGCTCTCCTGATACTTTGCATTTCAGGGAAGTAATGCTAAAACAACTATGAATGTAGCTCTAAGATTTTCTGTAACAAAGACAGCCAAAGACCAAAATTTCCCACATTCAAAACCACATGGGTGCTATAATGAAAAATCTGTATGTGTTCTCCTGGCTTGGAAGATGTTACAAATTTAATTAAGTGATCTGAAAACGAGCATACTACAAACTGGCCTCAGAATATCAACACCCTGCCTTACTTCAACTCACTTAACTTTCATGCATTTTTCTTTATGTTTTGATTTCAAAGATTTCTTTTATTCCAATTCTCACTTAATTTGACATTTTGTCACCAAGAATGTCCTGTCTGAGTAGTTCCCCTAGACTCTATTTCCAGTGATAGCCAAGTCAGTGCCAATAATGAACAAAAATGTACAGTCCACAAATATATAAAACAGGGCTGCTGCACGTCTTAAAGGTCAGTATCTTTCTTGTAACAAAGAATAAAAAATGCAAGCATACATTGTGCATGCATACTGCTCTCTAAATGGGCAGAAATCTTGCTGTATAGGTAAGTTATAGGTATAGTAGTGGTAGCATTTACAAGTTGTGTGCAAATACATGAAAAAAATGCTTAGCTTAGTATTGCTTTCTTACATTGAAAAAATAAATTTATGAATGAAAAGTACTTTGAAATCTCTTCATGGTATACTTCGTGATTGCCAAGCAAAGATTTCAAGTAAGAGATACTTCAAGAACAATCTTAAACTGAACTGGATACTTTAAAATAAAACAAACACTTCAGTAACAACTCCTAAAACAAACTGGATACTTAAAAACAAAGCACACCAAGGCTCTAAACTCTGAATGTGTGTTCTGTTACTAACATTCAAAGAGCAATTAGATTTTCTGTCTGGAAAATACACAGTCTTTACCTGATGCAATGCACACAGATAATTCACATATAAGCAATATTGTTTTCTCTTTTGATTGTTTCTATCAGACAATGGAAATATTCACTCAGTCTGAGACCGATCAAACAAACAAAAAATATGGGTATGGATGGTGACAAAAGACTATTTTTAAGAGCAAATTAGGCCTGCACACCTGTCTAAATCAAGGACTGATATTTTACAGAGTTGATCAGTTACTTTGTTGAGCCAATACAATAACATCACGTAACATTGTTAAGAACAGACCTGCACTAACATGCAAATATACCTTCTGGAGTCAGAAGGTATATTAAAATCCTCAAAGAAAAATGTGGGTTTGTGCTGGTGAAGAGAATAGCAATCAGGGTAATGTGGTAAATTCATTCCAGAAGGAGACAGGAAGAGAAAAGATCTATTGCATGCCAGTCTTTCTGCTACCTCTCTTCACAAAATATCCTAGGGAATTTAGGAAATCAGGGAATTGGTGAACAGATGCACCTGGTGTATATAGGGATGACCTTGCAGACATGAATGTACTTAGGTTTGAAACATTTATCTGCAGATAGAAGACATATTTGAAATAGATATCTGCAAACTACAAAACACATGGAACAGTACAGAATTACTGAAAATAAACTTGTCCCTCTGACCTTGTACAAATTTTAAATTACAGACTGGGAGAACAAAAAGCTGACACTATCCCCTCTATTCCACACACAGAGATAATAATAATTAGGATAGAATGCTAATTTAAAAATCTAGGAATTAATGTCAGTATTTGGCTAAGATTAAACCAAAGACTGAAAGTTATCAGTCAACAGTCTAACACTTAGAACACCTGGAGTGAACTTCTGGCACCAGCATAGTTTCTCTTTTCTCAGGCCAATCACTCATATTTCAGTACAAAGGCTGTAAAATGGGGGAAAAAACTAACCTTCTTTTCCTGTGTTATTTTGACTTCAGTCTTCAAACTACATACAGCACAAGAACCTAAATCATATTTCAGATAGTCAGGTGAAAAATTTTATACATATATATATATATATATATATATATATATATATATATGTACACACACACACATATATATATATACACATATATATATCCCTTGTTCATTTTAAGAATTTTCAGTCAGGTTCATTTGGGGCAAGAGGCTTAAAGCTGTTCATGGCGAAAAAATAATGGATGTGGTAACTGAAAAAGGCTTTTTCAGCAGCCAGATTTGTCTACTTTTATTACTCTCTTGTTAAAGGTCCAAAATTATTTGTCAGGAATATTAAGAAAAATCAAGGAAATCAGAATGAAATTAAGTTAGTAAATTTCTTGTACTTACACAATATTTGAGTAGTAACTGCCAAAAATGCACTTGTACACAGTACAATGGCTGAGATTTTTAACACAAAAGAGGCTACAATGGAATATTAAAAAAATAAATCCTGTGACACCAGAGAAACAGTTCACTCTCAGAAGCTCCTACTGCAACAGTTTACACACAAAGTATTTTGATGGGTATACATACAACAACTAAACTAACCCTGAGAAAAACAGTCCCAACAAAATTAAATGGATGGCAGGACCTGGTGTTGTTTTTCCAAAATTAAAAAAACTGTAAAATTAAACCTCACCTCCCCTTACTCCCTCTTCCACCAGTGCTGTTGCTGCTATAGTGGGAGAAGTCTCCCATCCAGCAATAAAGACTTCTCAACTCTGAGATGTCCCGATTAGAGACCACATACACTGGGAGTCTTCCTATGGGGCAGGGATACTTTTAGGCACACAACAAAGAAAGAAGAGGCACATGAAACAACAGCTAGGAAATGTTCCTTCTACCTAAAGGCTCCAGCCAGCACAAAGCCCTGTTAGGAGAGACTTCCTAGGCAGCAGGGGTGGACACTTGCTCCCAGTCCTGAAGCAGTAGTGACTGAGTCACCACAAACCAGGCTGACCAGCTGGATGTCAAACAAGAAAAGGAGAAGCAGCAAACACTGTACTGCAAACACTCACAATACCATTGGGATTTGGTACCCTAACACCAAAGCAGGGAAATGTAACCTTAATTTTAAATGACTGTTTAATTTTCAAAGTGTCAGATTTCATAGGTTTCTTAACGAGATCTTTCATAGAAGTATACTGGTTATCATTCCTACTTCTACACCTCTCTTAGCCCATTTACACTTCACAAAACTTCCTGGCAGTGGGATAGTGAGCTTCTTCTGAGGTAAAATACCACCAAATTAAATTGAGCAATCTATGTCCTGACTTTTGCTGTTCCAACTCATCCTGAAAGCAACAAAGTAGAGTGAGCTATAAATTTTGATAAAATAACTTCAAATATTGGTCACATAACAATTTGCCAGTAAGACTACCAGGCATTTTATACCTTCCTTTTGATCAAATCTCACAAAATAATAGCCAACGGGTTGCCCAGCAGCTATTCCTTGAGACATGGAAATGTATTCTGCTAGATGCTGAAAACTTTATCAGAGCCACGTTGAAAAGAAATATAAAGCATTATGACTCTTCCAAATGGCTGAAAGAACAGGTGACCTCTGAAGAATGCAGAAAATGGGAGCAAAACCATGTAACTTTCCCAATGAAAGGATTTACCATGAATGCCTAAGAGCAAGATGGATAATAAAAGTCAACCCAAATTAGATGTCACACACACTCTGCTCCTGGGATCAAAAAGGATAAAACGATTTTGAAAATATTTGCAGAGATTTTCTTGTGCAGCACAAAGCTCCAGGAAGTTTTCTCTCTCTGACTTGGATTTCATGTTTAAACATCACACTGTTAGAGTTACAGAGAACCAAGAAGAGTTTGCTCTTATCCACAGCACTGCTTGTTTACCTCTTGCTCACTTAAGAGGAAAGGAGGCAGTTCTACCCATAGGAAAGGAAACACTATTCAGTCATAAGAGCCTCTGCAGTATTATTAGACAGTGCACTAATTTATCAATCACTCTACATGATCAAGAAGGCACAAAACACCATTTTAGATCAGAATTCACAAAAACATATAGGCATTGGCAAAACCTAAGATCATGGGAAAGACCTAAAGAAGTTTCACATAGAAAGACAACTTTATTCCTACAGAAATTAATAGAAGAGACATGACAAACACAACAATAAACACATCCCTATGTTAATCTCTGGGGTTTATTCAACTAAAGTGTCTCCAACCACAAAAAGCTAGTCCAAAAAGAGAACTGGTGCACTGCAGTAACATTCCGGCTGTGCCCCCTTCACAAAGACTCCACTAAGTAGGCCACCAATTTGGAAAAGCACATACACCCAAAGTGAACTCTAAAGCAGTGGACCAGGGCATCAGCACAGCACTACCGATGGGCTCGGGACCTGATTTCAGCAGGTTTCAAAACTCTGCACAGAAATGCGGGCCCACGGCTCATCTCGGCTGTGACAAATACGAGTTCACGGCGGGGCGTCCTGCAGCCGCCCTGCTCAGTTTCCATCTGAGCCTCCTCCTCCTCATCACCATCACGCATCCTGCCGTGAGCTACGGGGGCAGACCGTGCGTGCGTGCGGGCTGGGGCAGACACCGACGGTGAAAGAAGCCGGCCAGGCAGATGCTCTCAGAGCGAGGGCCACGGCCAGAGCCGGAGCGGCGGCGAGGGCAGGGGATGCCGAGAATGCGCAGGTGAAGCGAAAAGCAGGAGCCTCCTGGGCTCGGGCGCGGGTCAGCCCCCCGCGAGGGGCGGTCGGCAGAGCAGGGCAGGGGGGAACGCTCCTCCCGGGCGCTGAGGGCAGCGCGGGGCGGGGGGAGGAGACGCCCGGCTCGGGCGGGGCGGTGCGGGCGGGGGCTCCCCCATCCCGGGGGGCGGTCCCGACCCCGGCCCCGGCGCCCATCCCGGCTCGGCTGGCTCACCAGAAGAGCAGGTTGGCGCAGACGAAGCCGCCCAGGCTGCGGAGAGGCCGCTCCCAGCTCAGCGCCGCCGCGATGCAGCAGCTTACGGCCAGTCCCGTCTCTCCCAGCACCGCCGCCGCCCCGGTCCCGCCTGACGCCTCCATCGGCTCCGGCTCCCCGGGCGCCGCCGCGCCTCGCTCCTGCGGGGCCTCCGGTTCGCGGGGCTGCGCGGGGACCGGCGCGCTCGCCATGGCTCGGTGCGGCCGCCGGGCTGCGGCTCGGCCGGGCGGAGCTGGGCTGGGCTGGGCCGGGCCGGGCCGGGGCGGCGGAGGCGGGCTCGGGGCGGAGCGCGGCGCTGCCCCCGCGTTACCCCGGCCCGCCTCCGCGCAGGTGCGGCGGGGGTGGCACCCAGCGGGCGGGGACGGGGCGGCCGCCATGGCAGGCGGGGGAGGTGCTGGGAGCGAGCGGGAGCTGTCCCGGTCTGCGGGAGACACCGGCAGGGGCGTTCCGGTTCCCGCTGCGGGAAAGCGGGCCACCACCGTTGCTTTCTAGATGTGGGAAGGTGGAGCTCACCGGAAGGTGTTGCCAGTGAGACTCGTCCATCCTTCATCTCCTCCTCGCGTACGTGTACCACAGCCAAACGCAGCTGGAGCACGTCCAGAGGAGGGCCACCAAGTTGATAAGAGCACTGGGGCACCTCCCCTACGAAGACAGGCTGAAGAGACCGGGGCTGCTCAGCTTGGATAAGGGGAGATTGTGTGCAGACCTCATAGCAGCTTTCCTGTATCTGAAGGGAGCCTACAGGGAAGCTGGAGAGGGATTCTGTCAAAACTGCAGTGATAGCACAAGGGGTAATGGGCTCAAATTGAAAGAGGAGAAATTTAGGTTAAGCATTAAGAAGAAATCTTTACTGTGAGGGTGGTTAGACAATGGAAGCAGTTGCCCAGGGATGTTGTGGGTTCCTCATCTCTAGCAGCATCCAAAGCCTTGAGTAGCTTGGTCTAATGGGAGGTATCCCTGCCCATGGCAGGGGAGGTGAGATTAAGTGGTCTTTAAGGTGTATTCCAACTCCTTGACATTCTGTGATTCCATGATTCTATAATAACAGTCCCCAAAATCCTGAAAAAGCCAAATGGAAGTAAGTGGCTGTTGTCATAACTGGAAGCTTGTCAGACCACAAAGGAGCCTATATCAGTTTGATGGCTTACATCTGTATCCTAAATATCCAAGAAAAATACTTAAAATCTGTGCTGTCCTGTCATCTGCACTACTACCAATCTGGCCAGCCCCAGGCTCCAGATGGAAGTGTGGCTTTATGTTCAAGCTGCTGATGTGTGTAATAGGTGATGTGACTGCTGGGAATCTGAATTCTGGGGAGCATGCATCATGAGAATTGTCACTTGAGCATCTGTTGCTGAATAAGAAGGGCCAAAAATCTGAATTGTTGAAGGTGTTTCACAGGATGAAGTGTGTAAAATAAAATAATTTTTACTGCAAGAGCAAGAATAATAATTTTGGATTGGAAATTGAAATCTGTTTCAAGCTTGAGTTACCCTGTTAGAATGTTTTTTTAATGGGAAAAGGAGTCACACTCATTTGAAGGTCAGTGTGTCTTTTTTTTTTTTCTCTGAGGTAAAAGAAGACAAAATAAAATTACAGCATTAAGTTGTAACATTGTGAATTGCAAGTCTGTGTGTTTTCACCAGATAACCTTGGGAAGTTGCTCTCTCTAGCACCTGAGAAGAAACGTAGAGAATGTTACTCTATGTAGCCAATAAACACTTTTCTAAAGAACATTTTAGTTTTATGCTAATTAGTTATACTTCTATGCTCTCATGTCTAAGAAACCAGAGCCAGGCAGACCTACCTGAATAATAAGCCCAGCTAAAACATGATTAAGTGTTGTCTCTGAAAGTCTGAGAGAGCAAAAGAAAAGAGACAGGTTCCTCTAATAACCAGAAACACACATGGAAAAGAAAGGGAAGTAGTTGCAGCAAGGCTGGAGAAATACTTTGTTCTCTTCCTTCAGTTTTGTGCTGATTAATAAAAATTCGTCCTAAAAAGCTTGGTCAAAACAGGGTGTTCTGTGTGCTGGAAAGCAGGCAGCTGCTCACGGTTACTGAGCACTCGTCCCGCTGTCACTTGGGCATCTCATGTTTTCCTAGGCTGAGTAGAAGTTGTTTGCTTCCCTGGTTTTGAGAGAGGGAGCAGAGGTAATCCTAACAGGAAATCTTAACAGTCCACAGGAGTAAAACCAGCCTTTTTGCAAGGAAAATGAGGTAGAGAGATGGGGACAAATGAGAGAGTTTTTCCTATACTCACCCTTTTTTCAGATCATTGCAGGATGCCAAGCTGCTGCTCTAGTGAACACTGCCCATAACTCGTAACAGCCATCCCCAGCTTAGCCAGCGGCAATTTACTTTCCCTTGCTAGCATTCAGTTATTTCAGTAATGTGGGCGGTTCTATCCAGCATCCAAATCTAGCTAACTCCAAACAGTTAATAAGTAAGCCTGGGAAGGAGTCATGCACTTTTAAAGTGACCAGGGGATAATTAGACTCAGAAAGCACACTGGGGTTAAAATGTTAAAATTTGGGTTTAACCAACTGTCAGATAATGGCAATATAATCCCAGTGCCCTAAGGATTATAACCATGGCAGGTGTGAGGCAATCCTTCCTTACCAATATTTCACTTCTTTTTTTAAGCGTGAGGATGATTGTATTTCCCCCGCCTCAAATTTTTACTCTCTGTGACACTCCCTTCAATCACTGGTGTTCAAAAATTCCCCCCTCTCCTCAGAAAAGAGATGGAATCTTGGGGTGGGGGGGAGGATGACGTGAGGTTTCAGTGGAAAGGGTAGACTACAAATAAGGGAACTCTTGGATTTTAATTAAACTTGCATCCATTCTAGATTATTGGCCTCTCCTTTCCTGACATATACCATGAAGGATATGAACAGAAATTATTGAAAAGCTCTTCCAGAGTAGGTTTTGTAATTTAGCTAATGGGAAAAAAAAAATGACTGATGGATGCCAGTTCTCCTTTTTTCACTGCTGTTTTTTCTTGGGTTTAGTTTATAAGAATGATTTTACTGAAAACACTCTGGTATAAACATTAGTGTGAGAGAAGAAATGGATGCTTCATTCCCAGCTATTGAAAGTTTAGATGTCTTTTTCAGAAAAAAAAATAGTAGTAAATAGGTTGTCTGGCTTTGATCTTTCTGTACTTTGATGTTTTGCCAGGGTTTAAAAGATTTGTGTGCAGTTTGAGTTTGGGGTGGGAAAAACTAGGACTAGCAATCAGTGAGCAGTTGCATGTATGAGCTATAACACACAAAATTAGGTTAGGAACTCTGGGTCTGGAACTGTAGTGTAAATGATGGATGAAAACCAAGAAGAAAGCTTTGTAAGTGGTTGTTTCAAAGAAGTGCACAAATATAAAAGCATTCTAATGCTTCTGAAACATGTTTGAAAATGCTGATGTCATCATTGAATAAGTATTGAATTCAGTTGAGGTTTCCAACTCAAAATGGAATTAATTTCCCTCATTTTTTTTGGTTTAAGCTTGTTTTCCATTAGCTTCATTTCATCACAGGATCACAGACTAGGTTAGTTTGGAAGGAACGCCTGTAAGACATTTGGTCTGACCTTTCTCCCCACATACACACTCAGCACCTCTGTTACTTGGCTGTGACATGTTGCTCTATGTCATACCCAGATTAGCTCTGATCATCTCTGAGAGCTAGAGATTCTGCAATGCATTCTGGGCAACCTGTTTGAACATCTGGCCACATTCATTGTGAAGAATATTTTCTTATTATCTATTCTAAATTTCTTATTTAACCCATTTCCTCTAATTTGGTTCTGCACCTTGTAGGGAAGGGCTCTGTCTCCATCCTTTCTATAACCACACATCAGGTACTCTGTAAGATGAGCTCTTTTAACCTTTGTCCTCTAGTGAACCTGACTCTCCCAGTCTTTCCTTCTCTGTCATCAGCTGGGTGCCACTGACCTTCCAGGGGCCCTCTGGAGTCCTTCCAGTAAGTCAGCATCTGTCTTGTCTTGGGTTGTCCCAAACTGGACAAATTTCACTATATGTGGTCTCACAAATGGTAGAAGGAGGGGAAGAATCACTTCCCTTGTCCTACTAGTGACCTATAATTAGTGCAGGATTATTGACTCTTTGCCCAGTCATACCCATAGCACTTTCTTACTTGTCTCTGCTTTGAGGCTGAGGAATTGTCTCTTAGGCACTCTTACTATTGCAGCATACTTGTGTCTTAGTCATTCTTAATAAGCTATGACTTTGAACATCCATATTTGCTTTTCCTGAATTTTTTTCTGTTCTGTAACTGAAATAAGATTTCTCAATAAGAAGTAACTTTCTCGTGTGGTTTTAGTCACATCATCTCTGCATTTGTTTGAAGTAGGAACAGATCATAGATTTGAATAGTTTCATAACACTACACTGTGGTTTGCTTTTGTTATAATTTCTGAGAACTGCTCTCCTTTTTTTCTTTCTTTTTCGTTTTTTTTTCTTTTTTTTCTGTAACTAATGAAATGTCACCATTTTGTCCCTAAGTGCTAATGTTATCTTGAGAGCCTGCCATACAGCTCATTCTGGTATTGGGTTTCCCTCCTCTCACCTCACCCACCTACTTTAACTACTTGGAATTTATTTTCCATTTCATTGGCAACTATTCAGTTTTATAATGTCATGCACGTTTTTTTAGTCTGCCCTTATCCTTACTTTCCTGAATAACTTGATGTCATCACTAAAGTCCAAGCTTGCTCTTCGTCATTCTTCAGTTCACTGTTCAATAGGTTGAAGATCTCAGAGCCTCACCTGAACTTCAGGAATTATCTTCTTCCTTTGTTTGGAATGGATTGTTTGCTCTTACTGTGTGTTCCTTATCTTCTAGCCAGTTATTTATCCACACCAGGGCAGCTCTGGTGCAGGTCCCCTGTGGGGTCACAAGTTCTGCCACTAAAGCTGGGCCAGTGTGGATTTCCTGCAAGGTCACAGCCTCATTTGGGTATCCACCTGCTCCAGTGTGGGGTCCTCAGTTGGCTGCAGGTGGGTCCCTGCTCCCCCATGGACCTTTGTAGGCTGCAGAGTGTTAGCTACCCCACCATGGGCTGCACCATGGGCTGCAGGGGAATCTCTGCTGCAGTGACTGTAGCACCTCCTCCCTTCCTCCTGCACTGACTTTGGTGTCAGCAGTGTTGTTTCTCCCAAATGTTCTCATTCCTGTCTCCCACCTGCTGTTGCACAGCAGATTTTCCCCCTTCTTACATATATTATCCCAGAGGTGCTATCGCCATCGCTGATGTGCTTGGCCTTGGCCAGCAGCAGGTCTCTGTTGGAGCTGGCAGGTATTCCCTCTGCAGACATAGGGAAAGCTTCTGGCAGCTCTTCACAGAAGCCACCCCTGTAGTTCCCCTCCTTCTTCCCTTTGCTGCTGCCAGAACCTTGCCATGCAAGCGCAATACAAGGTGCATAATAACAGGTGGCATAAGATGAAAAATTTAACACAAGTGACAAAAACATAGAGTGTTGATGCTGCTTCTTATTAAAAAATGCTAGTGTTTGGGACTTTTTTTCCCTCGCTGCTAGGGTTTCTGCTTCTTAATGCCTGTGAACTCAAAGCTTGAAGAGTAGAACTCAACAATGAGTTAATGTACACAAGAATAAAGCTTCAATTTTATATTTTCTGTAATAGAACTCACGATCGGGAAACTCTAATATCTCCTGCGTCAGATATTCCTTTTTGTTTGGTAAAAGGATGCGAGGACAGTAGTAAATATTCTATGCTCAAATACAGTATTGTTTTTTTGTGAATCAAGGTTTTATACAATTGAGCTACTGTAGCAGTTACATACACTTATTTTAGCAATTCTAATCATTTATATGTCTTAAATTGTTAGAAGGAATAGTATTTCTGATGTAACTGCTTAGGACTTGGGACAAGGGAGTTTACAGAAGAAAATGTTTGGGTCAACAGCTATGGTCAAAGCCAGTTAAGCTACTTAAAACAAGTGTTTTTAGCCCACAAATAGTATTGCACAGCAATCTCATAAAATATTTATGCAACATTTTATAGGTGTTTATCACCAAACTATGCTGATCTTCTTGTCTGTGTAATCATGCCATGTAAAAGATCAGTAAGAATAATTGATTTTCATGGATCTAATTTTGGAGCTAATTACTGTAATCTCTTAGGTGGCATTACCTGTTTGATAATATGTGGTGGGGAGTCGATAATGACTTTATAGGTTTAGCTCCACTCTTCAGTCAACTTTGCGTGAGAGCAGGCCAGCAATCTTTTTGAATCTAGTACTTGTTTAGATTTTATGAAACAGGCAAGTTCATGCAGGAGTTGTCATTGTTGAGGAAGAATCAAAATTGCTGTGAATCAGCAAGTTTGGACATTTTGGCTTTATTTGTAGAAACAGTGATCTAAGTAAAAACATTGGGTGTAATGTTAGGTTTAGTAAATGGAGAAGATCGTAGTGAGAGAAATGCCTAGGTGGAGAAAACTGAACACTGGCATTGTACCTAGACATCTGAATGTTGTATCATGGATAGGGAAATATTCTCTCAGAAGGCAGGGTGTAAGAAAAGAGGCAGATGTCTTTCAGAATGCAGACTAGATAGTTTCCTTTGTATGGAACTGTGCAGAGTGCATGCAAGAGCCTTCCTTATGACTGAGAAAACTGGACTTAAAGATGGAATTTCATCAGAACCCATTGCTTTTTAATTCTAACACATTCAAATGAGAGGATGTTTCACAGAGTCACAGAATGGGTCAGGTTGGAAGGAACCACAGTGGGTCATCTGGTCCAACCTCCCTGCTCAAGCAGGGTCATCCATGTTCCCTAGAGCACATGGCACAGGATTGTGTCCAGACAATTCTTGAATATCTCCTGTAAGAGAGACTCTACAACCTCTCTGAGCAATCTGCCCCAGTTCTCAGGCACCTGCACAGTAAAGAAGTCCTTCCTTGTGTTCAGGAGGAACTTCCTGTGCATCAGTTTCTGCCTCTTGCCCTACCGCTAGGCACTCAGAAGAGCCTGACTCCATCCTCGTGACATTCTCCCTTCAGATGCTTATCAACAGTGATAAGATGCACCTCAGTTCTCTTCTCAAGGCTGAACAGGCCCAGTTCCCTCAGCCTTTCCTCTTGACAGAGATGCTCCAGTCCTGAATTGTCTTTTTCACCCTCTGCTGGACCTGCTGCAGGCGCTCCATCTCTCCTACTGAGGAGCCCAGAGCTGGACACAGCACTCCAGATGTGCCTCACCAGGGCTGAGCAGAATGCAGGATGACCTTCCTTGACCTGCTGGCAATGCTATTTCTAATGCACCCCAGGATACCATTGGCCTTCTTGGCCATAAAGATGCACTGCTGGCTCATGGACAGTTTGTTGTCCCTCAGGGCTCTCAGGTCCTTCTCCACAGAGCTGCTTCCCAGCAGGTCAGGCCCCAGCCTGTCCTGGTGCATAAGGTGGTTATTCCCCAGAGGCACTGCCCTGCATTTGCCCTTGTTGAGTTTCAGACAGTTTTTTGTCCATCTCTACAGTCTGTTAAGGTTCTTCTGAAGGGCTGCAGGGTGTTCTGGAGTATTGGCCACTTCTCCCAGGTTTGTTTTATGACTTCAGAATTAGGCATGCCATCACCTTTCTGTGGATTCAAGTAAGACTGACTGGCTGGTAGTTCCCTGAGTCCTCTTTCTTGCCCTTTGTAAAGACTGGGGTGACATTTGCTTTATTTCAGCCCTCAGGCACCTCTCCTGATCTCCTTGACCTTTCAAAGGTTAGCAGCCTTGGTATGATGTCCACCTGCTCTCTCAGGATTCATGGATGCATCTCATCAAGGCCCATGGACTTGTGGATGTCAAGTCTGCCTAGGTGTTCTCTGACCAAATCCTCCTTTATTGAGGGCAGGTCTTCCTCCTGATGTTCATTTGCCCTTGTCTCCAGGATCAGAGATTCCTGAGGGCTGGTCTTGTCAGTGAAGACCAATACAAAGAAGGCATTCAGCAAGGGACCCCCCATCCATTTAGTAACAATCCCACATTATCCTTTGGTTTCCTTTTTTATTGATATATTTGAAAAAACCTTTCTTTTCCTTGACATCTTTGGCCAGATTTAATTCCAGATGGGCCTTGACTTTCCTTGCCTCACTTCTGCTTACTCTGACAACCTCTCTATATTCCAAGTGGCCTGACCCTGCTTCCATCTAGTGTACATTTCCCATGCATGCATAAGTAATGACAGCAGGTTTTTTTTTCATCCAACAGGTGTGTTGCTCCCTTTGCCTGATTTCTTGCTTACCAGGATGCATTGTTCTTGAGCCTGGAGGAAGTGATCCGTGAGGAGAGATTCTTGAGAGACCAGCTCTCTTGGACCCCTCTTCCCTTCTAGGCCTGTTCCTATGGGATTCTTCTAAGAAGGTCCCTCAAGTAGCTAAAGTTAGCTCTTCTGAAGTCCATGGTTGTAATCTTACTTGCTGCCCCGCTTCCTCCTCACCTGTTACTGAACCCCATAATCTTATGGCCACTGCAGCCAAGGCTGCACCCCACCTTCACATCTCCAGCAAGGCTTTCCTTTCCTGTTTGTTTTATGAATTGAGCAGTACACCATTCCTTGTGGGATCCTCCACTACCTGCGGCAGGAAGTTGTTAGAGTTTTCCAGGACCCCCTGTTTGTGCTTGGCTGTAACTTTCCAGTGGATGTCAGGGTGGTTGAAGTCCCAACATGAACAAGGACCTGTGACTTTGAGGCTGCTGCCTGTAGAAAGCCTAACCCGCTTCATCCTCCTGGTCAGGCAGCCCAGAGCAAACACCCAGAGTGTCAGCCTCACTTGTCTGCCCTTTTATCCTGACCCATAAGCTCCTGACTTGCTCATCATCCACCCTGAGACAGAGTTCCAAGTGTTGCCTCACAGAGGGGGAAATTCCACCACCATGCTGCCTTCCTGGTCTGTCTCTCCTAAGCAGTGTGTAGCCCTTCGTGGCAACATTCCATGGTGGGAGCTATCCCACCTTATCTCTGTAACTGCAGTGAGGTAAACACCTTTGACTGCACACAGAGCTCTCGCTCCTCCTTCTTGTTTCCCCTACTGCATACTTGTGTACAGGCATTTAACAGAAGTATTTAATATCCCAGTGGGGGTGCAGAGGGATACCCCATAGTCCTGTCTAGTGCTTGTGGTTTTGTCTGCTTGTAAGTACCCTCTTACTTATTCTTTTACTTACTCTTCTAAGTATCCCCTCTTAAGCCCCCTTTTGCTACTAGACTGGTTACTATAATTCTCCCCTTTCCTAAACCTCTGGCAAGTCTGGCCCTGTCTCTGTTTCTATCCCCCTTATTGTTGGTCAGCTGGTAAATATCAGGAGTGTGGTTCCAGTCTGCCCAAGGAGATGTGTGTGTGGGTGTCAGGGAGCAAAGGAAAATTTTTTATGCAAGAACTTTTATGCAAGAAAAAGGAAAGAACACCTGGGCTAAACTCCTCTTGAGCTCATCAGAAATACTGTTCCCAGGAGCTTCAGCTGTCTGATGAGCTCCTGCTTTTTAACAAACACCTTAGAAAATTATTTTTCTTGCCTGAATAACTCAAGTGGAACAATGTTTTCATTATCAAACTTTCAAAGAAATTACTGACCTGAATTGTTGCCAGGATGGAAAACTACTATGACTTAAGCCAGCTCTCTTGCAACCCTATAAACATCAGGCCTAAGTGAGACCCTGTGAACTCTCCAGGTCCACAGTGGGCTTCAATTAGCAGCCTCCTTCTGAGAGGGGCCTCTCAGGGCCAGTGAACTCTCAAATTGGCTATACTTGGAGCCACTGACAGACCCCTCACTGCTTGAGGTTCAACCTTTTGCCTCTTGAAAAGATGCAAAAGCATCCAACTTCACCTGAACTCAAGAGGAATTTTTCACAGGCACATACTCCTTTAAGTCTGTGTGCATGCAAGTGTGAATATGCCATAGAAAATTTACCATGAATATTGGTAAATAATATGAATATTGGTCTCTTAGATCCTTCAATATGTTGGATTATTAAGTTAGGCCTGTGAGTTACTGTTGTGCTTGGAGTAAATTCCCTAGACTCTTTTGTTAAATTGTTTGAATTAGGCTATCAATTAAGTGCTGTTAAGTTTAAGTGTGGTTTAAACCTTTAGGCCTAAACCACTGGTCACTTCTAGGACTAAGTTTGGCAAAGGGGTCGACTCTGAATCACGTGACTCTATAGCTAGGTCTCCCTCATCCTTTTTATCCTTATCCTTTCCCATTCTTACCCTTTTTCCATCACCAGCCTCCATGTAAGTTTTAGATTTTAGATTGACTGATTTTAGATTTTAGTCCAATTTTTCTCTGTGTGCTTTAACCATCTAGTAAGCAGTAGGGCAAACCTTTAAACAAATTTTGTCACACTTTCACTTTAATAGTAAACCTGCTTTGGCTGGTACCTTTTAGCTGGTGATTCTTTGAGCGACCTGAGACAGTTGTTATTGACAGGTGGAGAGCAAGAATGATGACTCCCTCCCTGCTCCCTCTCCAACCTCAATTTCTTGATAAAGACCAGGTAAATTCATACTTCAGGGGAGCCACTCGGTGTATAGTTCACTTCGTTGGATCACTGCTGCCCTCTTCTGCTGGCTTCCTACGGCTGTTGTGGCACAGGGAGATTTTGTATTACACCAAAGGCCTTGTGTCTGTTCTGAAGTTACAGGAGGTTGTAGAATGAAATGCAGTGATGTTATAGGGCTGGACTCCACAAAAAATTATTTTTATTCAGGACAGTGCTGTCATATGCGGTTGGTACCCTTTTGTACTTACTTCACAGAATCATACACAGAAGCAGACACTGTTCTGGCCATGTTTCTGTAAAATGGACTTGGGCCAGCATGACTGGCAGTGCTGTAGTGTGCCCGTGTTGGGCATTTGAGCTGGTGCAGACCTGTGAGTACGTGTAATGCCTCAGAAATGTGGGGCTGGAAACCTAGATTTCTGATGCAACACTTCTGAGGGGAAGCAATGTCCTCTGCATAGCTTCTGTAATTAAGTTTATTAAGAATTCTGGCACCCTCACAAATGGTCGTATTGTATTACGAGGCATAGGCAAAGTGCTAGACAGAAGCCTGAAGATGTAGGAGGAATTGAGGCATGGCCAGCTAAGTCCAGAGGAGAGCCACAAAGATGGTTAGAGGGATGGAGCACCTCTTTTATGAAGACAGCTGAGAGAGTTGGGGTTGTTCTACCTGGTAAAGGCTCCTGGGAGGCTGTAGAGCAGCCTAACACCACCTAAAATGCGACTACAGGAGAGCTGGAGCAGGACTTTTATAAGGACATGTAATGATAAAGCAAGGGGGAATTGCTTCAAAATGCCCTGAGAGAGTGCAAGTTTAGATTAGATATTAGAAACTCTTTACTGTGAGGGTGATGAGGTACTGGCGCAGGCTGCCCAGAGAAGTTGTGGATGCCCTATATCTGGAAGTTTTCAAGGCCAGACTGGATGGAGCCCTGAGCAACCAGGTCTAGTGGTGTCTCTGCCCACAGCGAAGGCATTGGAGCTAAATGATCTTTAAGGTCCCTTCCAACCCAAACCACTCTGCAATTCTATGATTTAAGGACATACTAACATGAAGCTGTATAATTTTATTTATATTGCAGCTGACACTATTCCCAGGCCTGACTGCATGGTTTCTGCCCAGCCCTGTGCTCTTGCAGGGTGCTTGGCTGGTGGCTCCTGGGCTCTATTCAGTGTGGCTGTACTCCACCAGGTGCAGCCCAAGGCTGCAGGAACCCAATGTGTGCTCCCAGAGGGTTTTTTACAGAGTCGGTGTAGCCACCTATTGTAACCACCAGAGGGGAATGAGTGACAATTCCACAACTGGGGTCAGTTCTAAGCACATGGACAGGCATTCCACTTCCAAACTCAGATGTGTCTATTATGCTGTATTTATTTTGATAATCTGTGCATTTGTTCTGTTGAGTATTGACAATTATGAATTTTTTTTCTTTGCCTCAGTAACAATTATTTGACTAAGATTTGCATGGCAAGTTAATAGACTTGGCATGAATGAAGAGAAGCTCTTGATTATAATGACGTAGTGACAGACACTTCTGTGTATTGACCAAGAGGAAACATCCCTCCCAATGGTTGAGAGCATCCAGAAGTCAGTCAGGAGGCAAATGAATCAGGTAGTGGTGTCTGCTTCTCAAGACTGTGACCCTCTACAAGAATGTCATCTGTGTATTCCTGAGTTGTTAATCAATTACTGATTATGACGATGTGCAAGGACTTCTCTGAGCATGTTTACACACAGGCAAAATTGAACATTTTTGCTGTGCTGGCTGAAATGTATAAATTGTGCCATTCCAAGGATGCCTTTTTAGGAGCAGCTGAATCCTTTCTAAACAACTAACATATGGGAAAAATTAAAAAAAAAAAGTCAGTCTCAAATACTCTGTGTGTGTGTAACTATGCATGCTGAAGTTACATTTTTTCATTCTTCTTGTCTTCCTTAAATTAAGTTCAGCTTTTCTGGGAGGGTGGGGATATGAAATTAATAGTGTGATTTAGGAAGCCTTTAGGGACTGAGGGTTGGTGTCATAGATGGAGTGACTAGAAGTGTCTGGCAATGGGACGAGGGTGGAGGATTTCTCAGAACAAGCATTATAGTCTACAAAGGCTATGTACAGTATGCGGGCGGTGCATACTGCACTCCCATGATGTGCCTAGCTAATAAAAACAAGTCATCTTTCGTCAGGGCTACATAAATAGCAAAAGCTTCACTTGCACATTTCCTGTGGCATGGAATTGCTCACCTTCCCTCTATGTGTGTAAAGACACATTGCATGGACAAGGGCACTTGCCCCAGAACAACACACAGCACATGCACCTTTCCAAGTAAAAGCGTGCACACACACACACGCACACACACATGTAACCTGTGCTGTAGGCTTGCCTCCTGAGAAGACAGGAAATTAGGGTTTTGTTGCAAGTCTGACTCAGTAGGAAACAGAAATAGAACACATTACATATATTTTCTTTATTGCTGGACTTTTTTCCCTGTAAGTAGGCATGATTCCTTAAAGGCTAAGGTTTTTAACAACAGTAAGGTTTTTCAGGTTTTTTTTTTTCTTTTTTTTTTCTTTTCTGTGGACAAAAAGATACATTTGAACAAAGTTTTGCCTTATATTACAGTATTTCTGTACAAAAATAAAAGTCCAAAATCAAATTATTATTAGCCAATATTCCCCAATTTATTTACAGGGTACTGTCAAGAACCTTCATCAGGCAACCAGGTAAAATAGAGAACTCTGTATTAAAGCAGTTGCATTGTATAATGTTGCCTTCTCTAGTCAACTTTGAAGGGCTCTGGCCTTTGGCAGTCAGTCTGGGTTGAAGAGTCCAGCCAGAAGTATAAAACAGTGATGTCTTTCAAAGAAAAACTTAATATTACAAACTTAAGCTGACATTATGGAGAATTGAATTGATAACTGTATTTCCATATTAGAGTAGTCTATAAATATTCTCAGCTACATCTCTCTTTATCATACAGCAGATACAGAATGCAGACTTCTGCTACTTATATGGTAATACATATTTGCAAAAGTAAAACCAATGTATGAAAATTTTGGAATTTACTTGTTAATAAAACTGCTTATAAAGTAACCATACAATTGTAACAACTATAACTCTGAACTATTAAAATGTACAGAAAGACTGTTTACACCATTGCACATACTTATTCCCTTTGCTTCAAAAGACTTGTGAAATACAGAATAAAATTTGTCAAATTTTATGCATGCACAATGCATGCATAAAATGCTTCCATGGAAGCAAGGGGAAACAAAGTGTTGGCGTCCATCAGGAAAGCTGCCAGCAGCACTCCAAAAAAATATACCTTGCTCTTCTTCCCTCCCCCTTCCCACCTGTATACAGGCCAGTAGATTAGTGCAGAATGGATGAATATGACTTTGTTTTCAGTGTTCTGAAAGGACAAAGGAAATCCTCTTGACTTTTATCAGCAATTTTAGGTCAATACAAGTTAGGCTTAATATTGTAAGGCACTTATTACTGCTTGTATTGCAGTGGATCTAGTCTTAAGGCATTTGTTACATCAGCTGAAGATAATAATGCTTTGGAAAGTTTTGAATGAGTCAGCACTTGTAGTATGTGACTATTTCAGCTGATTTTCCCCTGCCCCTCTGTGGTCTTTCTAAAACATTGAAGATGTGTTCCGTTGAAACTCTGGTTCTTGGTTGGCTTGTCAACAAAGGTGATCAATGTCCCCAGGTCGTTCTGAGGCCAAGGAGTGATATATTCTATTTAGGGTGCAGTAGAACTGGTTTTGTTTTCACCTGGAGCTGCCCTGACTTCCATGACTACTCACGGATCGAGAGGTGCTGTAGCGTTTTTTCACGATCATACTGATGTAAGCTTTCATCAGCTTTGCAATGTCAACCACCTGCCGAGAGTATGAAGAGCACAGTTCTTAAGGTAAGGTAACAGTGTATGAATGGATTTCTTTGGACACAAACAATATAAAACTGTCAAGCTTTCAACAAAACCCTTTTACAGCTAAACAAATAAAAATACTCAGCATTTCTGTCCATGTCATTCTGTCTTCCATTTACAGTAATTTCACGACTATAAGGCGCACCCTTTTGACTAAAATTTTTCCCCAAACCCGGAAGTGCGCCTTATAGTCCGGT
>PYHW01010519.1:386516-497607 GCA_013186435.1 Turdus rufiventris
TCTGATCTACATGTTGTGAATTTTGCTGGCTGCCGGCGGGTGCGCCTTATAGTCCGGTGCGCCTTATGGTCGTGAAATTACTGTAGCTTTACAGGGATCTTGAACAAATCTCTAACATTTGCAGCCATTACTTGAATTACTAAGTGGCCTTGCTATCAAAAAAGGAAGACCACAACAACAAAACTAGCTTGCTCTTACCTTGCTAGTTTCAAAAAGCAGTTCTCTTTCATCCACCACGATCTTGTAGGTGTTGGCAAGCGGAGCACCAAATGACAAGATATGTTCATACTGGAACACCTCCAGAGGCCTGCCTTCCCCACGCTTGTAGACAGAAACTGCATCAGCACTGACTCCAAGCCACAACTCCTGTGGGAATCCCCCTTCTTTGCACTAGAGAAAAAAACGTATATTAACAGCAAGGGGAACAGTGGGAGCACACAACACTTACTGTTCATATTTTTGTCTGTAACCATTTCTTAAAAAGTGCATATTGCTTGTCCCTCTTTAAATGTAGCCTTTTATACTTCTTATACTTGTTTGCAACCTGTCAGAATAGCATTCTGTCCCTCTATTTTACAGTTAACTGGTGGATTTAAATAGCTGCAGTGCTTGCCAATGGGAGTAGGCTTTTAATAGCTCAAAGTTTATTACATCAGCTGTCTGAGCATTGTGATACTGTATTTATGGTTTCACTGCTGTGGAATGAAATCATCACCTATACAGTGTAAGCTGTAGTTTGAGTGTTCATATGGTCTTACCTCTACGTCAAAGAGTGTTGAACCATAGCCAGGCCATTCCTTAATCAAAGCCATGTACTTTACCATGGCCTGCTCCTGATTCATCCTCTGGAGTTTTTTCCATTTGTCAATAATACTAGTCCTGCAAGCTGAGATTTCCTCTTTGACCCACATGTCTAACATCTGATCCTCCTCAACCTTCTGTTTGCTGACAGAGCCACTGCGGAAACTCCTCCGCAGTGTTCCTTCAAGAAAGCTGGCTCGTTTCTTCTCGGCCTTCTCTGATGCAGTGAATGTTTTGGTCGACTGCGTAATCCTAGACTTCAGCTTCTGCAAAGGATAGACTTCCTCCAGTTCTGGTACGGTGGTGTGCACAGTGTAATCTCCCTGAAGGTACTGAAGACGCAAAGCTGCAAGGACCTGGAGGGTTTCCTCAGGAGCAGGATAATGTCCTTTAATCACTGCTTCATGAGCCTATCAAAGGGAAAAAAGGTAGCTTTTTATAAAGCAGCTTTTGAAAGAAATATGAGAAACAAGGGGAGTAGATTTAATCCCAGGCAAACCCAGGACCTGAAATAAATGATCCATGAAATAAATCAAGTGGGGTAAATATCTTGGCAAATTTAAGCTGGATAAGACTGGGTTTACCAGAAGAACTGCAAGGCAACTGGGTAACCTGCTAAACGGGAATTGCTTTTACTAGGACACCTTTTAGTGAACTCCCATATCTAAAAGTAACTGAACTATGAAAAAGGAAAATAAAATGTAAAGGGAAGAAAACAGGATCTAAACAGATCTCAGTCTGATTGAGGAGAAGCCATCTATGTTCAAGAGCATTAGGAAGAAATGGGTTTGCAGTTTTGTTTACTGCTATCAATAATCTGGCTGTGAAAGCTGATGTTTCCAGCCAAACAAGCCAAGCTCTAAGACAGCTTTGTAATTTTACTGAGAAAAACAGTACATCTTTAATGGATCCCTCATCAAGTTAGTACAACACCTACATATTACAGTGCTCTGTAGCATCAGGGAAAAGATTCTGAACCAAGAAGTCTCTTTCAAAATCCAACCTCTCTGCACTCATTCAAACCTGTGAAAATGTGCTGCAGCTAGTGGGTTTTTTTGTTTCATATGACAGTAGCAGAGAAAACAAACACGCATCATGTCTGGAGATCCAGAAATTGCAAGTTTACTAAACAGATAATTCACAGCTAAGTAATTAACTAGTTTGTTTAGGTGTACAAGATGTGCCTTTAAACATGCAAAATGGTTTACTGACATTGTACACGTGCAGAAGAAAGAGCTGTCTTTTAGAAATGGAAGGAGAATATTTTAATGAGAAAGAACTAAGAGATTTTTCCTCAGCACCTTATGATTATTAAAGGATTCAGACTTTAAAATAATGGAGACTGCAGAGTTAAAACTGATGACAAAAGGGAATTTCCATAATTGTCTGAAAAACGTTGATGACTGACATCAAAAGCAGATAATTAGAAAATATAGAACAGAATTGATGTTAGAATATAATGTTACTTCTTCAAGGTATTGCTGTAATATTGCTGGTAGGGATTGAATGTCATGCTTTATAACAAATACTACTGGTTTTGGCAAGACATAAAGTATTTGGCTAAACACTAGTCAGCACAGAAGGCTACATGAAAACAATCTGCTTCAGCAAATGTGCTTGTTTGAGCTGTTCATACAGAAAACTGCCTGAATCTGCCTCTTAAGCCAATAATGTAACACAGCAGATTGGATGCAGACTTCTCATAGATTTTCTTCTTGCTGTTTGAACTTCATCCCAAACAGATCCCCACCAGATGACTCCTTTAGAGGTAACAACAGTCAGAGACGTGTTTCTGAGCCCAACCAAGGCAACCTATTGCTCAGATCTCTCATCCAACAATGAACAGTTCACAGGACTGAGCTACAGTAGTAGGCTCTGGAAGGAGGCTTTTGGTAGACTTGTAGTGTAATACGGTGCCTTAAAATCTAAACAGAACAAGGAAGAAATACTGTATTACAGGGAAGATGTAAAAGGTGAAAACCCTTCATATGTATGAAAATTGAGGTGTGCCAGTTCTTAATCAAATCAGTCTTGCTCACCAACAGAGTGTCACTGTCTTGGTGTTGCAAAGAGACAGAAATCTTAATCCCATACAGAAGTCTTTATCTGTGTCTAGTGCCCACTGAAAGAAGGTGACTACTGGAAGAATTTTTAATAATTTGCTATATAGTAGAACAGAAGATCAACCAACAGTAATAAATGCCATCAGTGAGCTTCTGGGTAACTACAGGGATTGATATAACAGAAATCCACTTGCCAATGCATTTAATTTTCATTAGAAATAAATTTAACTTATTTTATGTTTTGCAGTGTAGCCACATTCTGGGCTCAGCATGTTCACTAAGTGGATTTCTGTTCATCATAGCTGTCTTACAATTACTGCTGAGACTGGACTATTATACTATGGTACCTAAGTTTTTGAAAAGATAAAAGGTTATTCTCAATTAGTTCTGTACAGCTGCCAAGGAATCTCTTTTTAATTAATTTATTGCCAGTTATGCTTTTTTTTCACTTTATTTCTTACAATTTCTTCAGAAAATGGTTTAAGAAGAGAAAAATTAAAAGCAAATATTATTATTTTTTAAGCAGTTTAGATCCAGTTTTTAATTTTTCTACCGCTATACAAAAAGCAATTGACAAGTAATGCAGAAGTAAGAAACAATAACACTAGAGAAATCATACATGCTTCACTTATGTAAGGATAGGCCTATTTTGACCATTGAAACACTTCCTTTGCTCCTGATGCTTGAGTAGTAGTGCATTCAGTTGAACAGAAGCTAAATAACAACACTGACTTTGCTACCTAGACCTCTTGGTTTTTTCTCTCCTCTCAAAAGCGCCTCAAAACAGAACCTTTGGTCTTTACCTGCTCAAACATAAAGGCAAATTCCACACTATCTTTTGGGACGTTTTCTGTGTCCAGGAAGCAGTAGAGCTTGAAGTAGAACTTCCAGTGCATCTCCCCAGCTTCAGCAGCGGCGGCAAGCCTGCATTGTTGTGTTAAGAGGGACAGAGATCAGATCTCTGAAATCAAACTCTTTTTTAAATTGCCACCTGTGGAATCTAAGCAAGGCAGCAGCTGAACTTTGCTTTATGTGTGTCTGTGTATTTGGAGCCTACAGCAAAATCAAGGACAAATGTTGACTCAGTTCTCAAGTCAATGGTTTCTAACCAATATTATCTTAATAAATGTTGATTTTTAGATAAGTCAGGTGTTAATAAAAGCAACATAATTAAGTCTCGTTATGAAACTGCACAATACTTAAAACATTCCTTTTCTCCCTGTTTTTACATGGATAAAGGGGCCTGATTGCCATGCATAAAAAGTAAGGATGACAAACAGTATTTAGGCTTGTATTACATTTTCTTACTACAGTGCTATGGGTGGTTTCAATTTTACTGGTAAGAGAAGTGTTGTGAGCTGTATTGTGGTGACTTCCCTGTGAAGTTAGATAACAGTCAGAATGGCAGTGACTGCCTGGAGGTCAGTTCTCAGAGCCGCATTGCCAGTAATGGTGGAATAATTTGTAGTAGTGGAAAAGAAAATGTGCAAATAGTGATAAGAAATATTACTCTACTGGTGTCACGACAGAGGAAAACCAACACAAGTGGATGTGGATATTAATCTTTTAAAAAAACTAATAAAAGAGATCCTTTTGTTCCAGAAATGGCCATGTGTATAATTCAGCTGCATCATAACAAACAAGCAAGAGAAAATTCAGCATTACCAACATTGGAAATTTATTTAATTGCTACTTACTAGAGTGAAGAGGGAAGGAGAGGTGCACTTACTTTTCAAACTTTGCCAAGACATCAGCTACAATGGTTCTGCTTTCAATTGCTTTATCAGTGGTTCCATTGTATTCAAACAAAGCAAACATATTTCTGCTATCCTCCATGGCCAAGCCACGAATTAACTTTTCAACCACCTAATGAAAAACAGCACATGAAAAAAGCTTAGCGTGGAAAAACCACAGAGTACCACACAGTAAGACAGATACTTAGAAAAAAAGAGCTAGGCTTTACTTAAGCTAAAAATATTATTGACTTGTCCTCGTCAGCATTATTAATTGTTGTAAAATTCCACTGTAATTTTTATTCTTTCAGAATATGTATGTGCTATTTCCTGACCAGATACAACCCTCTGTATTCAAACTCAGAAAGAATCTTCAGTTTTAGGAAGCAGCTTGGCTTTCATACACACCAATGTCTACTAAAGTTTCTCCAATAACGGTCTCTGCCTAATTGCTTAGTCTTTCCTGTAATTCCTCCTGTAAGAAGGAACTACAATTGGGTAATCCTCTGCAATGCAATGACAGATTTTATAGCAGGGATTTCTCCAGAATGTACTGCAGGGAGGGACAGCACTGTAAGCCTTTCCCTCCCAGAAAGGAGAGACTGGCAGAGAAAGCCCCAGTGCCTCCCAAGTGTAACACTACTGCTGCCTGGGACTGGCATGTGAAACAAAACACTAATTTTGTTCCAAAGACATTCTGTCACCACTTCTCACCTCTCCAGCTGTAGTGTGTGAGTTGATTGTAATCTTACAGGAGCCCCCACCATGGCAATAAACTGTGGATGTCATCTCCTGCCGGCCAATCAGTGCTTCTATTTCATCTCGTGATGGCACAAACTCTCTGCATTTGGTTTTCTTCAGAGATTCGTAAGTAAAAAGTGCATATTTCTCCATTTCAGTTCCTGGAAACTGGTCACGAACCCTGTGAGACAAAGGTTTTACTTTAAGCTGCCAGTCTCTGAAGTTTGCTTATTTGAGAACTTTTTCCCCTGAGAGTATTTCTGTACCCAGTACACTACTTAATTGACGTGCTCCAAGTACAGACAAAGCTTTTAAATTATTGAGTTTGTTGGTGGACTAACTTTCCTAATGACACACTCTGCATTCTTCCATTGCATCATAGCAAGAGGAACTCCACATTCAGGTTAATGCTGAACTGACAACAGTGATTTATTATTATTTAATGTCCATTAATACTTTAAAATCAGATTAGCAATTGTAGGTTTGTACCTCAAATACATTTTTAATATGATACAGTTCTTTTATGTACATGATGCATATCTCATAAAATTAAGGTAAGTGGGATGAAGAATTTTTGACAGGCTGGTTTGGACAGTTGAGAATGGGACCTGGGGATATGGACTGAGTTAATATACAGTTTAAACATTTAAGTTTATACAGTTACAGGAAGTGCCTCTTTTGCCAACACTAACAAACTATGCTTTCAACTTTGTGGCATTTTGCTTGATTTGTGATGTGTGTAATTCTTTCCATACCAACTCACACACACTTCTCCTATAACAGCTTCTTTTTAGATTCACTATTTGGCATAGTTTCCTAATACATCTTCAAGTCTCATTTCTAGATCTAAACACTGTTACAAGTTGTGGCGCTCTAGTAGATTAAAGGTTCTCACCTTTTGAGATGAAACTTGAGATACTTGAGGATGCTGCGACTGGGCAGAAATGTGCAACTCATGCAGGTGAGTATTTGCCAGCTGTAGAGGTTCCCCACGCTGCCAGGGTTAGGCACTTTATTGGTTTGCTTGATGAGCTGACAGTAGAGCTCATCTCGGAGAGGTCGTAAATCATGTCCTGTTTGGAGGATACCTTGGATTATAGGGATGGGATCAGACATAGACTCCAGCTGCTGTAAAGAATTAAATATTTTGATGGCTTCATCCTGCAGAGTTGTGTAACCTTTGTCTTTCAGCACTATAAAAGAAATTTTAGGAGAAATGTGCTTAGACTGAGATATGAAAGAAAAAACACAGAGGCTAATGTGGAATTTGCTTAATTCTGTGAAGCTTGTTATGAAGGATATTGGAATCTCTATTTTCCATTTCAAATGTAGGATACAAACTCATTTTATGAGCTAGTTTGCTATTGAGATTTATTCCAGATTTAATAAATGAAAAGGTGTATCAAGGTGATTGGTTGTTTTTTGTGACAGGGAGTTTTTCCTTCCAGAGCAAATCACACTGCTGAAGTGCTATATCACACGCCCATTGATCTCCTACCCTCCTCCCAAGGATGAAATTTGTGGTTTGAGTAATATCTTGTTTAATATGCAGTTGCTAAGATAACCAAATCCTTTTTAAGGACACCAAGTCCACAATCATCAATAGGTCTGAACCATTAATTCAAAAGAGACTTCTAAATTAGCGTTTGGATCAAGAATATTGAAAGAGATGATTACACTCACTTCAGGACTATACAAAGCCTTACTTTTTAAGACCATGTACACTCCTAAATGTTGTTTCCCATAAATAAGGTTTCCTGTCCCATCTTATAAATCATACACCTGTTATTGGAAGCTGTGACTGCCGCAGCTTTCCACATGGGGTAAGAAACAACAATAATTTGAGGAGGAGAATATTGAGTGAAACAGCTGTAGTTGCTTATTTCAGTACAAGACTTTTCAAACTCAGTCTTCTTAGCTGTATTGCTGAAAGCGCTAGCAACCTTCCCTTCTGTAACACTCTTGCAGGAACACCACAAGCCCATGGCTCTGTGCTAGGCAAACTGTTGTTCTCAAAAGAGAACAAGAAAACTTGTCTATTTGTATTATAAACATGTACTTTGCCACAATTACTTCACTGTAGACTTAAAAGTTCCATCCTCTGGTTTAGTAATTAATAAGGAAAAGTGGTTCTATTATTGAAAAACTTACAGTTTAGATTGATGTCCCCATATGGCAGTGGCAGTAATGGTGAGTGCAATGGATGATGAGTGTAACGGAGAATAGGATTCCTCTTATAAATCTGTTCAACCACATCAGCATTCAGGCAGTTTTCCTGTAGGGGTAAGAAAAAAACCCAGGTTTTGGAGTCCAGTTTTAAGACTAATGTAATGCTTTGTGCCCTTAGGTTGGTTGTAAAGAACTGAGCAATCAGCGTTACCAACATTATTTGGTGTGAAATCCAATTGTGCGTGCTGTGGCTGCCATGGCATGCTGTGGACTATGAATGCTCAGAACCTGCTAACCTCAGGCCTTGGATAGGCTTGCTTTATCTGTGCAGTTAAAAAAATGAACTACAGCAGAGCTGCAAGACACCAAAATGAAGTATCAGAACAATTTTTGAAGTGTGTTTTCATTTTCTATCCATTTTTACTCCAGTAATTCATAATGGCAAATATGACATCTGTATTCAAGTTTTATTAGAAGTATTTCTCCAGCATAACTAATTAACCTTTCAGTTAGAAACTGCATGAGCTACCAAATAAAATAGTCCAAAATGCTGCTGTAAATCTGGTGTACCCACTCTGGCATTCAAATACTGCTCTCACTGTTCTTCTTAGGAAAGTTTGACAGATGTGTGACCACTGTCTTCTATCAGTCCTGAATTCCATATATTTCACCTGCTCTGAAGAATAGCATTCATTATCTTGGAACTGAAAACTTAATACCTCTTTTCCATGAGAGAACAGGTGGCACTCTCTAAGGGAAAAGGTCAGTAGCAGTTCTTGCCTATTTCTTTGGTCTCTTTTCATCCTCTCTCATAAATGCACATTAGCAAGAAGCTCCAGAAGGACATTCTCTGTCTGTGCATGCGCTGTCTCCAATGAGATCATAAAACAGTAAGCATTAATTAAATGTTTTTCTCATCACACAGAGATGCGAGATGCTTACCACAGGCTATCATAAAAAAAGAAAAGGACTATGACCGAAAAAAAGTCAGAAGAGCTGTTTAGTCCACATCCTGCTCACTGTGGACTGAGCCAAACGCATCTGCTAACTCATGAACCTGCACAATGCACTCTACTGCCAGGTGTAACCATGTCTGTCAAGTCACACAAACGAATAAAACTTGTTACTGTTTTAATGGCAGGAACTTATCCCTCTTTTCCTCCAACCTGCACTTCAAAGTTTGCTCTTCTACTGTTTAGACAGACATTCTTTTATCAGGTCAGAGAATACATTCAGGTTTCACAATTTCAGTCCGTGTCACTGTGTAATTAAAATGTAATTTTCTGCTTTGTTACCCAATATGGCAAAGCCAAAACAAAGATTTAAGGAACCATTCTTTCTCACCCCACGCCATCCTGCTTGTGCCTACCTTAATATCCTGAATAAGCTGCTGAGTTGGAGTATCAATGGGTGCCTTTGTGTCAATCACGTTCTGAATGGCACTTGACCAGCGGGTCGCCTCATTAAGCAATTTTGTGTGGAGACGGTAACAGTGTTTGCGTCCGTACACAGTCACATTCCAGTAACCTGGCACAACAGCAAAACTTGTCATCACACAAGCTGCACCCCTGCAGACACCTAGTGCTGCATCCCAGATCATGCCAGCAGTCTTTCAGGAACTAAAGTTGTGCAAGTTATTGAGTATCATAATACAGATACTGTGGTATTAAAGGAGATTTTCTCCTTTAAAGAAGCCTAGGAGTAGTGTCAGACTACAACTGTGCATCATGCAGCCCCCTGTTTTACCCAGTAATCTTAGCAGAAATCACTGTAAGACAGCACTGTTAATACTGTGGAATACTCTTACGTCCTGCTAGCTTGTGGGCCCCACTTTTCCAGTCCTGTCTGTAATAGAAAAATCTGAGACAGACTTTGTATGCGAGAGTCTTTCATAGTCTGTGGCACATGTACAAAGAGGCATAAAGCTGAAACTATCTCCTCTATCTTTAATTTTACACCAATGAAGTGGAAACTATGACAGTAAGAGCATTTCAGTTCAAATTCTCTCTCTGCATCATCATATAGGCTTTTTATGAAACAGATTCAGTAAAAGGAAATGTGTTTCATCTTTCACTAGTGAAAGCCTCTTTGAAGTGTCACTGACCCCAATAAGATAATACAGGACTGTCAAGAATCGCTTCTCATTTGCAAATAGACGCTTCTGAGTGGAAAACCAGTTCTGAAAGTGCAAAGTGGAGCCGACTCAGGTGTAGTATGTAGGTTACCACAAACTGGACTCTTACTCTGCATCTCCCCATACCTGCTCCAGTGTTGGCCCTCATAATTCTTCATAACATAAAATAATGTATGAGGAGAGTGCTACCCATGTCTTTCCCCAGGTCTTTGATGTGTAAGCATAAGTGTGCACACTAACTTGGCAGCAGTGTCAGTCTGTGATAATTTGAATGTTGGTGAGAACAAATTTTACTCCTCTATACACTACTTTTGTTTTCCCCCCAGTAATTCCCTGTAGAACACCTCAGTGATTTGGGAACCAGATTTGTTCATGGAACTGTACCCATAATAGTCCATTTAAAATATTCTTTGTTTCATATTTAAAATATGCATTGTTTCTTGCATTACTATCTAGAAGGGCAGAAGGCATACTTGAACAAGAGCAAACAATTACCTGTCTCTTTGAAGATTTTTTCATCAGGTGGGACCACTGAGCAGAGGCTGTTCAGGACCAATGTACCCAATTTCAAAGCATTTTTTTCCGAACTCTTGTAGTAGTCCAAAGAATTGTGCGTCAAAACAAACCAACGCTTCTTTAGTTTTAATGAGGACATCTTTGGGTTGTTCTTTACCTCTTTGTGTAGCCACCCTGGTAAGGACACAATTTGAATCTACTTATTTTTCTTGAACTGAGTTGGACAAAACTAGGTTGTTGAAAGTTAGTTGTACACTTTCAACAACAACAAAAAACATTGTGTGAATTGATAAGCTCACATATGAAACAACGTGGAGTAAAATTCTCAAACATGGAAATTAAAAAGATAAAATGACTATGAAAACCTTTCAATTTTGATTTTTCACTAGAAGAATTATCTTGTCAACTTACATAAACACTTTTGTCATCATTACAGTGTTTTTTTACATGGCATAGCAAGAATATAATTTCAGCTGTATTAATTTGTGAGTAAAGTCCAGCACACAAAGATGAGGCTGCAACACTAATCATGTTGGCATATTACCCACGTTGTATTGTGGGAACAATCTCTTCAAAGCATAACAGATGCTATTTACTTTTTACTGCCCCACTCAGTTCTTACCCCTCACAATGAATTCTTGTCCCTCCACTCTAGTGTCCCCCTTTGACCTCTGGAGCAGGGTTATCCAGTGATGCATCTCTTCAGGAGTGTCAGCATTACAGTGAAGAACACGATTAGCAGTGATGATCACAAATGAATTTGGTCTGTGAAAATAAATGACAATTGAAACAGCCTTTATAATCAGCATACATACTGTTTATCTCACCTCTCCATTGTTTGTATTTTCTATCCAGACAAATACTGTTCACCTCTAATGCATTATATTTAGTTATCATGTAAGGAAAAATAGTAAGCATTTGAAAAGACTCGGTTATGTTACATTCACACCAAAATACAAGGGCTATGAATGGTGATAAAGTTTACATTAAATTGAAGCTTGTCATATCTCAAAATAAATCTGTGGAGAGAAAAACTTGCAAACTTTAATCAGCTTTGCATGTGAATCAGAACTGTTTCAGGGTCAGATCTATTTAGATTGTCTGCTTCAGTAGGTAGCTACATTAGCTAAAACAAACTACAGTATACAAAGGTCTATAGTAAAGCAGCGTGTGAACGTGAATTCTTTTATTTTTAATGCAGTGCAACCCAATTCACAGAGAATACAATCTATTTTTAATGAGAGTCTGGCTTTTACCCAATCCTACACCAGGATTCACTGAAGCATGAAGAACTAGCCCAAGAGAAGTGTGCTGATGGCTCTCTGGATCAGACAGGCAGGTTCCTCAGCCTACAGCATTTGCTTTAACCCTTTACCATTATTTTTTTCATCTGGAGCAAACCCCCAAAACATAACATAAAAAATCTCACCATAAGACTAAAAAATCCATGTGAAAAGTGCTTACGAGAGAAATGCTTAACTTACTGCATTTACTTAGTGCAGGAAAAATGCTAATTTAAAACTGTGAAAGCTCTGGGCATTTGTGTTGTATTGTTTAGGGAACCCGGGCTTGTAAATTCACTGTTACTTCTGGTATCAGTGTTTTGGTGGGCCAAGGAGAAAGCACTAACTTTAAACCAGCTGTTTTACACATGTACACAATGAGGAGAAACTGGAGTGAGCTCCTACAGTTCAAGTAACACCTCGCATCCAGTAACCTTATAAACCAGTCATAGTCTAAACCCAGTTTACTTTTTATTTTCCTAAACACCATTAGTAGTTCAAGAACTAAGAATAACCTGACATTTTTGTTGTTTTTATACTGCAGTGTCTTCTTTGTTAGAAGACATTTTTATTCTGAGGAAATAATTTTCATCCCTGAAGAATACAACATTCTTGAAGGAGAAGCTGAACAGAAAAAAAAAATTTTCTGCATACTACATTATTAATATATGATTGGCCAGTAGAATGTAGAGACTAAAGCATAAAGTGTCTGATTTTGGCTAGAGACAGAAGAAAAAGAAAGTCACCAGGCATGGTTCTGACTTACCTATCTGGATTGTCAGCAGCACAGACAGAATCAATTAGTCCTACATCGAGTGTACCCTATAAACAAATATCCAACCAGAAAATAAGGAAGACATTCACTAATTACATTACTCACAGTACTCTTCTGAGAGACAGGAGAAAGAAGCAGCAGCTTTGATCAAGCAAAATGAACTGCAGGTTTGGGCATCAGTTTCTCTTAACCATTAAAACTGCTGAGGGGAAAACTAAGAGACTTGGATGAATAGATCCAGTAAAAGATTATTTGTAGTTATGGTGGAGGCAGCTCAAAAACTGCTCTTTTCTGTGCTTCCAAACAAGCTTGAATTTTTCACTGAAAATTGACATCCCAATATAAATGGCATCCTCTCACAACAAACTTCTAAAGCCATTACACATAAGTTTTTGTTTTCCTTTGCTTGATATTAGGTTCTAAATGTATTCTATTAATTACCAATGTATGTTGTACAAAATGATAAATGAAGGATCAGATCAGAGAAATCATGAAATTTTAACTCCTGGGTTTTTAATTTACTCATTAACAGTATCTTTGCAAAATGTCAAAATCAAGTATACACTGTGATGTGATAGGGAAGTGAACCAGAAAAAAACACTCCCAAAATCAACAGTCATTTTTCATCAAGGTGAATGACGGGAGAGGAATCAGAAGTCACACTCTCTCCTTGTACAGCTACAGGACCAAAGAAGCTCTCGCCAGTCTCACAGCTACCACCACATTTAAACAAAGTAGCTGTGGCCACCACAGTGCCCCTATTTTCTAAAAATATTTGGTTTGCAAAGTTCTTCAGCTTTAGACTTACCACAGCATTCTGTGGATTTGCCTGCTCATCATGCATCTCCCGGATCTCCTGCTCTGTGGACGCATGGACTTGACTCAGTACACTGAACCACTGGCTGGGGAGCGAAAGGCAGCAGTGTAAGTAAAATTTTGGCTCTGCACAAGCCTTCTGTCACCTTTGTTCTGCAGAGATCTAGCAGGTTTTGCAGGTTTTTGAAATTGCTTAAGATTCCTTTTGTCAACAGGCATAAAAGCAGCAAGGCTTTATGTCAGTTAAAGTAACACCGGGTGCAAGCAAGCCCCTCCAGCTCTCCCCTCCAAGCTTGTGTCATACCCTTCTTGCTGACAACAAGCACACTTGTACATTAAGTGGGATCTCTGAAAAACTGCTGTAAGCACACTGAAACATCTGAGTGCTTGGAGAGTCTTTGTAACACATCCCACATGTTTCATCTGGAATAAAATACATCGCTAGCTACACACAAAGCCTTTATTGAGAATCCCAACCTTCAGATTATAAATTGTGTGCACTGATAGTGTGACCGGTAGTGATTTCTTACAGTGATATTTCTGCAAAGACCACCCAAATCCCTTGAGTTCTCTGTAGAAGCACAACTGAGGGAAAAGAGAATAAAGCCCTGAAAGCAAATACCTCTACAGTTTTTGTTCTCTATGGAGAACTGAAAAAATCCAGCTGCTGGAAGGATGAGCAAATTTGTGCCATTCCAGTGGCACTGTATATATACACAACAGGAAAAGTGGCAGAGGTTTCCAGTGCTTCAGCCCCTAGTCCTGAGCAGCAATTGCAGATGGATTTAATTCCAGCCACACCTTCTGCTTCTGGGAAACCTCTATCCTTCTGGCACTTGTATATGATAAAGCTCTATTGCTCTAAGGAATGCCACTGAAATCTTAGTGCAGAGCTTGGCCTGTTCAACAGGTTCCTGAATGCCATTCTTTGAGATATGAATTTGCCATTCTAATGAAAACCACCTGGGGGCAAGTTTTCAAAGGGCTCAAAAGCCCAGCCTTTAAAACAGACTACTCACTTTCCTGCAGAGGCTCCTCTGCCATCACGGGGTTGAGGAAATACTCAACCTATTGCCAAACTACCGGACTTAACTATGAAGTTATCTTTTCTGCAATTGCTTTTAGTCATGGAATTTTTGCCTAGGACACTGAAGAGCTGCCTCCTTAACTCCAGAATTCAGAAACCAACTGTTCCCCCAAAATGTAGATTTCTGGAAACTGAACTGCTAAAATAGCTCGAGAAAAACTGTGTAGGCTGTCAAAAAGTACCATCACTGCCATATCCTAAATTCTTTTTATCAGCTCACGATTTTATTTGAAACAGTGCAAACAATGAAGAAAAACAAAGAATGAGAGTGCCAGACCATAAAGCAGATGAGAACATATTTAGTTCAGACTGTTTTTTTAAGACTCAGAGACACCCACAGAGAGGTTGTATTTAACACTTTGCTGGATGTAAAGCAAAGCCACTAAAAATGAGAGAAGCTGTCATCTAGAGAGGAGGAACCACCAGCTGAAGAAAAGCTGAAACTGAAGTAAAGAAACTGAAGAAAACTAAGCCTCACCTACCAAAAGATTCTCACAAATTAAATTCAACTTTCCTTTCTGGGCTTGGGAACTGCAAATGCATTTAAAGTGAAACTTCTATTTCAATTAAAAATAAAAAAAAAAAAAAAGGAAAAAAATTCATAGCACTATATGCACATCTAGTGATAATTCATGGATAGATTTTAAAGAACAATTCAGAGTTTTCCTGATTTAATTTAATCTTTGTGTAAACAATGAAAATTAAATGAATCATGGCATTTTGCAAAAGACAAAGGCAGGCTTTATTTTTGCTTTCTTCCCTCTCAGGACCTCCTTTGTTTTTCAGCTGAGTCCCAGAACACAGAAATAGGGAAAAAGGCTAGGGATTTGAAAGGAATATATCCTCAGCAGTGTCTGCCCACTGAAGCATTACTTCTTCAATAATAGTAACTCCTCTTCTGGGGGCCTGTGCCATGTTTTTCTCAGTCTTTCCCTTAATTTGAACAAAAAGCAACCTCAGATCGTGATCTAACCCAGGTACAAAATATTTTTTCAATAGCAAATGTGGACCAAACACAACCCAATGATTCATACTTCACTTTTCACAATGTTTTGTTAACAAAGCTTTGACTTAAGTGTGTCTGCAAATCCTTACACATCTTCCTCATTAAGTCTTCTGGGATGAGTGAGAAAAAAGAAACAGGAAATACACTGGTAAAAAGTAATTTATTCTGAATGGTTTGTTATTCGTACTATACACAACAAGAGTGTATAGTGTCTCCTTCTCCATCTGTAAGAAAGAAATGAAGGAGATGCATGGCAACAGACAAGTCTGTGTGCTGATAATTGCTTATTGGTCCCTAGGGCACATACACAAGTCTGGTAGAAGAGACTTCAACTAAGCCTTCATTTTAAAATATGCTTACACCTCCCAAGAATCTTAACAGTAACTGCTAGAAAGCTCCTAAGTTATTTCAAGGATAACTTTAAGGATACCTAAAAAAATGAGGATGGATTTTGCATTGCTACATCTACATTTGTACTCAGGGTCCCATGATATAGGAAGGCATTCTACCTTTGCAAAGAACAGAATATGAAAGAACTTTTTAGGCTTCTGAGCAAAGCAGCTCAAGTGATGTTGACAAAGGCCTGTATTCTGGCCTTGGGGCAGCAAGGCAATGGGTAGTAAGTTCTGATTACTAAGTTAACTTTATTTAAATGCTTGATTTTTATAGGCAAGCATATTATTATCTTTCATGGACTGTAGCATGGGGATTTTTTTAAAAGATGCTCTACAACTGATCTGACAAGTCAGACTCGCTCCTCACCCACCTGCCTCCCCCATGGTTAGATATGGATCCTGTAGCAACAAAAGTAAGACCCTTTTTAAATATGCAGAATGGGAAGCACTCTCTTACACACTCCTCTTACATGGATATGCTTTTGCTCCAAAATGCAGTGACTACATTACAAAAAAAAATTTAGGTTCTGCTTAAACAACAGATCTCACCCCTAATAACAAAGTGCTTAATTTCAGGCAGACAGGGTCTCAAATATTGGTTTGATTAATGCAGCTAAACACAGCAGGGTAATCCACAAACCAATCATCAGTGGCTAAGGACTGCCTCTCTACAGACAAATTGTATTTCAGAAGGCTGATAGTAACACATGGATAACAGCCAAATTCTAGGCACATTTTCACTGGTAATCTGACTCTTCCCAGTAGTCGTCTGCCACAAGGCTTCTTCCTCAGCAAGCCTTTCAAAAACTGTATTAAATACGATGTGTTTAACACATATAATAATATTTTATAATATTATAATATATTATAATATTTTGTGACTGTGGTCAAACAAATTAGTGACAAAATCAGAACGGCACAGAGGTTAAAAAGGAAAAGAAAAGGAAAAGAATATAGGTCTGATGATTTTCATACCTTGCATCCTCAGGAGATTCAGCAATTAAGTGGTAGGTCCTATCACTCATTATTAGATCAATACCATTTTCTTTGCCTGTATTATCAACAATCTCTCTGAAAAAAAAAAAAGGAAAGCACCAAGATTGAGCATTACAGATTATCAGCATATTGAAAATTCTGTTCTGCTGAGAAGCACACAAACTACTGATACTTAAAACAACAGCAGTCAGTCTTCATCAGGTTCATTTGCAAGACTCACATGTGATTTATCAGATCCAGTATTAGTTTGCCAAACTATTGCTGTGTTTTCTGCCTACACAGTACAAATATTCAAACTACTATGAATGTCACTGCACCGAAGTGACCATTCTGTTACCATTTTACCAAGAACTAAAGAAAAAACAAACATTATCAAAGCCAAGAGAGGCAAAGATAACTGAGTTAAGAAATGGATATATTTCTGAACTGACTGCATAACCAAGTGATTTTTAGGGTGCTAAAGGAAGATGTTGAAAATTGAAAAGTGAAAGCAAACAAAACCTGGATTAGTGATTCTGTGTGGTTATGGGTCAGCATAAAGACAATTCCAAACATGATTTCCAGAAAAAGCTGAGCACTCATCTGCTGAAAAATTACGTATTTCTGATTTTTACTTTGGACATCTAAGTATTTATATAAAAACAACTGTGAAGATTTTAGCAATAATTAATGTATGACATTCGATTTCCCTGTAGCTTAAGAAATAAACCTAATATCCTTTTTGCTGCTTTGCTGTATTTGTCTAAAGCTTACTATTTCCTTACTGGTTATATTTCCTTATCAGTTATACTATTCTCATAAATCTCTGTCCTATAAACAATATATGCAAGCTCTGCATATCAGACTCACAAGGATAATCTATCTGCTATCAGTATCAAAAGCTGTAATTTTGTATTGTTTGATTCCTTCCCTCTCAGTTACCTTATCCAATAGAATACCTCCCCGTTCCATGTTTTAAGTGAATCAGCCTGAGATTTTAAAATTTGAACAGGGCTCCTAATAGAGAGTGGTGAATATGTGAGTTGCACTGTAGGTTAGGACTGCACTCAGTAAATATTAGCATTCTCTAGAAAAGTTATTGTTTATTTCTTATGAAATACAGTTCTTTAAATACAAATACCCTTTCTTTTAGCTAATTTATACACAAATAGCCATTGATTGAACCTACATTTCAAACTAGGTTCAGTAACCTATGTCTGACAATTTTAAAGGTACTTGCAGCAAAGAACATCTATAGGGCACAGTCAACGAAGCAATGAGTTAACAACAAAAAGGAATGATTGATTGAACATATTAGAGAAGACAGGAGCTGCCCAGCAACATCAGCCCTGCCAGGACCTTCAAAAGCAGCTTCTGCTTCTATTTGAAACTTTATACCAAAACTTAGCATGGACATTAGCACCTGTGCCTTCTGTTTTTTAAGACTAATGTGCTTCTGCAATAAACAACTTTATAGCTACTATCAGCTGCTTTGCTCATTGAAAAAGACAACCTGATAAATAGTACTTAGAGTATCAAAAACTTAACCCCACAATTAGAAAAATATGCTAAATAAATGCTATGGTACATGAGACAGAGGCAAATCTAGTTTTAATTTAAAAAAAAGGTAGGATCTTCAGCTTCTATTCAGAGATTTACTTGACTACCAACAGCCCATTGGTCTTTCAGGAGCAAGTCAGGATTCTTACTGAAACTCTTTTCTGTCCTATTTGAAATCAGACTCAAGTCAGGACTGCCAAGAAAAGATTAATCAAAGATTTCAATTTAGTTTAAGCTTTCTAAAGCTTAAAGTTACAAACAAATTGGATAGCTGCAGATTACAAGGCACAGAGTGGAATTGAGTGTTACTAACCATTTCTGTTTCTCTCTACTTTGAATGAAAGTTTTGGTACACTTTATAAAAAAAAGAGACAACTAATGTTAGCACACTTTAATTTTTAAATTAGGTAAATAATCCTAAATTGTTTAAAAGGAAAAATACCATCCAGTAGAAAACTTTTTCTGCATGCTTCAGGAAGTGTAATTCTTAGATTTACGAAACTTCAGTTAACAAGACATAAGTTATTAGATTCAGTAATCTTGTTTTTTTAATGAATATATGCATTTTAAAGACTTTTCTACACTACCACAATTATTTAAAGCATGAAAAAAAATCTAAATCCATACAGAAGATTCAGCTTTGACCCATGCGAACTTCAATATACTCAGGGCCTATTAATTCCACCCTCTTCATTCTGGGTTTGCCTGCAGCTACAGACTTGGCAACATGCCCCGATTTGCCTTGGGAATTATTACAGACTAAGTAGGGCCTCTAATCTGGGAGAAAGCATAGATAGGTTCATTACAGCAGCATTTTTCTGAAGTATTTGGCACTGGCTTTGCTCTGGAGCACTCTCTAGACTTAAGAGAGAGCCAACTAAGGACAAGACTCGCTTTCACAAACTTCACCACACACACACCCTCCTGCTTGCATTCACAGAATTTGTAGGCAGGGCACTCAATGTCTTCCCAGGCTGAGCCCCAAGTACTACTTAGAAGGAACCATGGCTAACATAAAACCATGTAAACCTACTTGGCAGTTCGGACATCCATGGCACCCTTTAGCTTTTCTTCACTGTCATTTTCAAAGTACATCAACCTGGACTGTCTGAGAACAAACCATCTTTTCTTCCAGTTCCTTCTGGAAAGCGTGGATGATCCACCCCCCTTTTTGTGAAGCCAACCCTGCTTAAGTGCTTCCTGCTTAGAACGAAACCACAGGAAGGTCTCATCTTTCAGGACACACCAGCGTCGCTTCCATGTGTTGATTAAGCCACCTGGCAAGAGAGACAAATGTGGGTTTATATGCAGTTAAAACAAACAGCTATATCATAAAACAGATGCTGTGAACAGCACCAAAACTGGGAGGTGCTGACCAACAACACTGCAGTTAAACTGAGTCTCTCTTTTGAGGCTGTAAGCCACAGAACCTCATTTTTTGCGTATCCTTATGGCCACCAACATTATTGTCAATCTAAACACCCTTAAATTATAAATTGTTGTAAGTCTCTGTATTACAAAAACATATCTAACATACATATAATTACATGTACATATACATATGTATAATACTAAATTACTGAAAAGTCTTGCTGCACATGAGAATCTGATCTTTAAGGCAGCTTTCGATGTATTTTAGTGACAATCTAGAAAAGATTTAGCATTAAGCTCTTTCCTCTCTCCAGGTTATTATGAGGTAATGATGTTTAACTCAAAACGACAAAACCTGGCAAAGCTGTGTTTCGAGTACGAAATACACCAGTGTGAGCTCACTGACACCCAAGTGTGGCCACGGAGTGGGCAATGCACTTTGTACTGGAGTTACATCACAACCATAAAAAACTTAACCAAACTGACAAGCTTCTGTCATCCCACAAAAACTGACTGCTAGGTGTGTCAGACAGTAAAAGCCATGCTACTGTCAACTGCATTATTTTTCACACAAACTTCGTGGTGTGTACACGCATGACTGTTCCTATTCCAGAAACATAAAGTACACTATAGTGATGAAATCATAAAAGATTCAGATAGATTACAATTTGCTATCAATCATCAGAACACAAACTCAAGAATTTTAAGCAGTAAAGTACTGTGTATATTCTTTCATAATCTCTCATACCCCTTTGTTACATGTAACCTTCTTCATGTCCTCCAGACCCAAAGTGAAATTTGACTAAGGTCAGTAAAATTGGTCTGCAACGTAGAATGCTGTCTATGTTCCAAGGTTTTGAGAGCAGGAATCAGCTTTCCCCAAAAGTTGTTACAATTTGACTTTGTGAGCTATTTTTCTGTATTTATACTGAATATTTAATTGTTTGCAAGCCAGCAAAGATGTAAGATGAAACAGAGGCAGCCCAAAATACTGATCTTTTTTTTTTTTGCAGAGGGGAAAAATTGCTAGATGCAAGCCACTGCAAGTAACTTAACGTTACTTACACTTTTCCATGACCCTTTGAAAAATGAGAAAATAGCTTAACTCTACAGGAATTGGAATGTAATACACAATAAATATTTCTGGTTATTTTGTCTATTTAGCAAATTCTGATTGATCCAGTACCTTTCATGTACAGAAAACTGTGAAAGTAGGGCAGGCTGACACAGCTATAGACTGAATCCCTCCGGTAGGAAAGTTCATCATCTGTATCAAACCTGGAGTCAAAATCTTCTTCACTGTCTTCAAACTACACAAGAAAGGAAAGAAAGGTCATAATCTCTCAGAGTTTAGATCAATTGGTTTAGAAGACTCTAGCTAAAGCATTTTATCATGTATTGGAAGGACATGATTCCTCATTGGTTTTCACCTAGCTAACAAAGGAAGGAGCACATTGTAGTAAGCTGCAGCTTGAACTGTTTGATTACATAACAAATCTGTGTAAAAGTTTTGTTGTTACTCAGGAAAAATATCCCTTTGCAAGAGTATGGTAAGCTACCTTGTGCTACTTGCCCCTATCACTGAAGTGCTGTGAGGAACAGCTTAAAAAAATACTGAAAAAGAAACACTGCACAAGCTGTGGTACTAGCTTTCCCTCACTCCAGAAAGTCAGAATTTCTGTTCTGTATCTGACACACATCCAGAGTCATGCAGCAGGAAGGCATCCTCAACAGAGACACTGAAAGTGGTTTTTTCTCAGGCAAGAACTGTGGACTTATTCCAACACCCACAATGGCTCTTGGACTGGTTATCACTGCCTCAAATGTAGTAAGGTATTATATAATTAAAGTTTCCCTATAAACAAGTCAGTGCTCCTGAAATACCTTTTCACTTTCCCAATCAGACAGTCTCTCAGAAACATTGGGTTAGTGGCAGAGGAAATCATATTCTTTCAAAAATATTTATAGAAGGAAATCCCACAGTATACTCAGCAAACAGCACTGAAAAATTTCTCTGAAGAATGTCTGTCTGCCTCAATAATTTAAACATTTTCCATTGCATGAACTTTACTCTCCAAAAAATCTCAAAATATATCTGGCACGTCAGGGACTTCTGCAAGCATCTTATTCTTCAAAACTCTTGCAACTTGCACACATAACTAAACTTGGTTTTCCTGAAATCAATTCCCCAACATGCCACCTGGTACCCCAACTCCAAACACATGCACAGAGAACTTCGCTGGGCACTGAGCTCCTCAGCAAGCAACACCCAGTGCTGCATTAAAGCAGTTAAAACCATATCTGTGCAGAAGCCCAGGACTGCAAACAGCAACTGAGCTGCCTCTGACTCTAATGCAGTCACCCCAGTGGCACCTAGATGGCAACAGACCACTATTTCCATATGTGCTCTAAGCAAATCAAGCTACAGTGTTTTCTAAGAACAGCTATAGTGAGTCTATTGCTGCACAGCAGGGAAAAAAAAATTATCAGAAAGCACCTATCAATTATTAGACAATAAAAACATTGCTACTTACAGAAGACTGAGCTCCCTCAGAGCTGAACCGGTATGCTCCAGAGCTATTGTACGTCCCCACTGAACAGCGGTAGTCCGGTGACCACTGGCTACTGTGCGAGTTAGAGAAGGTCACGCTGCTGCCAGAAGTGATAGCACCATCTTCGTAATCGTCCTGGTCATAATCATAGTCTCCATCAGGAGAAATAAGTTCCACAGAATTTGGGGGTCTGCAGGACACATTTTCTGGCATGCAGTATGTGGATTCGCCACTTGAAGAGTTGTGGAGGCTCACTGTGTCATGGGCAGGAGGAATGACCATGGTGTCGCTGGCAGCCGGAATTGTTGGCACCACGGTATCATTCATATAAGGATCCTCTTCTGAAGAATCATCGCTTGTTCTGATGCCACTGGTCCTTTGATCAGAATGGCCATGCTCACTCGGGTTGGGTGAATCCTTAAATGCATCATCATCGGCTTCAAAGCCCTCATCTACCTCCTCCTCAGGATATGGCTGGCTGAAGTTAAAATTGGGCTTTTCACTGCAGGCATTTCCAGTCTGTTCAGCCAGCTCAGCAGGATACCCACTGCCCACAGAGAGAGACCTTTCAATGTTTCGGACACATTCGTCAATCTCATCAAAGTTCAGAGATTCCAGGAACTCCTGGGCTGCTCGACATGCTTCATCCTCGAGCCGCCGGAGCTCCTCATCTCGACGCTGCTGCAGCCTCTGTAATGAAGCCTCTGTCAAGGACAGCTCCTGCTGCTTCTTCACACGCTGCAGGTCTTCGATTTCTTTTTCCAGACGCAGGATTTCTTCCACCTGCCTGCTTTCTTTCTGCTTCTCCACCTCCTGCTTCAGCTCTGCCTCCTTCTGAGCTTTCTCAATGGCAGCCAATTCTTGCTTCTTTCTCTCTTCTTCAGCCTGCATAAAAATAAAATGAAACAAAATAAAATCAAGTTAGACCCGTAAATGCAAACTTCTTTTTAAAAATTTATTTCTAAAGCTCTAAAGCTCTAAACTCTACCATCCTCATTCATTTAAAGGAGCCCTATCTTCATATTAGCAAGAATTGAAAAGGAAAGAAAAAGAAAAAAAATTAAAGCATGATTACATTTGCCCAGAGATAGCTGAACAGAGGAAGTCCAAGTATGTGCAGATAATTCAATCTTTGCCAGAAATTAAATGAAGCATCAGGTGAAGGAAATTTTCATGCAAACTATATTGAGTTTCTTTTGACTTTATCTGCCAGCTCCTGTAATTAGTTTAGTTTTAATGCTACAGGTACCTTTTATTTTTTTAATTGCTGGGTTGAGATACTCAAATAAACAGGATGGCTGAAAGCATTAAGAATATCATTTACCTGCTGGGCAAGTCGCTCTGCTTCTTGCCTTTGTCTTTCCCTAAAAGTGAGTGAAGAAAAAAAGTCAGTCAATCAAGCTCAACATAAGCTCATCACATTCCTTTGCTACAGCAATAGCTCAGCTTACAGAGATCATCTGCCACCGGGAGAAGGCAGCCAAAAATAAGGTCACAAAGAATATGTCTGTGAAGATGAAACTACCATGATAACTATATGTGTCTTTTAGCAAAATAGCAAAGGTTTCCAAAATCACTTGTTCAAGAATAGCCTGAAATTTCAGGCACCTATTACAGCACAGGCAGGAGACTGATGTAAGCCAGTCTGCACCTTTCTTCCTCCTCTTTTCTTCTTTCCTCCTCTTGTCTCCTCTTCTCCTCCAGCCGCTCCCTGTAAAGACGCCGAGCGAGCTGGCCTCGACGCTGCTTCTGAAGGACTGTGGCTGCTTTCTTGAGGCACAAGAACTTCTTCCTTCCACTGAATGCTCTGTAGTTCTTCTGTATCACAACCACATAGTAGAGAACCTTTCTATATCGTTTTCTGGGGGGAGAAAATAAAGAAGCAAATTTGTAATGTAACATCTGGGGGGATCTTGCCATGGTGATCTGCAATAGTGAGCCCATGATAGTTCTAGCTCTGCGATCGTTCCCCTACTGTTCACATTCTTCTCCCTTTGATAAGCAAGATTCTCTCATTTCTTGACACTACCATGTGTGTCTTCTTTAAGGAAAAGCACATCTTACGTGTTCTTATGCCAAGAAGATGCTAAAAACACACACAGTTCTGTGTGTGAACACATGCAGAGAAAGAATATATATAGTCATCCCACATCTCTGAAAAGAAAGACCATGTACAGTAGGATAGCTGGCATTAAAAAGGGATATTGTTTTTAAGTAACATACTGTCAGACTATAAGAACAGGGCTAATAAGCACATGAAAAGAAATTACCTCATTATGCAAATAAGATTCCTTAAATTGCCCTAAACTGACTTGTAGAAAAAGCAGAGAAATAAATAGATGGGATGAACAACTCCATCCAACACATAATGCATGAAGCCAGGTAAACAAGTCAAACATTAATCAGTAACATAATGTCTTGGTTCTCCAAGAACAAAATGGATTATTTCTAATTTCCTTCTGTTTTCTTACCATGAAGAAGCAAAGATAAATCAGGATCTCAGCTGGTGACTTGGGGCAGCCCCACTAGGTGCTATCCAACTAGAGTTCCTATCATGGCTCTAATGCCATGATACAATCAGATGGATACTGGCTGACCTCCAAATTTTTGTATTGTCCTATTCATTACATTAAAACAATTCAAACTCTGTATTATTCATGGGTATTTTCAGCTGCTGTTTTCAAAAGTCACTTACAGGACTTGAATGACTGGCCCCTATGAAAAGTTGAGAATTGTGTCAGAAGGATTTAACTTCTTGACAACTCATCCATTTGTTTCAAATCCTGACTATTAATATTCTCACAGTCACTTACCGAGCTGCATACCCCAAGATGTGTGCTCGGATGATCATTGCTGCCTTGGTGACTTCCACCTCTCGCTGTTTCTCCAACTTGTGTTCTAAGGACTCCCGGAGAAACACCTACATAAGAAAACTTCTGGCTTAACGAATTTTGGTGAGCATCATACTTAAGGGAGAGCCAGCTCAGTCCAAGCAGCAAAACTCAGCTTTGAATTCAGAGAGAAATGTACTATTTCCTCAGCAGAAAAAACAAAATGTACTCCTCTTAAAAAAAAACACCTGCAGATGATTCTATAACTTTGGATTTCCATGGGAAGGGTCAAATCACTCTACTGTAACTTTTAATTAGGAGCAGAGTTTTTTCCGAATGTAACGTAATTACTGGATTCATTCAACAGCCTTTCCCACCAGAGTAACATAGACCAAAGAAGCTGCACGACTTAGCATGAACTTTCTAATCAGAGCAGCAGAAATACCACCCTGATAATTTACTGTTTCACAGGCACATCAGGCTCCACCACCACCCCTTACAAAGCTTGCTGCTTCCAAAGACATTGCTACAGGACTGCAGAAGGAGGCAGAAATGAGAGTGCCTCCATGTTCACATCGACTCGACTGTGTTTTCCTGCGGCTACATGGAGAGAGCTGTGGGGGGCAGCCACCCTCCCACAGACAGAATGCTTCCCAGGCTCTCTTCCAAGCACTAACATGGATCATTCACCTGCACTTTAGCACAGGGCACTGACATAAACTGAGCTAACACAGCCTATTTTGCCTTAAATGAGTAAAACTGCCTCTCCAGTCAAGCAGGGGCATGGGGGAGGCAGCTTCCCTCTCCCACCTGCCTTGACATCTGCTCTTTACCACACACTCACATAGTGGTGAGCTATCTGCTGTCAGCGCTTTTTCCAGCTCTTCTCAACTTTTCTTTTTTAAAGGCCAAGTATGTTGGTGTCAGCTATGGGTGACAACAGCCTGGCATGCTGCTGCCTAACACATGGGCAGCTGGAAATAGCCAGTTCAGTGACACTTTGATTATGCAGGATGAGAGCCAGGCTGCACACCACAACGTGGGGATGGGGAAAGCTCATGGACACGGTGGGCTCTGCTAAAGGAGGAGGACTGCAAAGACATCAGAAAGCAGGAATGCATCTTTTAAGTGCTGGGTTTTTTGATGTGAAAAAATCCCTCAAAACCCAACCAAAAAATCCCTCACTCCCCCCGCCCCCCCCCCCAAAAAAAAAACCAAAAAAACCCAAAAAAAACCACCAAAACAAAAACCCAAACAACCCAATGGACTTTTGGGGATATTTACATGCAAAAGAAGCTGGTTTTTCCTCTGTGTTTATGAGCAAAAGAGCCCATTGTCAAAGCCAAAGCAGCACTCTTGAGAGGCGCCGTTGTGAGTTTTGAACAAAGCTAGAAAGGGACTTTCTAGCACAAATAAGCCAAGAAACAGGGACAGAAAAGGTCCCACAGAAAGTCTTGAAGTCCCAACGTCAGAGCTGCACTGGGCAGCTCTTTGTATGTGAAGTTTTCCCTCATGGAAAAAGTCTTCTATTTCATTCAGTGGGCAATCTTTCTTTACTTTACACACAAACTTTCAAAAACACAACAAAATTCTTCAGAAAAGCATTCAGTTACTTCTGGAACAAACATGGGTGGTAACCAGATGTTAAGCTAAGGCTAATACCTTTTCCTGACCAGATACATTGCAGCATGAGATGTAAAAGACAAGGAAAAAAAATCACACTGAAGCCAAATCATTGCAATGCCATTATTATCCCTTTAAAATAATATAAGGGCAGAATAGTGCCTCATCCCATGTTCAGTCTGAAAGCAGTGTCCTCTTGTGCTCTTCTCCTGTTTATGCAGTCTCACAAATGTGCAGGCAGCTCCTGAGGGAGGATGAGCCCAGGACAGAGTAAGGGAAGTTACAACAGAGCTCTGGCTCCTGCCAGGGTCCTGATGAGCAGTTGATAAACATGTGTCCCTAATTTCTGATAAACATGTGTCCCTAAGATGCCAAAGTATTCTCCAGGGTCCATGCATAAATACTGTTATTATACTACATTTGAAATAGAATGGGATGCACAGTGCAGCTCTGCAGCCAGATGTGCTATTTGTAAGCCCCTGGCTACAAAAGTGGGATGGAAGATGACATCAACTGCCATCAGAATATTTCTGATTCTTTCTTCTTTCTTACAGTAACTGTATGATGATAAAAACAACTTTCCCAATGTAAATTCAAGAGTCCTTAAGCATAAAGTGGAAGAGAAGAAACCCTTCCAAACCATCCAGTTGTGGGGAGAAAAGGGGGAAGAGAAGAACATTTCCTACAGAAATCAATCAGATTTTACAAAATATATTTGCTACCTTATGGCACTAAAAAGCGTTTTTAAAAGTTTTTAGTATTTAGGAGATCTCAAATCCCAGAATGAGGAATCTTCTCCCAAGTCTGCAATGCTCTCACATGATTTGCTGAAATCCAAAAGCACAAATCACAAGCTGTTGTCTACAACCGAACTTGCAAAATGAGCATGTAAAAAACCACCTTGCTTGTTTTATTTCTCAAATTAAAATTAGATTATTTAATTTATTCTAAAATAATTTAATTTTTTTTTCTTTAAAGAAAAAAAATGTGGGCAAAGTTCAAGTTATCTGGTAGAACACATGTCAAGGTCTAATGTACCTCTGGAAAAGACTCTCAGACTACTATTGCAAACACACTTGGAGCTCAATTCTGCCATATGAACACTGGCTAAAATTCTTCCCCCTGACCTCTGCCACTGAAGAGGTGTTGGTTAGGTCGGTTTACTAGCACTAGCTCCCTGCAGAACAAAAGTGTTACCCCATGTTCCATACTTCTAAAAATGAAAAAATCCAAATACTGCATCTTAAGTTCTGATCCTCACCAGTGCTACCACTTGTGAGCAGTGACAGAAAATTCAGGTGGACTCTCTCTGTGATGAAATCACCAGTCAGTTTCTAAGTGCCTTAGACAGCAAATTCCTCAGCACAACCATTAATTGTTGCTTTAAGAGTTTCGAGAGCACCAACAGGCATGCACAGCTACTTTAAAGGCCAGAAGTAATTACCATTAGAACTACATCTCTGCAGCTGTGCAGTCTAAATCCTGCCCCCTCAGCTTTGCACACCAGCACCACAACATGCACAGTCAGGTTATTTTACCTTATTTTTTCCAAGCTGCCATTCAGTGCTTGTGCTGTCATACAGACGAAGTAAGACGGCACATTTCTCATTTAAATCTTCAGGGAGAGTTAAGTTTCTCATGAGGACTTTATACCTGGCAACCAAAAAGTATTTATTGCTTCATTTAAGAGAGTAAGTTCTATTTTTGCCATATGATTCTTTTTTACTTTTATTCCTCAACATGGGAGTATTGACTTACACTTGAGTCCACAAGCCAGTGTGTTTACCTTTTATAAAAGTCTTGAAAGGGCCTCCGGACTGGGAAACCAGCCCTCCGAATCCTGACTGTCTCCAACATCCCAGAATAGCGCAGTTGGTTGAGCACCACTGTCTGATCAAACTGGTCTGGCATCTGAAATGAGCAGGTTCAAAACAACAATTTTAATAGCAGTGGTTAGAGTTGTCAGGGGAAATAAAGAAGGCAGATTGTATGAATCTGAAATGCACGAAGCCTAACAACTGGCTACACAATGTCTTAAAGGATATTAGCAGTTCTGAGCATATAAAAATACCTACAGAATGGAAATCACAGGTTAATTACAGAGTATCATTTCCATAGACAGAACATTTACAGTCATTTAATCTAATAAACTTTCTCTTTCCACTTCATGTGCATTTGTAGGCTATTGCTGTGCAGGGAGAAACAACAGAATGATGCCCAGGCAGCTAACAGGTCAAGAACTATAAGCTTGACTATTGCTTCTGCAGCAACTGAATTTAAAAGTCTCTGGAGAGGATCCCAAGTGTTGAAGATACACAAATACAAGTCCTACAGATTTAATAAAAACAAAACCAGAAGGACAGAAAATATTCAATTTTTAGTGTATTGACAATTATCTGCTATGGATAGGGTGAACAGTTTGCCAGTGGAACCTCAAATTTTAAATAAGCTGTATTTAAAAGAGTTTCTATTTACTACTATTCTGAACAGTAGAAATATTCTCCTCTGTAAACAGACCTCCCCCCTTGCTTATCTGAAGTAAGCTCCCCTTAGTTTGCCTGCAGTTCTTTCAGCATTGTTTTCCATTCCGAAAACAGATAACCCCACAGCCACTCAGTTACAGAAACCTGTGAATACTGGTCAGTATGGTTCTGCCATTGGGAGCCTCAGGAATGCTCTCATCCCCTCTGAGAACCCCACAAGTCACCTCTGTTTTCACCATAGTTTGAGCTGACCCAGACAGAGCCATGCAAAGACAGCACTAATTGCTGCCTGGTAAAACACAGGCAACCCCCATAAGGAAATACCACCACATGCAAACACACCATCTAATTCATCAGCATGAATTATCATCATCCACTTTAACCCATCAGCTGACCCTCCTCCACAACCATTTGCAGAGCTGGAGCACAGTGTTCAGTATTTTGCAAGTTCAGGAGGTGGGATCTCACAGATACAGTCAGTGGTTCACATAAAGATCTGAGGCTCTTCAGCTGACAGAAATGACAGCAAGATCAAGCCCTGGGAAACTGTCAATCAGAGGACTGTCTTGGTATTTATTAACTGGCTTTAATCATGCCTGTTGTTCAACTTGGCAAACAAATTACTCCCCCTTATTTTAACTTGACAAATAAATTCAACTCAACAAATAAATGACACCCCCAAATTTTAACTTTTTATAAAAAGTACCTTCAGGAAAGCACAGACTCCAAAGTTCATTTTAACTATCCAGTATAACCTTTTTCTTTTTTATTAATTAAAAAAACCTGCTGTGTGCTAGTGGTGAAACCAAAGGGAGAAAACTTCTCTGTAAAAGATTCAAACAAACTCATCTTCCTCAACAATGTTTCATTTGGATTTTGCCACCAGAAGTAAAATCTCTGCATTTCAGTGAACACCCAAAATGAATGCTTTCAGTGAGGGTATTGATATTGTCATGGCTGGTATTGCCAACAGGGTTTCCTGTATGTGCCCACTGTATGGTATCCAAATGTCAGGAACCAGCCTGGCAAAGGTGCCCTTTGCACATCCACTCCTGCCTCCTTCCGTGCAGGTGCCTGATGATCTCTGACCTGGTCACGTCGGGGTTTGGCTCTGAGGCCAGACCAGCTGGGGTATGTGGCAAAAGAAACAGGAATGGGAACGACTGAGATGCCCCAAAACAAACTTTAATAATGACAAAACAATAAAGGACAAAAGCCATGTGCTGTATAGGGTGATCTCAGAAGACACCCAAGTGGGGCAATCACAGCAATATACAACCTGGGGTCCAGGGTAGTGAACCAATGAACAAGAATTCAGAACATTACCTTGTATGCAAAATGTAACCATCCAATAATCAACTGGAACTAGGAAAATAATCTAATTTGGAATCACCTCATTTACATAACTATTTCCAGAATCCCATTCTTCTCACCATAACCTAACTAGGTGTTTCCCATGGGCTAGTACTTCATTTCTGTGGGACTTGGGTTGATGGCCACTTCACTGTCTGCCAAGGCCAACTCACTGTCAGTCCCTGCCAGTCCAACTCCCACACAACGAGAAAGGCAGGGAAAGGATACAGATGCACACACAGAAATCGTAAGGAAAAGCTTTTGCTTTTCACCTTGTCTAACTCAAGGCTGACATTTGCCACAAGGAGACACAGCTATTTTTTTTCTTTAACACTCAAACTTGCTGGCTCAAAAGGTGATGTTTTTCTCAAGACTTGCAAACACAACAGTATTTTTGGTGAGCTGAGGTGGGGAGGAAGATGCATGGATGAAAGTGGGGATACACCACAGCCAGGCAAAATGCTGTTGACATGACAGATGTCTCTCTCACTAGGCAGCCTCTCCCTCAGCAAGGGAGCAGGTCCCGCTTTGAGAGACAGATGGTGGCTGTACCACCTAAACATTTTATTGCCACCTCCAGGCGCATAACAAGCCAAAAGTCAGCCCCACACCTGGCTTGAAAGCTTATGTTACTGTTTGAAAAAAACTTGAGTCACAGAGGAAGAAGAAACATTTTGATAACATTTTTCCTACAACTACCGAAGTTTGAAACAGCCCTGCTGTGTTACCAGAAAGTGGAAATGTCACACAGATACCTAACTTCAAACACCTGCATTTTTAAAAAAAGCATTAAACATTGCAAGAGATGTTAGCATGCTATCAACACAGGACAACATGGAGACCACTGCAACTTTAATTAACCACTTTAAGCACCTACTCCATCACTTTACATTACTTGCTATTTTTAATTACTCACAGACACGAGACATTAAATTGAAGGGTCAAATCCTCCAGGCATATCATTGGAATTACACCTGCAACAAGTAGGGTTGCCTTGAGTAAACTGAAGATTGGTGATAAGAGATGTGCTGGACTCATCTCTTATGCTTTTCAATTTGAAATACTAAAAGACTAACCCCCACCCCCTCAGAGCAGGGATAACCTTAAGCATAACTTCCAGCAGGACTCCTCACAATTAAAGAAATCAATTGCGTGTGCCTTTATTGAACCAGAGTGCAAAAACTGCACAAATCTCACTACTGAACTGCAAACACTTCTCAGAGTGACAACCCCCTCCACTTGAACACTGCTTGGGGCAGCAATGAGACAAAACTGCAATTGTATCAAATCTCCATGCAAAGGGTTACCTGTGCAGCTGATGATCAGTTTTCCCTCTTTATTGGCGCTCCTTCAGTCTTTCTGTGGTAAGCAAGCTAACTTTCCAATTGATACCAAAGTAATACAGGACAGGACTCAGCTCTGGGGTCTGCTGAATTTCTACCAGTGCTGCTGTTAAAGCTTGACTCGGTTCACAAATGAGCACTTGGGAAGCAATTGTATTCTATAGGAAAACTTCAGATAGGCAACAGAACCATGGCTGATTTTAAACCAGTACATTTTCCAGAGTAAAAATTTGAAGTAATTCCTAAAACTAAGACTCCTGCAAAATAAGATCGAATTTACAAAAGAGAAGGCAACAGAAAGGAAAGTCAACAGATTCCAAAATTGTCTCTGAGATGCAATCAACTAAATTTTCAATAGATATTTTACTTTTATCATGGAATGGCAGTGTTGAACCACTCCAGCACACAAAATCACTGGACAATAGCTAGAATCACATCAGTCATGTTAAGGCATTGAGCAATATCAATGTGAAATTAACAACTACAAGCCAGGTCTGTTCCACATGATAAGGGTGCTTTGTTTTGTGGTGCAGACACAACTTGTAATTCATGATTTCCTGGATCCAAAAGTCTCCACTGAATTTGCGCCAGACAGCACCAAAGCCAAGACTTTAATATGACCTGGAGTCTCAACTGGCGAGACTTTGGTTCCTTAAGCTGCTACATGCTTGCTCTGATCTGTAGTGAGTCTTGCAAAGGGCAAAGCTTCTGCCTGAAATCACAATTAGAAGCAGCCATTAGGACAGATCTAAAACCTACGCATAATTTTAATAATAAAATAGTTATTCAGATTAGAGCCTGACTGAGCTTTAAGAAAAAACACCATCCCCTTTCCTTGGACAGTGCCTTTAGTGAAGACCACAAGGCCTGAATAACACAGAGAACAAAGCACTTTTTCATTCTGTGCATCATTTGCACAGAAATCAATCATCTGCTGAAACACAGAGCACACCTGACTTCACCCTGCAGAAATCCTTCTTCCTCGCTGAACTCCTGGCTGCCTCACCAGAGTATAGGTACAATAATGACAAATTACAGCAGCCTCACAGACTTTAGGTAGGCAGGAGGGAGTTCACAGAGAGACTGGCAAGAGGGATAGAGGTGAGAGGAGAAAAAAATCCCACTCCCTTGTTTCTAGATTTCTCTATAAGAACTTGAGCAGAACTATGTCAGGTTTGATACTGTGTCTTAAAACTGTTGATTTTCCTGGCTTAGGAAAGTCTTCCGTGGAAGATAAATGCAGAGAAAGAAAAGATGAAACAGATAAGATGTAAAAAAATAATTTTTAAAATTTAAACGCCAGTAACTTTTTTCGATGTCTTAGTTTCTTTAAATCTGCTCTTTTACCCCTAATATGAAATCCTGGCAGTTTTACTTTGGAGAAAACCATCAGAAATTAAAAAGAAGCCAGTCTTTCTCTGCTTTATAGGGTGTTTGGAACTTGTTTTCACGTACAAATGTGTATATTTTGTCAGAAATAGCAAGACTTACTAAGCTAAATGTTTCTGAAATGGTCCCCATGGTGTTCTGATTTCAGTCAACACCTCCAACACCTCAAAACAAATGCCAGGCTTTCCTCACAGACAAGTTTGAAAAATGCAACTAATTAAATTTCTAATATTTATGATCTAGCTGAAGTGATATGAAGAATTCTGCATGTCCGCTGCCTGCCTTTCTTAAACCAAATTATGCTCAGTGATTCTCATCCAAATGTACTGCTTGGCATCCTTTACTGGTGTCAAGGATTCAAGCCAGTAGCCTGAAAGAAATGAAAGGGAAATGCCCTCGCCTGCAATAGGAAAATGCTCTATGACACCAGGACAGACAGGGATAAGGCCTGTCAAACCTGGAGACTGCAGCTGCACTGCTGTGTGTGTCATCCCCCTACTTTCAACAAATCATTTCACCCCCTGCTTTTCTAGCCATCATTTCTTCAGTCATTTACATAATCAGCTTTGATGACAACAGTTTATTCAACAAATTTTCAACCTCAGAATTTATGTGCTTACAGCACAAGGAGCATTAAAATCTGTATGTGTTCTGTCCACAGACATGGAGCATCACGCCCCACTCATCTAAAAAGCCTGTTCAAAGGAAGAAACCCTCAAGATTTTTCTCTAGCACACAGCCAGCTCTAACTAGACGAGGTTTGGGTTGAAACACAGACAAGTTTGATGCCTGCTTTGTTTTGGAAGGTATTCCCTTAGTGTCCCAGAGTACTCATGTCCAGATAAACACCATAAAAAAACAGGACAATAAAAGCAAGGAACATGCCACAGCTATTATTTATTTGGGATTTCTACCATATGGCACTGGCAAGTCAAGGAATATTTGAATAAACCTGAAATAACAGTAAGTGTTTCACATGTCCAAAGTACCCCTGGCCTTTTTCCACACACCCACCCAAAAATCCATAAAAAGCCTCTAAAAATGACGCGCACTGCTGGTGGTAATTGGCTAGAAAAAGAACATGGGTGTGTTGTAACAATTCTTGTGCCTCAAAAAAGTTCCTGCAAACTCCATGCCAGATTTCAGTGCAAGCTCAGTAATGACATGCTGGCTCTTTTTACAGCCTCTACAGGTCTGGACGTGAAAGCACTGCATTTACCAGCAGCAATCATTTACACCCTTAGCTGATCACTTGAACTCCTACTACTGCATCTGACCTGCATCACTCATCTTCCAGCCCTGAGTATTTCAGATAAGAGACAGACTGCAAAATTAGCCACTCTCATGCCACAGGTTAGAGTTTCCTGTGCTAAAAATAGTATTGCACAGAAGGAACACTGTAATTTTAGAGGTCTTCTACTCTACCATAACAGTCAAAGCAGGAGACTCAATAAATGAATGTGAAAATTATTTTGTATTTATATTCAGCCTGTCACCCAGCTTACTTTACAAGCAAGGGCATCCTAAGGACATTTTTAAGACTGCAGCCCATTTAAGAGCTGTGAGGCAGTACATTGCTACACTGACTATTTGCACTAGTGTTTAAAGATTTCAACTAGGTCAAGACACTTTTGAAATAGATTAATCCACAAAGATGTTGTGGTCGTTTTGCACGCCCTGCTTGACTATATTAAGCAAAGAGAAGATCTGGAAGTAGCTTTTTTGTTGGTGAAAAGATGCTCAAATGATTCTGACTGGTTTGCTGAGATTTCAATGCCTTCATTGACAATAAAATCACAATTGCAAGGCTATTTAATACACTTTTGATTAGTTATTGACCCTGTACTCTCGCATTTCAAGCCTTCTATTTGGTTTATATGGACTAAAAGCAACCTCTGAGTAAATATACAACAGCCTCTTTGTGAATCTTCTTTTTTAAAGGTATCCACAATTTCTTCGAAAGGAAGCCAGGATTTGCTACCTCTCTCATATAGGCCCAGAGGAATGCTAGCTACTCAGAATGACTTATTTCTTACACACTGGTTGTAATTTCATGGAATACGAAGGGATTGTTAAAGGCACAGCCTTAAATGCTGGAGATACCAGGTTTTCTAAGGGCATATTTAGAGCTCTGTAAGTGATTGCCTAAACTTTCAGCTGAAGTAAACCCTTGTTGTTTGAATACATTATTCAGGGCCTCCATTGAAATGCACAGCAAGTCCCATGGGCTGTTTGTTCCAGAGCTGCAGGACCATCCATGTGAGACAGGCAATTAAAAGCATTTGGGAAACAGTGATTTAAGGTTTGAAGCCTTGCTGGCAGGGTCTCAGTACACTGACAGAAGGTGTGACTCACAGCACGGACCCCAGCTGGAACTTTGCATGGACCCTTCTTTCCACCTGTGTGTAATCTGTTGCCATTTCATCTGAGGTCGTCCTTACTCAAGCCTCCAGTCCCTGCAGAATAAACCCCGATCTGGCCTCATTCTCCCTACACTGTGAATAGTTAGCAGGCTTCTTCTGAAGAAAATCAATCAGGCTGCCTGAGCCACAGATTTACCATGAAGAAACATGCTGTGAGGTACTAATTGCAGGGACAGCTATCCTTCCTTACCAACCCATGTCAAGACAACCAACACCAACATCTCCATTGTTCATTATGGGTTAAGAAGACTTGTTCACACTCCACATCTGCTGAGGCTGCACACAGACCAGCTGCAGGGAGAAACCCTGACTTTCCATGTCATCAAATAATTTACACAGTCTGAGACCTCACCCTTCGTTTTCTTTTTTTTTTTTTTTTTTTTTTCCTGGTTTTAATTTTTCCAATGTACTATCACTCCTCCATGACAGACTTTTTCTCAATACCTTACAAGAGGTTTTTTTGTTATTTGACAATTTACTGGCAGGCTGAGCATATAGATACATTGCTAAATGCTTAAAAGCAGCAAGACATGTTTTACCATGGTCCCTATAACATGATTTCTTCAGATAATGGTGCTTGGTATCAAGCATTTATTCCCAAAAGATACAAAGTTTCATCACTGAATAGAAAACAAGGATGGAAATACTTGAGAGAACATGTTTAAGATGAATTGCCCTTGCACAGACAAAGCCTGACGTGGCTGTAAAACCTTAGAGCAATCTGTGTAAAAACCTAATCCTGTGTGGTTTTAGTACCTGGTGTACTGTACTACAAGTAATCTCATCCTTGAAACCCTCCAGGAAGCCAGTTCTCACTGAAATGCTAACACAGGATCACTTCAGCAGTACATCCTCAAATGGTATTGCAGATAACTTTGATCCACATTATAACAATTTACTTTTCTCACCCTGGTGACACAAGACTGAGCAACCTCTTCTCAGACTACAGCTGCGTGCAGGAGAAGGAGGATATAGGGTTATTGTCTCCACTTCTTTACTGAAGATTAAGTGAAAAGGAGGAGGTGGAAGAACCTCACTTCCAATTCATGGGTGGAGGGTCCTAACATTGCATTCCACAGAGGGACAGGGGACATCAACTCATAGAGAACAAGAAGAGTAGAAGAGGATTCTGAATCCAAATCTGACTTTATTCCCAGGTTCAGTCTTGGGCACCCACCTGCTGCTTCTCTAGATCTCATCGCACACTATCTCTTTAGGATCCCATGCCTAAATGCCATTTACATCTTAATATTCTTCTATTTTGAGGCATTGCTCTAAAGAGAATACTTAAAATTTGCTGCTACTTCAGAAGTAAGTTCAGTGATTTGTGAGCAAACATGTGCTGCTCTCTGTGAGCTGTGTGAACAACAATCACGAATCACACCTCTGCAAACTAGAAGATTTAGAATAATAGTGTCGGTTGGCTTTTGATTTAAATGTGGAATGTTCCTGCTTGTTGTAAGGCCCTGAGGTCCAGCAACTTCATAGCTAAAAAAATTAAAATCAAATTCAAGAAATGTTAAAAAGTCAGCAGTTGATCATGCCCCCTTTCCAATACTGAGGCCACCAGCAGTTTCTCCAATGCATTTTGCCCCTGCACGCAGTTCATTCTCTCCATATGAGATGCCTACAAAGCACAAGGTTGACGTAATGCTCAGACTTGTTGCTCTGTGCTTTCTCAAGCAAGGAGATGTTTCAGAGCCATTCCTCTGCTGAAAAAAAGTATGTGGTTTTATAAAATTTTCTCTAAGTAGCCCTTTCTCCTTCCTGCACTGAGCCTGTTGTTCGAAAGCCATAATGGGAAATCAGCCAGGCTTAAATCACAGCCAATATCTGATATGTGCAAATGAGGAGCGCCACGAAATATTCAGCCGAGCAGCTTTGTGTTGCTAGGACACCGGAGGTCGGGCAGCACTGAAAGGGCAGATTATTCCCACCCAGCACAGGGCTCCATTCACAGCTGCCTCCCAGAGCATCCCTGCCTCCCAGCTCCCTGCGTGGGCCTTTGCCACAGCGCCCAGCACACAAGCCTCTCGGCACCAAAAATGCCCCAGTGGGCTGCACCTGGCTCTGGCTGATTTGGATCATTTCCAAAGGCTTGCTTCAACCTGAGAGAGCTCAGGGTACCAGTGGGGCTGCTTCAGAGCTGGGCTCTAGCAGACTTGCAGTGGGTGGTATGGAGACCTCCTTTAAGTATCAGGAGCTCTGTAACACTGCATTTAAGACCATTTTTAAGTCTAGAGAAGGGAAATTCAAGTTTACAGAGGTGATGGAGAACTATGTGACCAGTACAGATGTCTGCCTAGCTGACAGCAAGAATTATGTGATGAGCAGGCCAGCTCAATCTCATGTAACTGGTGTGTTAATTACTACTATATCTTATATCTCAGTACATCTCAGAAAGCATCAGTTTAATTTTGGCATTTTTCTTGGAATTTGGTCCTCTGAGCTGCAGTTGTATTCCTATACATTTTTACATTATATACTCAGGACTTGCTTTGCAGATCTGCAGCTGACAAGAGACAAGACTAGTGAAATGCATGTATGTGTGTGTTTGCAGGGCAGGGGCAGAAAAAGAGAGCAGTTGTTCGTTCTTGCATACAATAATTTCTCCAAAAAAGGCAATAAATACGTTCTCCTAGGACAGTTTTGTTATAACACAATAGACCTATCCTCCTATTGAGAGGTGGAGAGTCTCCTCCTTCAGTTCTTTGATGTTTCTGAGAACTACATCAAAATCAAATTAGATATTTCTGGTAATTCTGAAATTTCCTGTGTAAGTCAAAGAAAAAGCCCCTTTACTGATTTCTTCATATTTTATATAAACATGAGATAGAGGAGCTGCATGGATCACAGCTCTCTGTGCTGCCACAGAGGCCACACACAGGTGAGTCAACATCACCCTGGGCCAGAACAGCAGGAAGCTGCTGTGTTTTCTGCATTGATACTAATGACATTCAGTTGTGAAAAAAACCCCCTACTACGGTCACCTCATTGCAACAGGTTGTGCATTGACAAGCATTAATATGATCTTTTTGTTCCAATTCCTATACAACTGTGAAGTAGCAGTTAACTATACAGTAAATTCACTTTGTTTTATTAGCATGGTGCAGGGTTATCCAAAATGAATGGCAATAAACCTCCTTAACATCAATATGGTTATCAAAGTGATTATTAACTGATTTATCTACACATACATATCTAAAGAGCGAGATAAACAATGGATTATAATAAATGGTAACAGTACATAAGGATCTAAGTAATTTAACATTCAACTGCCTTCTGAGACACTTAATTGTGATGCCACTGCTCATCTCCTCCAAGCCTGCAGACTTCACAGCCATGGATGCTGGTCAACAGCCCTTTGTTTCAGTAAGGTTTAGTTCAATCTTCACTTAGTTACATGAACCACACATTTGGTTGAGTGTATCCATTTTTGAGATGATTTTGTGGAGAAAACTCCCGCCCTAACTTATGGATTTACAATTTGTTGTGTCATATTCAAATAATGTCCTAGAAGTGGATTTTTTTCTATTTTTTTCTATCCCTCCTCTGTATTTTCTGATCATGGTGAAAACAGACTGTTGAGGCTCCATGACTGGTTAAGTGCATTTTCACTGCTGTCTTACCAGCACTCTTTCTCCAGGAACTGGCCAGCTGCATGGAACACACAGGACTGGAAGCAGTGGATGTAACAAGTCTTGTCTTCTCTGTGCAGATGATTTGTGGCTGGGGATGCACTGTAAGGGAGGTGCACAAATGTCTCTCCCCTTACAGCTGTGAGACAAGAGGTACTGTGGCTCCAGGTGCTCTGTTACATGCTGGCCAAAGCAGCATCAAACCAGTAATAACTTAAGCAAAGCATTTACATGTGTGCTAGGAGCTCACTGAGGTCAGTGAGATGTACACATCCTGTAAGAACCAGGCTGATTTGAGATGGGCTGTGCTGTGCATGGTGAGGGCCACAGGGAAATGCAATTGTGGACGGCTGAACAGCCATTTCTTCCCTGAGAAATTCCTAGGCTGGCTTAAGTATACAGCCCAACATAACTCTTAGTGTTTGACTCAGAAGGGGACACTTGAGATAAAATCAGCTTTCCTAAAAGCAATTTTGTTTGACATGTGAATTGTTTGCCTACATTAAAAACTTCCTTGAAGCTAATTTAAATGCTGTACCACTTCTAATAAAAATCATCATTTCTCCCTTTGAAGTACTACTTTTAATTGATGAAGCTGGTCACTATTTCTTTCCGGCTAAATATGAAGTATGCACAAATGGTTTGGCACACTGCAGATGGACATACTCATCTTCATCGTGCTGAATCTGGGGCAGCTGTTCATTTGAGAAAGTCAGTATGACAGATGATTTGGCATTCATCTGGCTTTCTGAGAGTGGATGTCTTCTCTCAACCCATCTACATGAACTCTGCTTTGCTAATAAAGGTTTGGAGACCCCTCCAAAGCACCTACTTACCACACACAAGATTTCTAGGTCTATAGAGAGAGTTTCAAAAATGCCATGATTGATTACATCACGTAAACAGTGGAAATAGAATATAGCACTACGAGTTTGGTGACAAACTTGCCTTCTCTACACTAGATATTGTATAATGCTCACAGGAATAGCCACAGCCCAAGGTGGCTGCCAAAACAAAAAAGCTGCCAGTGTCCCAAATGATTTACATGGTGCAATGGGCTTCTTGGCAACCAGCATCTTCACAGACCTGAACTGTGCATGCTGGCTGGGTGCTTGGGGCCAAGCAAGGGAACAAATACTGCCCACAAAGCCTGAGGAATCGTGCTGCCATCACTCCCAGCAAAGCTCCTGTAAGCAGCACCAGTTGCCCAGCTCCCTGTTGCCTGAACAGGGAATTCACACCAGGAGTGTGGAGAGGAGACAAACCAATGAGAGCAACCTCAAACCTCATCATGCGGCAGCCTAAAACTTACCATAGGTTAGACTGACCACACTTGCAGCTCTGATGATGTCCTCAAACACAGACTTTACAGCTACTACATTCCACTTCATACAACTGAAACCACAACCTGACTCCAAAAAGTGTTAGGAATGGACCTGCCTTGCTACTGAAGTTTATAAACTGCCTAAACCCTCCAGAAATGGAAAATTCTGAGTTTTAGACAACAAAGACAAAATGCTTTGATGTGCTTTCAGTAAGCATTTAATGTTTAATGTTTCATCTGATGAGGTGGCACCAGATGTTCTGAAGGGTACCTAGTGCTTACAGATGCATCATAGTGAGGCTCCCCCCTGAAGACTGCTGCATCCTGTGACTAAATTAACAAAACACACATATATGTTTATATATAAAAAGATAGATATAGTCAAAGAGAAAAAGGCTTAGTAACTAATCCAAGTTCTACTCTTAAACAACATTTACTTCTGCTTTTCACACAGATTTTGTATTCTGAGGGTAGCTTTGACAAAGATTGTGAATAGCAGGGACAGCACTCTAACTTTCAGTAATCTGTTATGTTATAATCACTATTGTTAAGCTTTCATTTATGCTACAGGTTGTAAATATATTATTTTTGAATAAGCCAACAAATGAGAAACAAAATGAATCCTATATTTTTTGAAACCAAGAAGATTTAGCAAAAGAAATACTGAATACATATCATCAATGTGCATACAACAAAACCTGCTACATTTTGACCTACCACCACTCCACCCACCTGGGGTTTAAAAGGACGTATTTTAACATCAGTGAGAGAAGAACAACTACAAGTTATGACAACACTGTTTCCTGGTCCCATAGGCACTTTATCAGATCATATACCCTCCATCTAGATTTGCAAGGCAAATCTAGGTCTGCACTTCTTGAGACCAGAATAAAACTCCCATAGACTTCAATGATGCAGGATCAAACCCATTCCCTTCATAACAGGTTCTCTCAAGCAATTTTATCCTCATTTTCTACCCCGTGGCTGAATTCTAAAGTTTGCAGAGACAAGCACTTTAAGTGGGAAAGCAAAGCACAAAGTGCAGATTCCAGAAGCAAAGGCAACCAGTGGTGAACAGCACTATTTTACCTGCTGTGTTAGAGGGTTATTTCATTGGGGGCAGAAGGGAGAGCTGACACAGCAAAGAAGGTCAAAATATACCAACTGCTCTACTGTCCTTTCCATTACTACTGCAATAATTTTTTTTTCCAGGCATATTCTATTTTCTGTATTTCTGTAGGAAAAAATTACTGTTTTAAGTGTGGCCCATCAAAGTTTTTCCAGTAAAATTACAAAATTAATTTAGACTTCTGGGTTCTGAAGATACCTTGCTTGACTCCCCCCACCCTGAATACACTTGTCCCCAGTATTACCTTCTTGTCATGCATCAACACAAAACTACATGCCTTATGCCTTAATAAATGGCAGAAATACTGTAATCCTTAACTTTACATAGCCGGTTTTCCTGAATCTACACTATAGATGATCAACAGAAAAGATCTTTCTCCAGGAAGCAGCCCATCATTACAACACAGGTCTTCCCCCTCTGCACACACAGCTCTACTTCTGTCGACTTTTTCCCAGCTCTGCAAACAATCAGCCCTTTAACTTTCAAACAAAGTGTGATTTATTAAAGAAGACTGCTTGGCAGCAAATCCCTCCTGGTGTTCGAAAATATGATTAGACCAGTAAATTTAGTTCTTTTATTCATAAACTTGATTCTGCATGCATTTACCCTCTTTAAAAGAAAATAAAGGACAGAAATATTTCCAGTACAGCTTCCTCAGGAAAACTCCAGGAACTTTCTATTCTTTTTCTACAAGTCCACTGCAGCTTCAAGTATGCAAGATTAAAATAATTTAAAAACCTGCATGAATTAAAGCCCTTACCTTTTAAGATGTTTTCCCCCTTCAGCGTTCGTCCATTGTGAAAAACTGAATCTTTAGCAGTTGCAGCTATGCACACACACACAGACACACACAGAACAGAGCTTTCTTCAGCTCACTGGTATTTCAAGTCTTTCATGTGATATCTTTGGCTGTACTTGCTTAATTCATTCCTGCTGCTACTCAAAGGAAGTCAAGCCTAGCGAGGGCTGGCTCTACAGCAATCACTGAAGATATTCCTGACTAACAGGACACGAGGGCTAATCTCACCTTATAGGCAGCAAGAATGTAAATATATTTCACAGCCAACCAATTCCTAAATCTTGAGAGATAAAATGCACAATATGTGCTAAGACAGAGCTTGTAAAGGAAGAGACTTGTGAAATTTAAAGTTTTTGATAAAGAACAATCCTCTGTACCCCAGTGATGCTTTTGGAGCTCTAGAGATGTCTATTTATCATGGACTGTGCATGTTCCCTTGGAGTAGTTACCATGAGAACACAGCAAACAGGATTTGAATGTAAATTGCCGTTTAGAGATGGGAGGACTTTTTTTTTGGTAGTAGTTAAAGAAGAAAACTTCCAGAGCTTAATGAAGTACACAGTTTTTCAACACATACATTTGCATGACAATGTTTGCAATTCAAATGCTTGGTAGAGAGCACAAGAAGGAAGAAAAGCCAAGTTCTTTGCTGGTATTTATAAAAAGCAAATACTTCAGACTTGGGATCTGTAGTTGCAGTTCCACAATTGCCTATCTATGCCACATAGCCACATATAAAGGAATTCATAAGCCACAAAAAAATCCATCAGGTGGCACAACATGCAAGAATTATTGTAGTGTCTGAAGTCAGCTGTAGGCGGTAAGATCCTCTGCTGCTGGCAGATAATTGCTTGAAGCAGTCAAAATCTTTCTCACTTCTAGATATTACACTGAACTACACAGCAAACATTGCACATTAAAAATATCACATCCCTGGGCATTTGATTTTCCCACAGAATTGTTCTGGTACTTTGCCATCTGGGCCACCCTCATCCAAGACCCTCCCAAAAAGCAACTGTGTCCCTCCATCCTGCTTACAAACTGCCACAGTTACTATCCACGATCCAGAAATTGCTCCTACCACCTGTGGACAGAGTCCTACCAAATGGTACGTGCTGCAAAACATGCAGAACTCTTGTTTGCCTGCTCTCCCTGGAGTTGGGTGCAACCTTTACAGCACAGTGTCTGCTCCCTTGCCTGCAGCATCCCATCCTAGCTCTCTGTCCCTAGCCTTAAACAGCTCAATTTTAAACTCCTTAACCACGGTCACTGAAAGACAAACTCTAATACACTTAGCAAAAGAATGCCTCGTCAGCCCTGCTTAGCAAACAACAAACCTTGATGAAGAACATGCCTTGTCTGGGTGACTGCCTGGAGTGGAATGACCTACTTCTGCCCAGCAAGCGGGGACATTCTGATATGGGCACAAAGGGACAACCCGGTGGCTCTCAGGCAGCATAACCAAGAGGCTGCACCACAGCAGTGATGGGAGTGATCGTTCAGAGAAGACACTGAAGAGAGGCATGGCTTACATGCAGCATGAAACACCTTGTTCTTTCAAACAGGGATTCAGATTCACACATAACATTCTGCCAGCACTCTGGGAGCAGGAGCGATTGCTTTCCTCACACCCACCCTCCTTATCACTTCTACCTAAGCAATGAGTCTTCTAGCGCCTGACCTAATTACTCAAGTGATGTGTCACAAAATGATGCAGCTGGGACATACTGCACAAGTCTTGATCTCATGCTATGTAATTCTGCAAAACCCAAGGCGACAAGATCCAGGCAGCTGAATTAAGTGGTGTTGGCCAGGCACGACACCACACCTTCCAACTGCGCCTTCCTGGCTATGAATAATAAAGCCTTATGAGCTAGTTAAAGGGTACAGAAGATAAATCGTTTGCAATTGGCCCCATGCACTTGTTGACCTCCGAGATCAGGCCAATGCACTGTGTTTCTGGGAAATGGCTGCTCTCCTCCCAAATGATGAACCTGAGCTGCAGCTCTCCGAGTCTGACCCAAGCAAGAGCAATCTGTGCTCAGAGCATGTGGCTCTGTTGCCTCTAGAAGCAATGACAGCAGTAATTGGCAGCCAGAACGCCTTCTTAACCAAGTATTTATTGAGAATAACTGAGATTAAAGAGAGATTTTTTTTTTTAAAGGCAATAAGGATCTCTAATATATGAGCTACTTATACAGCTGTAATTGAATCCTGCTAGACCTTAACTTTCTACAGATAGCCTCACACACATGCCCAGCAGCTCCACCTGGGCTATATTATCTATTTCCTCTACTTTCAAAGTACGACAGAGTTACTATTAACATGATCAGGCTATTTATTACCTTTTTCTTATGGACAGCAAGTCAGATTTACCCTGTGATCTGCTAGCTCCCAGTACCAGACACCACTGCAGCTTTCCTGCAGAAGAGCTACCCCAGGGCTTGGCAACTGACTAAAACATAGAGACACATCAATTTAGAGCCTAACACTTTTTAGCTTTTAACTGCTGGGCTCAGCATCTCTGAAAACCCACAAAGGCATCTGCTCCCCTGTAAGGAGACCCAGAGTCTGCTGAATGTTACTGTATACAGCAAATGCTTGGTATACAACTCCAGTAAGGATTGGCATAGAAATTTGAATATCCTTGTTAAGGAAATTTTTTTAAAACAAAGATTTCTAAAAGTAAAGTTATCCAGATGCTTAGCAATCCTGTATTTCAGGTACTGTAGAATACCCTTCAAGTTCACAGTTTCCCTGAATCTTTCAAGTTTATGTGTGCTCTCCCCAATAAAGTACCATTAGACTTGCACTCATCCATATTTCTGCAAAAAAGAAAAGATCTCCCTAGAAAGGGAAGAAGGCAAACCCCCTAATTCATACAGTCAAGTCTCAATATGACAATACTGAAATTCCAGCTTGAAAACCAGCTCACCTACTGCATTCCTTGCACTTGTACCTGCTCCAAAACCTGCAGACAATCACCCTTGCAGATGGGGTCAAGCTCTGCTATCACTGTTCCTTTGCACTGCATTCCTGAGCTGTACTTCTACCTGGTGTTTAGGCTGGTAGCATGCTATACACTTACATTTGTAATGATTCAGAGCTATTTTAAGAACACAACTTTAATTCAGGCGCCAAGCAAAATAGATTTGTATCTTATTTCATATTAGAGGACAAACTGCTTGCTATTCCAGGGTGTCTCATGGTCATGAATGACCTATGCCTCAAAGTACACTGCAGGTGCCAATAGCCATACCTCGATCCCTTCAAATGGCTCTGTCCCCAGCAGCAATGTTAACATTCTATTGCCTTGGTACTAATTTTCCAAGAATGAATATGGAGCATGATAGGGCTCTAAGCAGCAGTAGATCTCACAGAATTTATTACAGACTTTTTTCTACCAGTCTTCCTTTGAACTGCTAAGGTATTACCAGTTTCATTTTTCCTGTTGCTCCCTGTAGCCCCTACCCTGCAGTAGGTTTATAATACAGGTTTAATTTTGTCTCACTTATTTACCTGACCTAATTAAATTTTTAAGATTAAAACAAAGTTAATGTAAAAACCTCAAGAGAAACAGAATTATGCCTTTAGAGATCACAAGGTCTGATAGAAGGTGGCTTTTATCTTGACAGTGACAAGACCATCACTACAACAGAGGAATGAGGCAGACAATAAATGCGTGGACAAGGACATGAGTAAAGACACTGCAATTCTGTTGCCTGGTGCCACTCACCAACACAAATTTCCTATAAAACAATTTAAAAAGTGAAATCTTTGTCTTGATACATCAAATACTTCATGCGAACTATAATCAAGTCAGGATTTTGTCTAGCAGGACTAAACTGGCCTTAGGTCTGTAACCAAAGAGAAGTGCATGCACCTATTTATGTGCAGGGGAGAACAGCCACATGTGAACCTGGTGAAGTCACAAGAACAGGGGGATTATAAAAATAAGCTTTAACAACTGAGGTTTTGAGAGACCAGCACAGCTGAGGCCCTGCAGATGCTGGAGGTGGGGGTCACTTGCTATGATTACACCAGTATCGTGCCACTGGAGATTCTGTCAATATATTTTCAAGAAACAGCCTAAATGGAAAAGGGAACCTGAGAAAGCACTTGAGGCAAGCTGTCCAAGGCTGGCTGCTTCTGAGCAACAGGCTAACTTCTGCGTCTGAAACAGCTTGAATGGGAAGTTTAGATCTTAAATTTACTCCAATCTGTCTCCTGAATAGCACCAAAGCTTAGCAACTTTATTAATAGCAGCAAGTTGGAAGAAACATTCAGCTGATGATTGTAGCAATGGCTGCAGCTTCTCTTAAAAACCAGCCTTTTTTGTTGTTGGTTTGCTTTTGTTGTTGGAGTTTTTTTGTAGTGGTGCTTGTTTTTTAATTTAGGGTACACAAAGAAAAGGAGACAGAGATCAGAAAAGGCAAGGTTGCAAGGAGGAATCATTATCAAATAGAACAGGAGACAGAAAAAGAAATATGAAACCAAGAAACAGAAAAAATGTGCTAAAGTTCAAAAGGATGAAAGATACATAGTTCTGCCAGCTGCAGTGAAGATAAGAGGAGCTGAGGAGAAAGACACTTCATTAACAGAAAACACTCATTAAGCATACCAAGTGGAAAAGTTTCCATGTTATGGATAGTTCAGAACAGATTGGAAATTGTGAAAACAGATACCCTGATTGTTCTGGGGTCTCCCCAAGATTAATGGGTCCTCTGTCCTTCTGTCTGAGGCCTGCCTGCTGAAATGTCTTGTGACAAAAGGTCACGTACTCCATGCGCTCCCTTTAGGAAATTGCACTAATGAGTGTAGAACCTGCTTTCATATGTAAATTTTCAGTGGTTTACTGCTTATGCTGAATTGTTTTTGCTTGCCACTGCAACATATTTAAAAATTGAACTTTTGAAAAATTAAAACAATGAAATAATTACTGTAAATAATCACATCTGCTACCAACATGAATACACTTCAATATCTAGAACAGCAGAGAAAGTAGTTTGATACAATTTCTGCTTTTCAAAGGCTCGAATATGACTTCTATATGCTTAACTTCATTCACCTACAGAATTCAAACAAGTTTCTTGAGTTCCCCAGCTCCTCCCTTCCAGCTGCAGAGGATGTCCACCAATAGGTGTGTCCCCTATTTGTACCCAATCCAGAGAGGAATAAGTAGATGGAGAGGCTTGGCTCTCAATAATACAACTTCAGCTCTCTCCTTGACAAATCTCTCTGGTCCAGCTCTCCTTTAATGCTGTGTATTTCAAAAAAGCAGTAAAACACCCCTTTCTTCCACATACTTAGGTATTTGGCAAGCACTGTTCAAGTACCTTCTGAGTGACATTTGTCATTCCTTATCACCATGACTGCAGATGGAAAATAGAGGAAAATGCTTGGTGAAAACCTTCACCTTTTTTTGATCCAAGTTTACTCCAAGTAGCTCATCTGAATCTTTCAAGCAGTTTTTTTTCTAACCAGCCCTGCACAGTGAGTCATGTATGTGGTGATCCTTGGTAGTCCATGCACAGCTTCTGTGTCTCTGAGCCATGCTGGTTCACAGCTGTGCAAACTGAGTCACCTTATTTTCCTCTGTCTAACTGAAAAGAAGCAACATGTTCTATGAGAAGATAAACTGCAAACTGCTCAATGGCATGGGCACCTACAGAATTCAGCAAAGGTACACAGCAGCCAAATGCTGCTCCAGTACCTGCACTGCTGCAGAAGGAGAGACACCAACAATGTCACAAAGTCAGCACTAAAAATCACTGTGTCTGTTCAACATGGAGTGGGGGACAGAGAGCTGCATACCGCAGATAGAGCCTCCAACAGTGAATCTCATAGGTGCATTTTGGTAACACTTCCCTGAATGAAGAATGCAGTCAAGAAGCATTATTTATGGCTTTCCTTCTCATCTTCAGTCAAATCTTCCACTGAGTCAGCTACAACAGAGAAGCTCTGTGACACTTGACTCTTGTTCTTCAAACAGTATTTCTTATCTAGTAAAGCCATTGATTCAAGTTAAATATGCAATCAAAAAAAGGAAAATGGAAAACAAGTACAGCCATTTTTGCATAAGATTTCAGTGAGATTTTACATGTAGATTGAAATGGATTGCCTACAGAAATTTCTCAATCTGTTCCTGCATGCACTCCTGCAGTTAGAGGTGGTCCCCAGAGACTGTCTCAAGCTTTTTCTCCTTGCACAGCTGCTAATTCTGTGAGAACTGTGTTTCAGTTGTAGTAAAATATATGTGATACAGTAACATATCCCAAATTTGTCAGGGATGAAGCATTTTCGTAGGAAAAGACTGGAAGAACAAGGAACACAGGACTGGGAACTCAGTGTTTTCCTCGCTATGGAAATGCAACAAGTGCCTGGTTTTTGCATCAATCGCAGCAAAAGTTTGCTGCTGTGAGGATGAGCCTTATTAGTCAGGTATGAAAGGACAGATAAGGAAAACCTGTGAGTTTGTTACTGAATTCCTGCTATACAAGGGTCATGGGGATTCCAGGCAGAAATAGGAGCAGGGAAGCAAACAAGCTTTTCAAAACTGCCTTCCTTCTGTGATCGGGGACTTTGCCAAACACGCAAGCTCACAAATCCCAGCTACTCGCCAGGGCTCTGTCATCCACGTGGGTTCAGCTGCCTGTTGGCTTCACACCTCAGAGTACCAAACACCTCGAGACACAGAAAGTTGCTTTTATTTGCTTCCAGACTGTTCCCTCCTCTTGCTAAGGTGCCCAAAGTCTGCATGTTATTTGGCACAAATAGCAGCACAAAAGCAGAGTTAGCAGTCAGCAACTGAAAATATGTTAAGTCAAGGATGTACTATTCAGGTGGCACTAAAACTACAATGGAATACACACATTTGTTTTGTTAGTATCCTGATTAGCTAGACAGCCCTGAAAAATTGAACATGTAAATACGAATTTATAATAAAATCACCAATCTCTGAGTTGCCGTGTAAAAACCATAAATCAGATTCACTAGCACCTCTGCCTGTTGTATTTTTGACAAAAGCAGACCATGCCTGAATTACAGCCTATTATGCCCAAAACAGATCTGCAAAACCCCAGGATATCAGAACTAGGCCAACAATATTAATTTCAATGACTACTGTACCATTACCATTTCATTTCTAGAGAGCCCTCCAACATATTTAGGCAAATCTTGACACTGCCTTTTATTATCTGTAACTCAAAAGACAAATTGGTACTGTAAACCTTGGTCTCCAAGCCTGTTTTAAGAATAAAATTCTGAAACAGAACAAAACATCAGCATGTACAATTCCAGGTACCTTCATAAATTGAAAGTCTAAGAGTGTGACAACAGAGTCATTGACACCAGTTTTTCTATATACATCTGAATCACTGCCTCTAGTGACTTAAAACAAACTTTGCGATTTTGATATTTTTCTCCCTAAAAAGGTTCTCACAGAGTTGTCACACAAGAAGTGCAGCCCTCTACCTTCTGTTTATAACCTTCCTTAGAGCCAGTCATTTATCACAGCTATGAGCAATGACTACTAAAGAGTGCATAAGCTATGTGCAAAGAAAATAATTCAAAAGCCCTTCCCAGTGCCTTCCTCTTCCAGAGCCTTCTACAAAATCAGTGAAGAATGCTACCCTCTGCTTCACATAGTGGTAAATAACCAGTCAGGCAGCAAAAGATTAGGCCTGAGATGTACAGAAAAGATGGACACCATTTAAAATCTTACCTTCTGCACGTTGGGTTTGATGCACCGAACAAAAAAAGGGTTTGAAGAACTCAGTGTTGCCATTAAAGAATGAAGTGATTCCTGAAACACAGGTAGAGAGAAGACAATACTTCACAAACTGGATTTCTGTACAAGCACCATAACCCAGGACAAGAGCTCCTGCAGCTCAGCACTGCAGACAGCATCTAACTGCAGCACCTAGTGGTGCGCACCAGAAGTTACAGCACCGTGGAAGCTCTTGCTTCCAAACAGACAGGTCAACACCTGCGTGTTTGCTTCTTCCACTGGCTCTTCTGATCACAACTCGCATCACTGTTTCACAATGAACAAGATTCATAGACTGATATGAAAAAACCTGTTGATAAAGAAACATCAAACTCTTGTTTCAGGGATCTTTTAAATGACTGCTTAAGACTAAGGATCCACATTCCCAAACAGCTAAACCTGAACAAGTCAAAAGGAAGTGTAAGTGGTCTACAGCAAAATCCAGCAACTCAGATTTTCTCTGTTCATTTCAGCTACACTAAACCCACTCATTTTCCATCTTCCCTGAAGAAAAAGGTTTTTTTTTCCTAGCTTTAGAACCCCTAATGATCCAATGCACATTAGATTATCAGTTGTCTGAACCTCAGCCTGGAGATAAAAATCACAAAATCTCTCAGTCCTTTTATGATTATTACTTTAATTACCATCCACCCCTTTCCCGTCTGAGCCATTATTCCGTATCTTATTCCAACTTGCCTCATTCTCTGTCATTAAGTATGATGAACCTTTTTTAACTGAAGTCTTGCATTTACTTTGCAGAGATACAAATGATTGGAGAGAAGCTCAAGCTCTGAAGAGCTCACAAAGTTAGCAATGGTAAAGTTACACCCCTCAAAGGTGGCACTTAGTGCCAGGCAGCAGGGAAAATATAAAGCAGGCTGCCCAGGAGACAGAAAGTGCATATTTTAAAGGAGCATCAGCGTGTGTCCTGCCATATGTCTTGGAGCAAAACTGTCAAGGTCAGTCTGTTACAACAAGTTATTGTTTTAATCTGCAGACCAAGCACTTATTTGGTGATTGAACATGCAATGATAAAGGCAGCAGGCAGTTATGGCTGTGCACAGGAGCTGGTGCAGGGCAAAGGGAGCAAACAACAAACTGACTGGGAACATAAATGAAAGCTCTTGGTTTGCTTTGCCAACCTATGGACTAGGGAGTTGGGCAGCAAACACCAAACAGAACATACAAAGACAAAAAAATCTTTGTGTAAAGACAAATATTTACAGCTTTGAAAAGTAAAGGCTTCATCCATATTAAACCCATGTGAACATTATATCTATGGACAATTCTGTCATCCCAGGCTACTATTTACAGAGATTGGAAAAGCTGGTCAGTCTGAACAGAAATGATTTAAACTATTTTCACTTTCACCTGTGGTACAGCCAGCCAGATTCTGCAGAGTGCTGCAAGCCTCTAAATCACTGTCAGGTGATGAGCTAATCTGGAGTTTGCCCTGCTGTAATCAACAGGCTGAAACAGATGGTATCTAAACCCTGTTATTCTGCCTGCACCCCCAGGCCTGCATTAGGCAGGTCATCAAATGAAAAGAAGAGTCAACTAATTTATCATGAGAATAAAACTGCGAAGGCACAGCTCTTATCTTCAGTTGAAGTAAGATGGACTAATCCCTGTAAGGCTTTAAAACATGTAAAAACACCCAACTCAATTCTCTGGGGAAGGCATGATGTGAAAAAGGCATGATCTTGTAAAGCAACCCAGCTGGTTAATGGTCAGTTACTGCAGTGTTAGATAAGAGGCAATAATGTTTTGATTTCATGTTTTATCACCCTTATGTTTTCCAGGGCCCCTGACAGAGAACAGAAGGACTACTATGCTTTGTTCTACCTTGCCAAATGAATGAAAAAAATATGGTCTGTTTTTGTAAGGTTAACATCTGAGAGGTCTACTTTGCACATATGCAAATGACTAATAGGAAACAGTACCTTCTGCTACCCTAGAGAACCAGCAAATAACACCATCTTATGACAAGAAATGGATACTTCTGAGATGAGTTATGGTAGCATAAAACAGTGGTTTTTAATAACAGACATTGTGTGTGCCCCAGCATACACTCCTTGCTGCTCTGTCCAACACTTAGCAATAGCCTATTAGGATAAAATCAGCCTTGAGGGGTTCAAGTCTGCTCTTTTTTTAAAAAAGTGAATGAACTCTGCAAATGTATATTAATTCAAACAAAATGAAAGGGAACTAATCCAGACTTGTACTCATGCAATTTAGGAGATGTTTCATGCCAATCTTTCCCTTTTAAATAATTTGCAGATAGACTTTATGCTAGATTTCAATTTGGTGCCATTTTTGATGAGAGGCTATGAAGCCTCATAAAAAGGTGTTTAACAAAAATGTCTTCCAAACTTTAAGATTAAGCAAAGCAACACCTTAATGAGGTATTTATTCACCACTTGTTTTTCTTTGCATACAGGCACTGCTGTAAGGCTTTGTGGGATTTTGTGGCTGGAATTAGATTATAGAGACAAACCAGGACAAGAGAGACCAACTTCATAGATCAGCTTTAAAAAAGAACAAATAGGCAAGTGGGGAATGCAACAGGAGTTTTATGGCAATGGTGTGATGGAAAGGTTAGTGTCTACTTGAAGTTAGCCAGGACAGTCCATCTGTTAATTAGCAAGGGCAGTATCACAGCAGAGACAGCAATGCTTTAATGCTCAAGTTTTGCCTTTTTCTATCTGCACGTGTTCTTTTCTGACCTGGGTCTGTCTATCACCGATTAGCTACACAGCAGAGACGACACATTAACTAACCTTGAACTGGAGACTGACAGTGGGTTTTCGGTGCTTGCTTCCACATTTAAGAGTGTCCTGATTGTTGCGACTTGAAACGTGTTCAAATAGATCATAGATGAAATCAAGACTGAAATGGAAAAGGAAAATAGTATCTCTAAAGTGTATCTTAACAGACTATGAGGTTCACCACTATAGAATGCAAAGAGAGCTCTGTCTCTTAGCAAGAAGCTCCTCCATCAAAAACATACTTACTAGTTTTCTCTACAATCTTCAATAAACTGTAGATTTTTGTCTTTGTAGAATTTATCCAGGGGAGAAAAAAACAAAACAAAAAACAAAACAAGGGGGTTCTTTCTTCTCCACTCCACACACATCATTAGGGAAATGAAGTGTGAAGCCCTAGAGGATTTACTGCATTTTACTCCACTCACTCAACCAAAACTCCAGCTGACTGCAACCGGAATTGTACCTGAACAAAGACTAAGACACAAGACTTCCAGTTTGGTTAGGGACATAACATAAAACAGCCACCCATGCAAGCCTCACTTTCAGATAACAGCTGTGCATGTTGTTTCCTACCCTGTTGGTTGGGTACTCTCCTCTTAGCATTTCTACAGAAACACAGACACTTTAATCCAAGCTCCACACAGATGTTGGTGCAAAAACAAAACCAGACCCAGCCAAGTTTAACTAATTTATTCTTTTTACCTAGATACTTCAATTGACAGATGCTATATCAGAAATGTCATAGATCCAGAACAAATAACATAGAGAGGGGAACTGCCTATTACATTTCCCCTGCACAGAAGGGCTAAAAGGATTGACAAGCCACTTGCACAGCTAGGCAGGATGACAGGCTCAGTTCCCTGTTTTTCTGCCATTCCTCTGTGTGTCCTGTAGTTTCAACCAAACACCTACAAAAAGGGATGTGGTACCACCACGGTTCACAGGGTACAGTGATAAGGACCCTCAGACCTTACACAGCAGAATGACATGTGACATGCAGGTACCAAAAGTATCCAAGCTCAGACTTTCAGTCAGATAAACCTTAATAGAAGTTCTCCCCTTGAAGCAATTACTATATAGCAGTTTGCACTGTGATTGTCTCTGACAGGAAGTGTTCAACTGATTAGGGCAGGCCAGAAATACAAACATGAAGTAAAGAAACACACATGCACACTGCCTATGAAGCACTCTGAAACAGTTAAAAACCACCACCACCTTTCAGCATTGTTACTCATTACAGAGCAGTAAGTTAGTTCTCTAGGAGCCCCCTGGACTGAACAGCAACAACAGTACAATGCAGGTAAATCCAACTTTCTGAGAACCGATTACAGTCAGACCTGCTTACAGGCAACTCTGATATGCTCATTTCTGTGATATGATATGATATGATATGATATATGCTCATCTCTATTTCATTCTATGCTCAAGGTCTGCTGTTTTGCAACACCTAATGTACTCAAACCCCAGCAGAATCAGAAGTTCAATCCTGGCTGAACTGATACAACACCCCTTACTATTATGTACTTAACAAAAATTGCAGAAACTTACCTGCTTTCACGTAACAAGTTCAGGAGATCATCCCTAAAAGTATCTCTATTCTTCTCCAAGATCCCCCTGACATCATACTGGACCTAGAAGGAAACAGAGCTGGTTCAAACAACAAGCCAAACAGTCAGGCACCTCTCACAAGAGCGGTGCTGTAAAAAGTGCTGAGAGAACAGAGTGCTTTAGTTAATTTTGAGCAGCCTTGGGGGAAAATTAAGCTAATGAAAGTTCTACTTGGAATAATTTCAGCAAATAAAGAAATTACCTCCCCAGCGTAGTGCTTCACTCCAAAGTTGTGAACAGCAACCCTTGGTTTTACATAAAAAGGATTGTTCTAATTGGAGGGAAAAAAAAAAAAAGAAAAATATTTGGAGGGGGTTGTCACATTATCCTCTCAACCCATACCTAAACAGACCATTGTCTTCCAGTAAACTCCCTGGAAGATTAGCACTCCAAAAGCAAACAAGCAACTCATGATAATAGGATTTGTTAGTCTGGACCGCTTCAAATGCAGTAATAACAGATTTACAGCACATAAAAAGGCATTATACTAAACCTGAACCCCATCTGGCAGAACCATCTATAAAAGGCACTTTGAAAGAGAAGGCTCTGTCTTAAACTGGCATTTATGAAGATAGGTGGATATGCTTGCATCCCAGAAACTGTGAAAAGTAATTTCAGTATCACAAATAGAAGTGTTACGCTAATCTGGACAGAGGAAACAGCAAACTTTCAGTAAATGATATCAAGGTAAATGCTTTATTACGTCAAGAAAAATTGAAGATCTAAATAACCCGAGCTCTGCAGGTTGACAGAGCTCTCATTAAGAGTAGAATTTGACTTGTTCACCACAATGGAAACTTTAAGTGAACAGCAACAAGGATATGTTATTCCAGTAACCAACTCAGCCTTGACAGCAAATTATACGGATTGCCATGGAAGTCAGATCACATCCAAAAAGCCTCTAGAACTATGCACCCGTGGTTTGAACCATGAATTTCTACTGATCAAAGAGATCCTACATAATTTGCAAATATCAGGAAAACATTACATACAGCATGCTGGGCATTCAACTTTTCCAGTAAGGTGGAGTCAGTAGCTTGAGGAAAATGGCTTTCCTCATTGATGAGTGCCAGTAGTCCCAGTTTCTAGAACAGCAAGAAGAGGCAGAAGATGAATTAGTGCATGGATGGACATAGCTGTTGTCCCCAATTTCAAAAAATCACAAAGTCCTTGAAGTTGCTCTGTGCAGAGGGGCACAAAACTACTCATACACAACTAAAACCACATGTTGAAGGTGACTGCAATCCTGTTTTTCTGGCAACGTTCCTTCTGAAATATAGAGCACATGATCTGTGGGTAAAATAAAGAAAAACAAGCTACTTGAAGAATCAGTTCTCCTGATACAGGCAGTTTTTAGATGCATACAATGACATTGCCCCAGAATGTCATTGATCAAGACCTTCAATAATCAGGAGTTTGGGGAGTTTGTGTAAAACAGCCTTTCAAAAAAGTTTCTTCCATATAATTATCCACCCAGTTGTTGAACCAATGCAAACTTGTAGCACCCACAGCGCCCAGGGGCAGAGCAGAAGATACACGGTTTAACTTCACCCTGCATGAAGCACAACCCCCCTTTGCTTTACATATGCCTCTGTGTAATTTCCTTTGATGTTCCCTCCTTCTCCTGCTGGAAGAGGTGGTAAACAAAGCAAGCTATCCCACAGTTAATTAATGTGTCCAGCAAGCTCGAGGTTGATACAGCCTCTCAGAAAAACAGGGTTCTCCAGGTGCACATTTTAATAAGCCACTTGCCAAGGGCTCAGAGCAGCTCCTGAAAAGCCACACTGCCCTGACTACAGTCATGTCCTGCCAGCTGGGTCCCCTGCCCACTGCCACTCGCTTCTGTGCTCGTCTGAACTCTTGCAGTCACACACCCTGCCGTGGAGATAAGCTCACACAGCCCACCTGTACTGATGGCAAGACTGAGCATGGATCCAATTTTTCTTTTTAATCATCTCCAAATACTGCTTTTGTATATAATCACACAAGGAGAAAAGCTGCTGCAAGGAAAAGAGCTCACAATATAATCCTTAACAGCCATACATTAAAATGATCTGATCAAAAGTTTGCTATTTAAACATGCAAGATCCACCATTCTCTTTTCTTGTTCTTTGTGTTGACAAATATTTTAAATACACATTACGTCAGAACAAAAAACTAAAAATAGATAACGGTATCAAATTCTTTCTTACCTTTTCAATAAGATCCAAGCATTCTCCATTGTCTGTCCAGTCAATATCTTCCCAAATTAGTCCTTCCCTAAGGAAAAGAAAGTGGGTCTTTTTATTGAAATTATTTTAGTTGTAGAAATGGGAGAAGCTGGTGTATTTATCTTGCAAATTACAGCAAAATCAGCTTGCTTTTATAAAATACACAGCTTTCAGAGTAAGACTTTCAAAGGAAGCTAAGATAGCCAACTAAGGCTTCAGGTGAACACAATATTGTCAAAATTCTTTCAAATTTCTCATCTCTTACCTGCTGTACTCCAGTTGCTCCAAGGAAAAGATGTGCTTGTTGAAATACTCCTGAAGCTTCTCATTTGCATAATTAATATTGAACTGCTCAAAACGGTTTACCTAAAGAGACAATAAATTTTCAAAAATGCATACACTTCAAGTATTTTACTTTGCATGCAAGGGAATGGGTTAGGTAGTAACATTTAATAATCAAGCTCCAGGGAAGATGACAAAAATATGTAAAGCAATAAAGCATAAATATCAGACAATCCATTTGAATAAGCTTTTGAAACCTACCTCAAAGTTTTCAAATCCAAAGATGTCCAAAATTCCAATAGTCTTGAAGTCTTCCTTGCTCCTGATTCTGCTGTTGATTTTCTTAATGACCCATGCAAAACACTGAGAATAAAGTGCCATAGCCATAGAATCTCTGCTGTCTATTGCCTGCATTAAAGAGGGAATACACAGCACATCAATCATGCTGTGGCTGAGAACTGACAAGATCTGCTGGTCGGTGTCCTTAGCACAGCACAAAACAATGTATAATGCAAGCAGCTTCCTATTTCCATGTAGCTTGGCAGCAATTTTATTAACACACACCATCATGATTTGAGCTTTAACTTAAAACAGCTGTACACCCATGTGGCTTTAAAATTACATTTCAGGGCTAAAGCATTCAAAAAACTAGGAAATTATAAACTTCATGTGTGGAGGAAGGACATGGAAGTGTAGGAAACAATACCTTAATTCACCCTTTTCCAGAGGGAAACATAATGTTATGCACACCTAACTCTCTTCTTATAAATTATACAAATACTTGTCCTGAAAATTTTGAAAAAACACCCCTCTGACACAAGTGTCTGTAGTGAAAAAAGTATCAGCCTACATGTCTAGAATTTGAAAAAAAATGGGAACTGATTAGACTTCATAAAAATAACATGAGACAAGCTATAAGCCCTGGTCAGAATAATAGGATGGGATCTATACCCTTCCCAAAAAAAACTATGTAATACTTTTGATTACTACCCTGATGCATGAGCTAAGCTTCTGTTTTTGAGTGTTCAGTGATTTCTCAGAACTTGAAGACTAAGACATCTTTCAAAGACCCTGAAAGTATGTCAAAATTGAGATGTCTTTACCTGTTGTATACTAAGAGGTGTTTGGATTTCTTCTCCCCTGAGAATCATTGACCTCTGAGTCAATGCTTCTGTTAGCTGTGTGGAGTCCAACCCCAGTAACTCAGCAGATCTACCCAGGGCTGGCAAAAGAGAAAGACAAATACAAATATGACCTTACATGTATAAAGCTATGAAACCAATTTCTTTTTTTACTAGTATTATTATTATTACTACACCACCACCACCCTTTAAGATGCTCCTAAAATGACAGGGATTAGAAAGGAAAATAAAACAAGGAATTCTAGGATACTGTTTTGCTGCTCATGACAAGGCATAAATATGTGCAACTGAAGGAAATTAGCAGTAGAAGTATATCACAAATAAGTCACAAATATTTATTTTCCTCTTAATGCTACATGTCAAGAACTCAAACAATCTACTAACACATTTTTCCACATACAAAGAGTAATTGACTCTTTGTCCACATGAATGTGCTTCCATTTTGCTTGGGATGATGAGGACAAACCAATGAAATTTTTCTTCCATGCATACTTTAATTTTCAGTTTTGCTATAATGTGGTATATAAAGCAGTACTATAATGCTACTCTGTAACACCATATTTAAATAAACATTTTGAATGCCCACTGGCTCAATCTTTAGACACACCAACATATTCTTTCAGATATTTAGTTCTAGTATTGAAAGCTCAAAAAAAAATATACTTTCAGTGAAGATCTTGGCTAGGGAATGTATTTGAGTACTTAATGTTTTATCAGCTTGACAATATTTCAAAGAAGGAATTAGATTCAAATAGAATTTCATTCCTGTTAATGGAATAAATATGTGCCCAAGGTCTTCCCAAGTAAAGACCTAGCATCCAGCAGCAGACTGCTTTGCCTTATCTGTCAAATCCCAAAGTAACATTTTAATCAACATTTGCAGATGTTAAAAAGCAGTAAAACCCCTTCACTCCTTGTCCTTGCTATGTTCAGATATACTTACAACAAATAAGGCTTTCAGAACCCCAAGAAACCTTTAGATTTGGATGCACAGCCTTCTCACCTGTTTTAAAGGACACTTGTGCCCCACCAGCAGTGATGAACTCAACATTTCCCAGATGCAAAATTCCAGCCAACAGCCTCAGAACTTCTCGTACTTCCTCCCTGCTGAACTCCATCACTTCCATTGCAGTCTGGAATAACATGTGAAATTCTCCAAATAACATGCACAGACCCAAAAATGGGAGGCCTTAGGAAAGCAAGTCATGACTAAAAGTGAGCTGGCTTGAGTCCATTCCTTTAGTTTCAACCCAAACTGAATACACTCTAAGGCATCACTGGGACATCTTGGAACATGTATCACTCTGCTTTTAAGAAATTTCATTTTCATGCTGTAATGATGTTGTAATTTGCTTTCAAATTCATCATTAAAATCACATAAATATTGGAATGACCCACTGAGTTGTGCATCAGATGCAATTACTATAATTTGAATTATTAATTGATTACCTCCTGCATGTTTTTACCAAAAATTTGCCTATTGGCCTTGTAGATAGCAAGGCAGGGGGGAGAAAACACAACAGCATGTAAGATTTCATTGTTTTTTTATCAATGTGGTCTGACAATTTCCCATCAAACTGAGGAAGAAAGGTATCCATAGAAAAAGTGCTGAATTTACAAATAAACAATATGGCAAAAATTAAGGCACAACTACGTAAATGAGAAGAAGAGTAAATAGTAAAATATTAAAAGAAACACTAAAACAACAGGAACACATGCTTTCCTTTGACACAGAAAGGGTAATTGCACGCCTCTTCAAATGACCAAACTTTCCAAATTTGGGTGTAATATGAACTTGAGACCAGATCACAGCTTTGTACCTTACAGTAAGACTCATCATGTTATAATCACTGCAGGTGTTTGACAGATGACATATTTTATCTTTAATAAATCATCCATTACAAATGAAAAAGCCTCAGACTCGTCCCACAATTCAAAGCAGGGTAGAGATAGTGGTTGAAGGTTTACTTTATAAAGAAAACTTCTAACAACAAAAGGGCAGCAGTACAAGTTCATCTTCCTGTCTGTTATTAAAGAAGCTTCCTTTAAGTAACATTTCCAAACCTTACACTGCAATAAAAATAGGCAAAGGAGATGACTTTAACAGGAAAAGACAGCGAGGGTGAGCTGTGGGGGTTTCTGCCCACCTCCTGCTCTGGGAATGCAGCCTGGCAGCCCCACTCCCTGCCTACCCACGCTGCAGGCAGCAGGCAAACCTCACCTGCCCAGCTGATTTCATGGTCTGCCTAGTCTGGAATGATTAGCAGAAATTAAATGCCATGATAATCAACTTCAGCATGTGACTACAATATAGTTAAGTTAGCAATGTTTCCAACACTTCCTTCTGCCATACACATTGAAGGATTTTACATGAAAAAATCTTCTACATCCACTACACATTAACTTGTCAATCTGGCAGATTAACATAGATAAGCAAAAAACCAGTTTGGTGAAGGGCATAAAACCAAATGTTCTATCTGACTTTTAAAATCTAATACACATGACCTCAGTGCTACAATACAGAATTAGCATGGTCAGTATGGACTAATTGCTGTGGAGGTGAGACATAAAGCCATTCAGAGAGATTCCATCAGGACCCGGGTTTTTAATCTGTGCTTATGTTTTCATAATTCTATTGTGTAAGCTACTCCACACAAGCTGCATTTCCCAGCTGCAACTGAAAGAGTGACAGGTGCTTTTCTCCCTGTGTGCTGCACTGCAGACTCCATCCAGTAGATGCCACATGATTTGGGCAAAGCTTTCAAATTGAAAAACAGTGATATATATATATACATACATACATACATATGTATGTATGTATGTATGTATGCATGTATGTATGTGTGTATGTATGTGTAATACAAAACAATGTAGGGAAAGGCAAAGGCACGTAAAGGTCTTACTGACTTCCCAACAGATATTCTTTTAATTTCAAAACATAAGCATTTTGCTGAATTACAGAACACTTTGAAACAATAGAGTAAAAATGAAATACAGGATGCATGCTCAAAATGACAGTGAAGCATTTTGAGAAAATGTAAGTTCCTGTAAGATTAATGCCTCAATGAGAGAGGTGCACATGGAGGAAAGCACAGGAAGGCTTTGTGCCCTGGTCTGTCAATGGGCCCCATACACCTGAACTTCCAGAACTTTTACAGCAAAAGAACTAGGAAGCAACTCACAATGACTTCCTTGAAAGAATCTTTGTCACTGATTGTCTTATCTGCTATGCATCCCGACTGGTTCAGGTAGTGGTAGTTCTCAGGTACAGATAAGTAAAAAGCATCTAATGAGAGAAAACAGAGTGAGTAAAAAGAAATACCAAAACAAAAGCACTCCACAAATTATTATGTCAGAGTTACACAATTCACAATTCATTTGCTCAGAAATTACGACAATGCACAACACAAGGTTTTATATTAAAATCAGATGGGGGGCTATTTTTCTGGCCTTTGTTTTATTTAGCTGCATAATAGAGTTTACTTTTTAGCATGCAAAGACAGTAGGCCCACAGGGAGATGCTGAGACAGCTTTAGGCAATTTTGCACATATACAAATGTCATTTCTTTTGTTCAGTGGATTTATTCTTTATAAGAAAGGATTAGAGCAACCAGAATTATTTATCTTTGTTGCTGTGGAGTTATTTAGTGCCGGCAAAAATATTCAGTTTTAACACAATGAAGTATGTTTGTCCCCAAGTAATTTTCCCAAGGCCACAGCAGAAGCTGAGAGGAAAACTACCATCAGCTCAGTGACATTCTTCAGCTATGTGTGTTCCTTTATCAAGTTGAGCTCAAATTCACACTCACTGGATCCCAGCTGAATAAATAACCTATTTCTCAGCTTGGGTTAGTGGGTTTCTGCAGTTAAATTCTCCACTGCTGTCACCACTGCTGACTGCTAGCAGAAAACCACTATAGTTGTGTGACGTGTGCTTTGCCACTCACCTTTCTCTCTCTCTTCTATCCCTGCCAGCAGAGCATAGAATATATGATAATTTCTTTCCCCGGGGTTTTGTCTTACTACACGATTCTGTCAAAGTAAAAAGCAGTTTCCACTTAAGTGATCATTTTAAAGACAAATTTTTAATCCATAAATTCAGACAAAAATTAAATCAAACACAATTAAGTAAGCAAAAGCAAACATGAACTTACTTTTTCCAATAAATCTGGAGCCAGCAAGAAAAGCTTCAGTCAAGGAATAAAGTGAAATCAATTAATGCAGAAGCTTTTTATAATCTTCCTTCTTTGTTTGAGACAATAGGAGCACTATCATGGTCTTTTCCTACAACATGCTAGCCTGTTTAACACAAGACACCTATAACAAGATAAAGTAGCAACAATGATAATATTGTAGCAGTTCTAGTATGAGTATATCAATGCCTTCTCTTCCATCTCATCAAAACTGGACTCGACAGATTAAATGTCATCTTTTTTCCTTTCCTTTTTTTTCCTTTTCTTTCCCTAAAGCTTGGAAAAAAACTCAATAATTAAATTTTCCCACTGAACAAGCAATTTATGTTTAAAACAGCAGGTAGGATCCCCTTGGAATATTCCTTGTCACCACACTTCTGGTGGAGCTTGCTTATAGTTTGATTTTGCCAAATGCAGGATAAATCCGAAGATTTAACCCACCCAGACTCACACTGCAGAAACTGAGCAGCTTTGCTCTTTCAAGTACTTTTCCAGAGAAGTAAGCAGCTTATCTCTGGATACAGTAATGAGGGAAATGGCTGACCTCAAGTTATTCCTGAGGACTCAGGCTGTTTTTTAGCTCATTACATGTGAAATGCACGAGCCATGTCACGCTAGCAGCAGCAATACAATGCTGCTCCTCCAGGAGCACATACACCCCACACCAGCACAAAAACACGGGTGCATGTGGGAATTTGGTGTTGCTGCTTCCCCTTCCCACCTACATCAGCTCAATTTAACTGCATGTATTTCAGGATGGGGTGAAAGGACAGACAAAGGCAAAACAGTCCATCAGTCTTCCATCAAGGAGATACACGGGTGCTTCCCACAAACAAAACGAGGATACAATCCATAATTCTTCCTCCCTGAATGTTTCCTTTCTGACAGATGTTCAGCTGAATAAACTTCCCAAAGCGACTTGAGTTGTTGTTGTAAACAGTCTTCGCGTTGCCAAAAGCTTCCATAATTGGACTGTGAAGACAGGGAATGACAGGAGTGTTAACATGTGACCAGCATGCCAACAGCTTCACATGGGGCTGGTGAAAGAAACAGCACTGTGACAAGCCCCCCTCTGACACTCTCCTCAGCAGCAGCCTACATCCCAGCATTACCCTCCATTTAGCAATGGGCAGCTCAATTTCCAAGCAGAAGATGCAAGTATTCATGCAACAGGAAAAATCATACTGAACTACTCTGCAGCTGCAGAGTTGTAACTGCTAGTTGCTACTTCTTTTGTAATCACTCAAAAGATGCACACAATTCTCACTGCAGTAGTCAAATGACAGAAATAAGAAATCTCAGTACATGCAAATTGCTAGACAGATGTAAGGAGCCCTTGTCTTAGGGGAATTAAAAAAAAAACCCACATCAAGATACAACACGTACAGCAGAGATGAAGCAAGATAAACAAAAGTAATAGCATCTCAATTTGCCTTTGTTTTTAAATAGTTTAGAACCATGTCATTTCACGAGAACACCAAGACTTCTATTTTGCCTGCGCTGAATTTATCTGATGCGTTTACTCATCTGTCTTATCAGTTCGCCTTATCCTCCCTTTCCTCAGCATGTTTTTACCACTTGAGCATTTTAACCTCACCATGCTGTATCTTGTTCTGCTCTATCCTCAGGCTACACAAACTGAACCAAAGGTTTATCCCTCCATCACCCATTTCCCTTACTCTGATTATCTGAATTCTGCCCCAAACACAAATCAAAGCCAGCATTAAAGATTCATCCATTTTAAAACTCTGCATATTTTTGCTTCACTAAGAGATACCACCGTGCTTACAACTCTCTGGAGCAACAGGTAATTTTGTTCAATGGAGTATTTCCCTTTCTCCAGTATACATTTTACTGTTCAGTAAACACACACAAACATTTGAATACATTGCAAGCTCTTATTTCAATGTATAGGCTTATGTCTTCTGAAAAAAATACCCATGTATTGAAAGATCCAATACCTGCTCTCAAGGATAGCTTGCTCCACACAGGAGGTCTTCTCTCTGGAGGACAGCTCCAATGAATGTTGGCTCATTGCAGACAAGAACTTGAGAATCAGCTTAGTGCTCTCCGTCTTACCAGCACCACTTTCGCCACTGAAAGAAGAGGAGGAAATGGTTTGCACAGTCCCAGTGGCCAGTGAAGAAGCCCTCTGGCTGGCCACCCAAACTCCAGGTTGCAGGAGATCAGGAAGACTGGGGTGATTAGAAGTCATGGTCAAACGGAGCCAGAATACCCTGTTAAACTTCCTGAATATGACATCCAGGGAAAAAACACGAGCTGTGCTTAAGCTTCATACCACTGCTCAGACAGCATTTCAAGGCACTGACTGCATATGTACAACACCTTAGGAGGCAACAAAGAGTTCTCTGAATGCAAACAACTATCCAACACTTCCCACTATCCTGTTAAAGTCACAACAAAGGCAGAGCAACGGTCAGGGATAAAGACTAAACTAAGAGTTAAGATGGGAAAGTTTGGGATACATTGCAGCAATCTCGTTAATGAAGAGCCCTGGTGTGGCGACAGGAAGTTACAGACACCAATGCACATTCTAACATATAAAGGCTACTTGTATAACTAATAATTAAATTCTTACTGACCTAACTAGCTTGTTAATACATACATTAGCTACTCTTTAAACGAACTCTTATATACCTGTGGAAACAAACCAGATTCATGTGATTTCAAAATATACAATTTCACCCTCTCATTACCATCAGAGATATAAAACCTCTCATTGCCACCCACAGGATAACAAAGCTATTTGGTAACGCTAAATTGACAGTTTAAAAACAAGTTGTTAATAAGCAACCCTGCTGATAAAACAGAAGGCAATACACACAGTTTCTCCTCAAAACCAACACTCTAAAAAGGGAAAGTTTAGATAAGGCTTATTTCCCCAACACCCCTTCCCTTCAATTATGTAGCCTAAACATACACTGTGAGCCATTGAGAAATATAACTTGTGGCTAAAGTTTGTCAAGTTTGCTCACTCTTCATCTACAGTCATAGCAGGGTATCCTAAGCTGTGGTCTAGCTCCTAATTAAGCTGTACGTAATTCCAGTTTACTGCCAAAGGAAGAGGGTACATTTTGGTCTTATTTAACCTTTCCATTGTAGCAAGTGGGAATTTCATCACTGACTTTGATGGAGCACAACTGGGCATGTGGAGCAAGCTTAGATAATTTGAAATTAGATAATCTTTTGTTGTGCAACTGCTGAATAATCAGCCCACTGATTTTAGGTTACACCAAAGTATAATGATGCTTTCTAGTAAAAAACAAAGAAAGGTACTGCCCAAAAAACCAGCATGAGAGTTTCCTGCAAATGAATGTCAACAATAAAATTAGGGAAGAAACATTCAGGAAGCATAATGACACTGCTTCAGCAAGTGTGATTCACCTATTATACTTATACCACATCAAACAAATTCTCTGGTGTTTTTTATGTAATATTACCTTTGATGTCTGGACTTTTTGGTATTCCTTCCCTTTTTCTTTTCAGGCCCTCACTCACTCATCTCTTCTGCGCAAGAAGCAAATACTTAATATTCCTGCCTTCAACACTCACCATAAAAAAACCATTTCTACTAGTAGTTTTGAGAGAGCTTCACAAACCCTTGCATTATTCTTGTCTAGTGCAATAAATCATCAAGTGATATACACCTCTTCCTGCTTAATTCTCTCCCTCTGAGCCATGCATATAATATAACTCAACAGCAGGCACAGGGTGACATTGAGGATATCACCTTTTTTCATCCTTCCTCTGCCCCCACCCACTGTCCCTTAATCTAGAGAATCTGTAGTTCTATGGAAGCTGAAAGTTAGCCCACTGTAACTGAGAACCATTCTACAAGTGAGATATTCAAAGCTGATGGAAAAATATCTCCTGCACCTCTCTCTGGTACAGCTTATGTTATGCACAATTACATGCTCGTGTTTTTTTTCTTAGAACAGGAGAGACTCATAACTAGTTAGGTTCTGAACCTGCTCAGTGTCCTATTCTTCAGTTGCCTGTGGAAGACATATGATTATTTCCCTTCTGTGTTCTTCCATCTTCCAGTTATTTGCTGTTTAGAGGCTTCCTGATCTACACTTGTTTCTTACATGTCTTGTAACCCTCATATTTATCTTCTATGAGTTTCTAGCCATACTCCCTTAAAAGGGAAATGGTCTTGTTTTTTCACATCCACCTGCTATTAGCTTCACTGATATCTCTCAGTTCTCATGGTGGAAGGAGAAACCAACAGTTCACCCTGGTGCTCTTTCTGCTGTGCATGACTTGATGGTTAGTACTCCAAATTCAAGGTGCATATCTCCATTAGCTATTTCTCATGTTGTATACATTTTAAAATTTTCCTCTGAACCACCTTCAGTTCCACAAAGTCCAAAGGATGGATTTACACAATGTTGTCTACTCATTTAGCAGTAACCACTCCATTCTCTTCACTTTTACAGTAAGATGGGATAAATCTTTCAGTCCTTAGAAAGCTTCCACCTACAAGGTCAGTAAAAGGGTGAATTTTTTAGAGCAACCTTTCCAGCAAACTTTCCAGCCTATGAGTTTAAGTGCCCAGCTTATTCCACATCACTGTGTTCAGGACTGTGAATATATTAAGTCTGACAGCAGGCCAGAAGGCCCCCATTAGAAGATCTTTAGACTTTCTCCATGACTTGTTCCATGCAGGGCTAAGAGCACAGCAGCCTGGACTCATGACTGCCACAGTACAAAAAGGGATCACAGAATGAGAGACTCCTCATTCTGAAGGATGTAACCCAAAATCATTTCCCTGTTCTGTCTGGGTAAGAGACAGAACAGTCTGTAGTGGCTGCTAATAATTAGCAGACCAAAGGCATTGCTCCATGAGCACCTCTGGAACTCCTACCCCAGCTCCTGAGGGCCAAATGACCAGAAGCCCCACATAGGGGAAGGGCTCAAGAAGGCCAAAGGGTACTTGAACTGAGACAGGAGGCAGCACAGCTTGACCCTATCTCCTCTTGGAATTTCTATCAGCCGTACACCACTGGAACCAGGAGTAGTAGCTATACTTATTCCTTTCTGTATTTTTTATGCCCAGAGGATTTGGTTCATATTGATTTTCAAGCTGAAAAACATCAACAAAAGATTTCAGGCCACCAAACAATAACAGAGAGAACAAACTGGTATCAGACAGTGATTTCCCACTCATGGCACTGACTCAAATGTCATGCAAAACAATGACTGTGGCTCCCTTTACACTTCTCTGGGAGTGCTCTGACATGGATCAACTGCAATTTTATCTGAGAGAAGTGTGTGTTTGCTTCTGCACAGACTAGATAATTCTAAACAGAGCAGCAAAAAGACCCCAAACAAAGCCAAAGCTAAAGATATTTTCCTATTATTGTAATAAAGGCTATAAGTGGAGGCTTGAACTTGGTCTCAACTTGTGAGCTTCAGCTAATCATGGGGGAGTTCAGCCCCTTTCTTACACCAGGACAAGCTGTTTGGCTATTGCTCAAATTTGATAATTTGATGGACTTCCTTCATGTTCCTGAGGCATCCAGCTGAAAAATCAGAAGATTTAACATGGTAGGCTTTCGACCCCCCCTTCCCCCGTTTTAAATGAAACTGGACCCTGCAGTAATGGTTCAGACCAACATGAAACTGAGAATTCATTGATGCAGATGTTTTTGTTTACAGAAAAACTCTGGTTTTTTTAGCCTGGGAGAGTTAAAACACCATTTCATAACTATGTATATATTCTAATACACCAGTTGTGTACAGGTTCTTCAGTGTGACATTTTGTTGACATTTTAGGCTGCTAAGTCCTTTTTATCCAGCCTTATTGTGAATTAATGCTTGTTACACACACGAATAAATAAGCACCTTTGGGTGATTCGATTTATCATCTCTTCTGTATTTCCTTCCTTTTCATGTCTGACCTGGATGATTATGCTGAAAAAAATGGTCTCACATTTAAACTGTATTTTGATTTTTTCTAATTTGTGTTCTACGATTCACCCTCTCACCTTATCTCAGCCAGAAAAATATCCCAACATTAATATTTCAAAACACTAGAAGCTTTTTCACAGGTGTTTGAACCCAAAGCCTGAAGAAAGCAGCTCCAAGCCAGAGCTGAGCTAATTCTGGGGGCCAGCAGGGGGCACTTCAAGTCCAGAGGATTATCAGAAAGTGTTCCCAGCGCCTTCCTTCATGGGGTTGTTACAATTTGCTACCGTGTGCTGAGATCCCAAGGTCAGGAGCAGCTCAGACTGCCTATCAGAACGTGAGACCTACCCGAATCATTCCCCCATTTTAGCTACCGTGTTTTCGAGATGCAACAGAATTTTACTCTTTATCATCTCTTACATTAATTGCAAGACCAGAATACTTGTCTAAATTCAAACACTAAAGAGTTCCACTTGGCTACTTTGTTTTTCAATGCCATTAGTAACCAAGAAAGTTGCAGTGACAGCACAGTGACTTGTTGCAAGGTCTAATTGTAAGCCAGTAAAAGATGCAGGAATGACTTGACAGTTGTATTTTCCGAGCACACTGTTTTACCTTCACTTCCTATGCCCTAAACTAGGTATGTGACAACAGCAACTTTCCTCGGCTGTAGGAAGACCATGGAAATCCTCAGTAATTTTAAAAAATCCTGTTCTGAGTCCTTCACAGATTGAGCAGATAATGCTCTTGTAGGAAAGCAGATTTAGCATTATTTATTTTTAATTTGAATTGCACATTTCCTCGATTTTTGCAGTAACGACATTCCCTTATATGGTTGTATTTACTGTGCCTCTTATCCAAAACACAGAACTTACACAATTCCCTGTTTCATTCCATAACCACAGTAAACAATTTTAAAAGGGATTCCTAATACAAAACTTCTCTGTATTATGGCTTATCTGTACCAAAGCACATGGTTTACAGTGCAGAGAGTGCTGAAGACTTCCTGTGAATTTCACAGACTTCTGCTTATGTCCATTTTAGGGCATAACCTGCCTTCCTCTTGTCAGCTTGTGTGGAACTGGAATGAAAGGTAAAATACTGAGGCTAGTACAGAATGGTAAAAATACCAATAGCCACCAGAAATTGTTTTGGTCCTTAAATTTGTGTACACAGGCTGTTTGCAAGTAACTGCCTGGCAATAAAACACAAAATCATGACTCCAGGCTAGCTATTGCCACATGACAAAAATCTCTGTGAATTTCATTTTTGCTTGGACTCTTACCTGAACTCATCTTTATACGTACAGATCTACGTATTAAGTAATAAGAAGGAGAAATACAGTTAAGGAAATCTGAAAAAAAACGCTCTTCAGCTTTGTGTCACTGCAAAGCAGAACCTGCCTAGAGGTGAGGGCAGGTGGGCACTGTGACCTGAGAGCCTGCAGAAAGTTGCAGGCAGGCCTGGCTGTGTTGCAGCTAATCCACATTTGTAACAACATTTTGGGTGCTGAAGTACATACACCAAATCCCCCTCTTATCCCGAAGCCTTGCAACCTGGCCCATAATCTGAAATCAGTAGAAACTGCCTACTGTAAAAGCTGCTGCTCTCCCTCTGCCTCATCCCCTCTCTGTCCCACCATCTGCCCCATGCTGTAGCCAGTCCTACAGCCACCACAAGGACTCCAGGGAGGTCAGGAAACAGCCAAAATCATGTCAACATGGGCCTGAAGAGCTCCACACCTGTAACTTCATGGTGCAGGAAGGTGACAGCAAGTAGGCCTAATCACAAAAATGTTGTGAAGGCAAGAGAGAAGAGGGAGGGGAAACACAAGGTGTTGTATCCTCCTGAGCATCACCTCTCCTCTGAGCCTGGTGGCTGGTGCCATGCTGCAGTGACCTGCTCCTCCCTATCTGGCGGGCCACACTTTGGTCTCCCTGCCTGTGTGTGAGCCAACACAGCTGAGCTGGCAGGCTAGAGAATGGGAAAAGAGCTGGCTGCCTTCTCAGCTCTTCTGGAGCCAGAAGGAAGGAGGAGCTGAAAGCAGTGAAAACCTATTGAAATGCCAACTGCTCCCTAACGCACACTCGGCCACATCTAGGTCCTGAATACCAGTGACACAGTGGTTTGAATGGGAAGCTATTAAAGCACCATTACATTAAAGCACAACAAGATTAAGCAAGGAAGATTAATCAGGCAGAGTTAAGTGGCTGAAATGCGGAGGGGTTTCTCTTTTGCTGTTCCTATTTAAAGCATATCTCAAGAACTGGTAGGTTATTTTTTTCTTTTCCTCTCCATACAGGAATCAGGGTCCAGTGGTGACAAACTACTGAGTGGCACAGAGATGTTTATGCTGGTGGGAAAACACTTAGGGTAACATTTGATGTTTGAAGACCAAAGAATGCACAAAAATATAATAGACTTTTTCACTATATATAACTATATATAACTGTAAGATGTGTAAAAAAAAACCCCAAGGTTTTGTTAGAAGTGCACAGAATGACACAAAACAAGTTCAGAACTCTCTTGAGACTGAGCTGCTTTAAAAGCCTGCTGTCTTTTGGAGTTGTCCCCACGTGGCCCACCGCCACACTCCCAAATCACCTTGAAAGGCTCACCATCAGGGACCCCCAGAGCAGCAGCAGCCCGCAGCACTCACCTGATGAGGATGCACTGGTTGTCGTGGCGCTTCCAGAGGCAGCGGTAGCACTCGTTGGCCACGGCGAAGATGTGCGGTGCGATCTCTCCCATGTGGTGCTTGCTGTATCGCTCCACGGCCGCGCCGTCGTACAGCCCCGGGATGCTCTTGTAGGGGTTCACGGAGGCAACTATCGAACCAATGTAGGTCTGCAAGCACACAGCACCCCCAGAGCTGTTAGCACACCTGGGCTGGAACAGACTAACAACTCCCAAATGACAGACAGAAAATACACATTTGCAAAACTGTAACAATCCTTTGGATAAAGGTGGCCAGCAATTTTTCCTGATTTCTTCTTTACAAGAAAAGCAACAAAAGGGGGAAAATTGTTGCCGCTTCTGTCATGTTCTCAGGCTTACCCCACCTATAACACTGAGCTTATTGACTGTACAAATCCCTGCATTAATGCTGCTTACAGCTGCATGGTAATGCCTATCAGCACTGGCCTACAGCTGCTTCTTATGTGTCCTTAGGGACTTGCTGAACCTTCTAAAACCTGACTGAGCCCAAAGCAATGGCAGAAAAGTCTGTATATCCAAGTCCTTTTCTGCTACTCACTTTTAAAACAGAAATATCAGGCATTATGACAGACATTAGGACCATTATATTTAGAATAGCAGTCTCTAAGAAAAGCGTGTGAAGCAGCAGATGCTCCAAAAACACTGGGTTTCCACAATGTTTTTAATATTAGTTGGATGCAGAACAGCAGCTGGCACGTCATTAATTTCTATCCCACTGCAATTAGACAGCACATCAGTTAAAACCACCCAGGTAGCAGCTTATGCCCATTCCCATTGCCTTAACTCATTAGGCTGTGGTAACCTGATCATTTGCAACAGTCTGTTCACAACGCTGTTCAATTTCTCCCTCACCCTCTATCCAATTCAATATATTTTTCTAATAAAATCACGTTAAATGAGGTAGGAGATAACATTAAGCATGCTATCTCCAGAGTTTCTGGGGCATATGAAATTAATTGATATACTGCATGGCATGTGCAGTGTTACTGCTGCGATACCAATTTCATTGCTAAACGCCCTTGCTGCGGTCACAGGCAGGAAGCTGACACCTGGCTTCAACAGCCCTGCTCTGCACTGGTGAGGAGCCAGGCTGGGCAGCCTCCAGCCCTGTACCACAGCCCCATGTACAGACAGATGCCTCACCAGCAGTCAGCCTTCTGACAGGAGAGCTGACAGGAACCAGCTGTGAAGCTGAAAGCAGGACTGGGGCTCTCTTCATCTCCGCAGCACCCTAACCAGAGATGGATGGAAAAGGGGAGCAGCATCTTGCAAACTACCAAAAGGCAGCCCCATGTGCTCCTCCTGCAGGCTCCTTCTCTAAGCCACCACACAGCATTCACTAAGACAAAGGGACCATCAGTTACCCCATGCTTTTCCTTTCTCCTCTACCAGTCTCTTTTGCAGCACTTACAGCCTGCATCTACCTGCGTCCCTCTTTTTCTCCTTAATTAACATGCAATTATCACTGTGTATCAGCTCTCCTTTCTCACTGTTACCCTGCTGTTACAGCCCCCATTATCCACCTGTTCACCCTCCATCAGGCCCGACACAAATTGCAGCTTGGAGCTTTTGCTAAGGGAACTGCAGCGGTGTCCTTGAAATCATGACCATTTTATTAGCAGTAAGGGGAATATCCCTCCTCACTGTAACTCTAGTACCTTTCACAGAGTGGTGAATTTCCAATCTATATGTTTTGTAACACGACCCCCCCATGCTGTGCAACAGCTCAGAAGATTTCATCTAGAGGAGAGATACCATTTCAACATGAGATCGTATCGCAGGGCAATTACAGCACTGAGACAATAGCTTAATTTCCTGGGATCATCCCCTCTTGGATTCTTAAATAAGTAATAAGTAACAGGAAGGTTCTGAAAACAGACTTCCTCTGTTTCATACATATTTCAGCACAGATTACACAGGGAAAAATTTTAAGAGGCTTCTTTTTTTTAATTACATGACTGTAGTGCAAGTATGACCAATAAAAAAGACTGCTACACATCTTCTTTCCCTTATTAAAGTCTGTCTGAAGTCTTTGGAAAAGAGTAACTTGAGGCATGTCATCACAACAGATGCCATGGCAAGGATGTAAATAAAAAATTCCCCATGAAACATGATACCATCTAGCTTCATAAGTAAATAATCACTCTATAGCTTCTGCAAGATTAAGTACCTGGCAGAACAATACCTCCACTTAAAAGCACTGACAGAACTGCATCACCATGGGCTACACATTGTGACTTTTCTTGCTTCTCTTCTAAACAGCAAATATCAAAAGAGGTGACAGCAGTCCACTTCTGCATACATTCATTTAAAATGGGGCAGTCTTTCACATGACTTAAGCACAATTTTTAAAAAGTGACAGAAAAACTTCCAGAATATCAATCATTAGTGTGAATTATAAAAGTTTATTAAATAAAGCGAGCTGGCTTCATTGCCTTGTAATTCAATAAGGTATAATAGAGAAATGGGTGGTGTACTATGGCAATAAAAGAAACCTGGTGAACAGCAGAAAGTATACTGGTGAAAACAATTTCCAAATCACCTCACGAAAAAATGCTTAGGACATGTTACCATTTAAAAAATTCCTTGTCTTTTTCTTTCAGCAAAAATGTGAAACATCACAACCTCTACTGACAAACGTGCAGCTTTGTGGTTCCAGTCTTCTGGTGCTCTAAGTATGTACTGTCTCTTTGCAGCACAAGTTAAATGCATGCACAAACTGCTACCAAAGTATAATGGCACATGACAGAACAAACTCAGGACTTCAAAAAACAACTTCCTCATCCCAAGGCAAGATCACAGAAAAAAGATATTTGTCACAGTGTACCACATTTATCACCTACCAGGTGTCACAGTCCAACCCAGGGGTAGCCACAACCAGCTTAGTCTGCATGCACTAAGGAGTTAGCTGGCCTGAGCAAAAGTTCTGCCTTTACCCAAGGTAGTTCAGCAAAGTATCAATGGGTTGAAGCAGCACTGTTACTAAAAAATATTCCAATTATTTTAAAAGTTCACATTAAAAGACAAATCTTCCATAAGTCTTTGTAAACTGCCTCTGGGATACTCCACTGCAGCAAGATCTGCTGCTGCAAGAATAATTTCTTACATCACTTCCAGGGTTACTACTTATCCCATCCAGCACCTTTCACAAGGTCTTACTACTAGCAGTATCTTATAAGCAGTAGATCCTAGACTCTACCCTGACAGCTCTAAGAGCCACAAAGCTAGGGACTTGGGGGAGGGGGGAAGGATACATGTACTCCCATGAAGAATGCTACCATCTCCCAATTTCATAGAATCACAGGACGGCCTGGGTTGGAAGGAGAGCAAAGATCATGTAGTTTCAACAACCCTGTTGTGGGCAGGGACACCTTCCACTAGAACAGACTGCTTAATGCCCCAACCAATGTGGCCTTTAACTTCTAGAGACTGGGCATCCACAACTTCTCTAGGCAAACAGTTCCAGTGTCCCCACTATGACAGTGAAGAATTTACAGTAATTTCATGACCATGAGGCACACCAGACTATAACACGCACCCCCGGGAGTCGGCAAATTTTGCAACTTTGTACATTATATAAGGCACACTGGACTATAGGGCGCACTTTTTTTTTGCAGCGAGGATCCGCCCCCAGCTCCCCCCGAGCGGTTGCTGACCAAGGCCCCGCCTCAACCCGGCAGCCATGGGCCCTGGGCCCGCCTGTACCCAGCAGCCACGGCCCTGCCGGCTCCCCCCGTGGCTCGTGGCTCACACTTCTAGGTTTGCAAATTTCCGAACCTTGTCCATTATATAAGGCGCACCGGACTATAAGGCGCACTTCCGGGCTCGGGGGAAAATTTTAGTCAAAAGGGTGCGCCTTATAGTCGTGAAATTACTGTATTCCTAATATCTAACCTAAACATACTCTTTCAGTTTGAAGTCATTCCTCCTTGTCCTGTCAATACATGCCCCTGTAAAAAGTCTCTCTCAATCTTTCCTTTATGTTCCTCCACTTGCCCTCCCCTGGAGATCCTGAGCAGCCACACAACATAACCCCTTTCTTGCAGGGTAGACCTTCTTGTTTGGCAAATGCAAGCATCTTAGCAGCAGTTTAAACTGGTGTAAAAATACACAAAAAATTCAGGACTGCTCAGTGGACTTGTGTTGTCTCCTGAACACTATTTCTGCACCAGACATATGGCAAATTAAATGGGCTAGCAATCAGAAGCAGGATTTCTAAATTACTACATTACAAAGCATCACAAAGCAGGTGAAATTTCAGAAAGGGTATTTTCACATAAGAATGACACTTCCACCTCGCTTGTAAGACTGTAATCTAAATTTTCTTTTTGTTCTTCACAGTTTCTAATCTGATTCTGGAAGATAATAATTACTTATTTTAATGAAAGCATTCCAAAGCAATTATGAATGAGAGAAATGCTGCCAGAGCACTAGCAAGCAGACAGGAGAGTTCTGAAGACTTCCAGTTGAAATAGTTTGAGAGTTTTTTCAGTGATATACTGTGAGAACTCCTGTTAGAAGCCTGACCCCTTAAATCCATGGCAATGAACAGGGCAGTTTATTATTCCCTGTTATATGAGTGACTTGATGCTTCAGACAGAACCACACACAAACTCTTGGACTACTTTGGTACAGACTAAACCAGCAACAACTTATCAGATTATGGCTAATATATTTATTTAAACCAAAGAATAAATGAAAGTTGAGTTAGCCTGGAGCCCAATGGAGCACTTTGCTGTATCAAAGGCTGGGTTCCTTTTGCGCTTTCAAACTTTTACTAGAATTTTACATTGTTAATTCATCTCCTAAAACACTTTCACTCATAAGCCACAGACACTCCTGCTCCCCCTTTCATCAAAAAGGAAAAATGAGACTGTATGCTGATCCTCTGCAAGGACTTTCAAAATTAGAAGCTCCAACCCTATCTTCTCAGCTAGACACTGACTAAGGCAAGACAAAATTAAAGATGTACTTCAGAAAGGAAGAGATTTTTCATTGGTTCTTTGAACACTTTTTGTTTTGCTTGTTGCCTTCTGATAGCAATTAGCTTTGAGCCTCTGTCTTGAAATCATCCCACAGTTCTCCAAACACTGAAAAACAATTTATTCTTTAAAAGCAGCTCACAAAGACTGCTGATATCCACAGAAATACTCTAGCAAAACTTAACATAGTCAGAGCAGCCCCGTCTAACATGAGGGTGTTTCCTATTTTTAATAAAGACATAATCAATTTATTTTAGTTTGATGCCAAACAAATCCAAATGACATACAAGGCTTTATTGATCCAAATTCACTTTAGTGTATTTTACAATTTAGAATTGCAAGAAAAAAATTTGCAATGTATGAACAAAATACAGTTTGAAATGTCTTACTTTCCCATGTAGGAAAGGCTTTCAGATTAAAAGAGAAAAAAGTAGAGTAAAAAAAAAATTCCTCCTCATTTTTTTTTCAGAATCTCTACAATGAAAACGCAATGAAAAAGAAAACTGCCCTAATGGAAGACCACTTCATTAGTCCTATAAACCAAACATACTGAATACACCAGAGCCACCCTGCTTTTCATCTTTTCCCCTTCACAGATGCTTTTTGGAATTTTGGGATATATCCTTTCAGGTTTGTTCCACATCCAGCAAGCATACACCTTACACTTCTTCCCTTTTATGTCAAAACTGCTCCACGATAACTTTCCTGGTTTTGAGGATCCTTTATGATATCTGTGTTCTTGCTTTTCCCATGTAAGGTCATTAAATTTATTGTACACTGCTTTTCTCATGACCTTTCACCCTCTACATCAAGGTGTCCCTCTGTACTTTGCAGACTTCTAGCATCTGAAACATCCCAGTCTTCCTGCTTCCATAAATAAATAAATAAAAAGGGGGAAGCAGGGAAGCACACACACTTCTTTTAAGCTTTCCATATCTCATGCTACAGGGCCAGTGGGAGAGAGAAGGCAGAAACAGACTGGAGGACTCTGTTGAAGCGCATTGTGTGCTGCTCCTGAACTAAATCTTTGATCAACAATCTCAACAGAAACCAAAACTGCTTGCACTATTAAAATAGGCATAAGAAATACTGCATTACTCTATTTCTTTCTATAACTGTGTTTCTTTACTAGCACCAAAAATCAAAATATTCTTTACAGCTTGGAACTAGAGATGCTGGAATAGATCAAATACAGAAATTAAGATGTTCTGCAATATATACATTAACATTGAGAAACAGGACTTTGTCCAGCTCTCTCAAGAGTTGGTTTCAAGCCTTCTCCTTTAGAAAGAAAAATCTATGTTATTACAGAAAGAAAAACATGTTTACTGATGCCTCAAAAAATATGTTTCCTTGACTTTCTTGGAGTCTCTTAAGCAACTGATTCTGTGTCTGAAAAGTAAACGGTTTTTGTTTTTTTTTTTTTAATGGGGTATTGGTATCAACCTGCCAATTTATTCCACAAGTATTACTTTATGGGTTTACCCTTAGTATATGGGAAACTTCAAATTAAACTGCAGTACAACTGGCTCACCTCAAAGCTACTTTTATGTTACTTTTCCAGAAGGCATGGGAAAAGATTTTAATCACCATTCCACACAACCTCTGCATCTCACTTATCTTTAAATCATCATAGCTACAGGAACATCACCAAATAACAAAACCAGTGTTTTCACAGAACATGCAGTAGCACGCAACTTTTAAAAGACCACAAAATAGCCATCAAACTTTGTTACGTTTTCAACACCAAATTTTAAGCTGTCGGGATAAAAAACCTGAGAACAGAAGAGTTTGCTCCACACTGCAGATATGATCTTTGTGGTTCAGAGCTCTCTCAGGTGAAGGGATTGATGGTATTCAGGGCTGAGCTTATTCTATGGCAAAGACACCAGAACATCTACCACATACACATCAGCAGAAAAAGGAGAAATATGGCTGGGCCACATTCTGGTGTGCTTTTTAGGGGAGGCAGAAGAAGGGGTGACAGTATGCCATAAAGAGGATGGTAATTAATGCCCTCATTCATGGTAGGACCTCGATTTATCCTCACTGTGGTAAGTATGCCCTGTCTTCCAGCTAGTCCCATGCTAATTTCAGTGGGACAGAATCCAGTTGTCTCATGTCTAAAGCAAAGCTTCTTTCTTAAAAACCATAATCAAAGTGAAGTACTAAACTGCAATTTTAAGTTGTTTTTTTTTTTAAACTACATGTTTTAAACATTTTCAACCAGTCAATACATTTCTAAGATGGATATGCCATACTCTATAATCATCTTTACATGCTTGGGCTCCTGCAGTCCTCACCATGTCTGGTGACTCATGGTGAACTTCCAGCCACCCAAATTTACATCAGCTTTGCTTTTCTCTGTATCTGTGTTCCTTGTCAATTCACTCAACATTATGACCCCTAAACTGTCCTTTTTTCTTCTTAAGGATAACTGTAGGATTGATTGCAAAATGAGGTGTTGGCAAATACACAGGCCAGACTACAAATACAGGAGTTAGCACCCATAGGAGAAGACCTTTAGAGGGGAACACAAACAGGACACAGAATGTCACTAGAAAGATCAGCTACCTACAGCCAAGATCCACCTTCAGCATGTTCTCCTTGTCACTGTTTTTGGAAAGTGTCTTTTCACACTGCTCAGCTGCACTTTCAAAACCATGTCTTTCAGTCCATGATGAAAACTGCAGCAGCCTCTCCCACCAACCACTTCCCTGCTGGCCTCTTCTCCTTCTGTGCTGAGCACAGATCAGATCCAAGGAGTAACAGACCAAGGCCTTTTCAAAGCCAGCCTTTATGCTTCAGTCCACCAGCACAGTTCACAAGAACATTTTGGAACAGTTTTGGATTATTTAAAAATGTGATTTCAGATGATCACAGACAACAGTTGGGCAACAGGACACGCTCTTTGATGCAGCCTTGTCTATTATGTTGACCCTTCAATCCAGCTAATGTGACCTTCAGCTTCCCTTGGTGAAACAGTATTAAGCAATACTGTCCTGTTCCCAAGCCCCTCCAAGGGCAAAGGCTGTGCTATCTCTTCACAAACAAGTTGTACTTTGTGACCCAGCTGCCCTAACTTCTACACTAAGAGAATCCTTCCACTCACTACAGCTTCAACCTTGCATATTCATTGAGTCCTTGTCCTAGGAAACAAAATGAAACCATCTAGATCTGTGTCTTAGGGGTTAAAAACTGTGTTTTGGTTACCTTAGTCACCAATGTAAATACCCAAACAGAGGCAGACATCTGGCTGCTTCCACAGAAGGCTCAGAGATGGTGAAGACCACTCCATCTGGTTGAGATATACTCACAGCTTAATCTCATCTTCTTCTCTTCATTTTTTTCCTACTGGGCAGATTGTTCCATGTGGATGGAGATTACTCAAGAAAACACTACAAGTGTTATCCTGAATCCGCACAAAAACCAATCCAGTTGGGAAGTATGAAACCAATATAAAGAAAGGTTAATAAAAGAGCACTGTTACGGCCAAAGGTGAAAACCAAATCAGCAGATAATAATACAGACATCAGACAGACATTTTTCCTTCTTTAAGATATTCACAGGTTTCTGGCAGTTTTTCTCCTGTATAAAAAGCACCAAGCCTGTTTTTACTGTACTTTTTTGCTGAGTAATACAATACTATCTCTACCATGCAGCAGTCCAATCCACTGGGGCAGAATAATGATCTTTTGTACAGTTTTCATATAAACAATTACTGAAGAATTTCTCTCTTCACCATTGCCAAGCAGATAGAGGCGGTGACCTCCTGAACACAAACATGATTGATCAGAACAAGACATTGATTTTTGTTATTTTCCTGGGATGAAATACAGCATGTGAAAATAAGTTTGCACATGAGACTGTAGTAGTCTGTGCACAATTTTAACCAGGCGAGCTCTAGCTATCAAAAAAGGTCTCACAAAAAGCAGAGACCCCATGGCTTATCGCTTAATTTCAAATGGCCTGTGGCCACACACTGGTTCTTCCTCCTGCTTTGTTATTGCACAATGCTCAAATGAGTCTTTCAAAACTGTCTGAAGGTCTAATTTACCCTCCAGCAAGGAAAAGAAAAAAATGGTCTTCTTCCTTCCTATACATCCATACTGGAGAAATGAAGGGGCTTTTCAGAGAAAATACACACAAAGGAAAACCGAAATGCTGATAAAATGATGAACCAAAGAGCAGTGTCTCTAGAACAATGGCAAAATATTTTTATATAAAGCTTCACAGATCTATTTAATTCTGCCTGTAAGTATTTTACATACTGATATCCAGATTTCCATAACTTCCATGGCTCCACAATATTTGAAGACCTCTTCTATAGACAGGGCTTTTTTAGGAGGAAAGCAGGAAGAACAGAAATTACTCTTTAACAGAGCATGAAAAGAGAAGTCAAAAGCCAACATAACTGAAATCTAACCCTATGCCAGGTAGTTAGTTGGATGGCACTGAACTGCTGCCAAATAGCTGTCAGTCGAGAAATCACGACTGAGATGGCAAATGGAATTAACTGTCAAAAATCTGCTAAATGGAACTTTTGGATTCCATTTGCTTTTAAAAGGAGAGACTGATAAATATCAAAGGGAAAAAGCTGAAACCGCTTGTGAGAAAGGCACCACCTCTTTTCAAATAAAAATAACAGCCTGGCTATGAATCAATAATCCATTTACACAGATAAACAATAGCTATAAAAGTAAGTAAATTCACTCCCAACTTAAATGGGTTGTTTGCAGCCTTTCTAGTATTACACTGCTGGAACATGTGAATAAGACAGTTGGACAGTGCAGAACAAGCAATAAATTTTATGCAGCTCGCTTTACAGTACAAGTCTAACTCATGTAAAGAAAACATGTGCTGGTGACAAGTAAGCACCCTAAGTTTTGGAGCCCAAATTCCTGCCTTTCAATGACTTTGCTGGACTGGGAACAACAGACCTTACAGAAAGGAGCCAAAGCTTACCTCCAAGTGAGGCAACAGCATGTGCAGAAGTATTTGGCACTATTGCAAAAGCTCTGACTGAACAGCACTAAGATGCTGTTGGCATTTCTGCATTTCTGCAAATTATTGATGATTTTTCTTTGATTCTGCATGTTGGTCTCTTTCTGTTCTTGGCCCATAGACTTAGCAGTGACGTGCAATAAAAGTATGGAGAAAACAACATGAATACTAGCCTTCAAATCTGGCAAGACATTAGTGATACATACCCTTACCAATGACAAAATCAGCAGATGATGACAGATGTCTACTTTGCAGTTTTCTGTATGAAGTTACCATCAAATATAGCTTAGAGCTTTTGTATTACAAATAAAAAACTAATGGAAGTCAACAGAAATTAACCCTGTTGCCAGTCCATTTATTATTTATTCCTCAACCAACCAATTAACCAAGGAAAAAAATACTGGTACAGAGCAGAATAAAAAGAGCAAATTTTCATGTTTTAATAAAACTTTTCCCTCTTTGTCCTCTCCATCTCACTAAAGCAGCCCACTGATGCCAGTATGTAAGATCCTTACTGCAGTGTGTACACAAGTTACCGACACCACCTAATATGCTGCAAACCTAAACATAATATAAATATAAATATAAATATAAACATAAATATAAATATAAATATAAATATAAATATAAATATAAATATAAATATAAATATAAATATAAATATAAATATAAATATAAATATAAAGTATGTGTTGGTGTAGGCATTGCACACATGTAGCCACTGCACATACTGCAAAGTGTTTGTGTAGCTGTGACATACGTGGCATGTACTCAGTGACACACACCTTTCATTTATTTTAATGTTATCATATTGATCACAACAGCTCAGGATGAAATACTTCCTGAGATCTGAAAATACACACCTTTAAAATCCCCATTATTTTTAGTCGAGGACCTTGTGAGGACAAAGTTCACACAAACACTGTTTATTGTTGATGTTATTATAACTATTAGCTGCTCCAGAAGTCCTGCAGAACGGAGGAAGTCAGAAGCAAGGTTGGTTAACCAACTGATGGCATTTGTTTACATCTCATGTCATTATAGCTATGTTTCTCCATTAACACATATTTAAAAAAAAACAGATAAAAAATAATGATAATTTGCCTGTGGTAGACAATTGTTGATCTATATAACTGACCAGCTTTTAGAAATAACAATTACTAGTAATAAATTTCACTAGATTTCCAATTAAAAGCCTGCTGTGTTTTTATAGATCTTTGTCTGCTGCTCTCTAGTAACAGATGTGAAATGGAAGCTGTAATTAATGCTTGGAGACAGGAACTCACTTTGAACTACATTTTGAAAACATTATCTGATGTGTGCAAGCATAACATTCTAATTATGGAGGTAAGCAGCTATGTATAGATATTTGTCATGCATTCTTAGCAAGAGCATTCTCTGCTCTCCACACTTCCATGGAAAGAGCTGGTGGCAAGAATTTTCCCCATTTCTCAGTAGCACAGGAAGCTGTGAAAAACACTGTGATTCTTCAGCACACTTTTAAGATTTCTTTACTGTAAAAGCAGAGCAATTAAATAAACAGCAGTTTCCTCAGTGACCACAGAGCAGATCCTACACACCAGTTACCTGGGACTGCTCTACAGCACTGGATGCCTCTGGAGAGGAACTGTGCAACCACAGGTAGATTCCAGACAAGAGCAGAATAAATGTAGTTCTAGGGGCTAGTGTAATTGTACTAGGGACATGTGCTATATTTATATACATGTTTTATGGTACTAATTAATGACACAGTTTCTGTGTACCATTGTTGGGGTTTATTTAAGTCCACGGCCCACAATTATTTATAACAAGGCACAAGACCAAGGCTGTTGAGCTGCCCAGGGCACTGTAGGAGTCCATGATATACATTCTTTTTAGGTTCAGTTTCTGCACAGAGTGTGTCCAACTTTTTCCATTTAAGAAACCAGTCATGAGGTTTTATCTTTATTAGTAAACACTTTAAGACTATGGTTTAGTGGTACTTATTGGTGTCATTCAGTTAAAGAATGAAGACATTGGAGGTCCTTTCCTATCTCAGTGATTCTATGATTCCATTTGCTTCTACTGACCTTCCTTTGTTCCTCTGCCTTCACCTACAACTTGTGTCCTTGTTAGAAGACATCTGAGCAGGAATGCTATTGCAGTGTATGAGTTATGTCTGTCTGCAATACATGAACCATGACTCCAGTGAGCCCAGTGAGTGACTATTTTGTCACTGTAACATGCAGCAATTTCCACTTCCTGCTGACCATCCTAACATGGTACAGAGCAAGATGCACTGGATCCAAAAGGAGTTTTACTGTACTCAGAAAAAAACTAAACATGCAAAAACCCAGAAAAACAAGTCACAGAGAGCAACTGACCCAGATACTAAAGTGTCTGGGTCTGCAAACAGAATTTGAAAAAAACCCCTGTGGTGATTATTGATTAATACTCCACAAACATCAGCTAGTTGCCTCTGGAAGCCTTCATGACTTCGAGGGAGATAAATTATCTAATTACTGCAAGCTTAACAAACTACAACTGAACATACTGCTTAAGTAAATAAACACTAATAGATTTTTAAATCAATGCATAAATAACTGAAAATACCTTTTAAGAACGGATAGAACTGAGCATTCAGTACAATGAAGTGGCTAGGAGCTCTGCAACAACCTTGTCAGGGAAGAGATAACTTTTCCAGTTTAACACCTTTTTGAAAAATTGAATAAATTGTGCTTTTCACCCAAGTTATCCAATGTTTATTGCTTCAGCTGAAGACAGAAGGGAAGCTAGCCATGAAAACTGAGTTCCTAATTACCATCATCCTCCCTCTGATGTGGATGTGGCTGGTACAGCACTACATGTCGACGTGGCTGGTACAGAACTTTTCATACATATGCAAGCAAACATAACAGACGGTTATAATTACCAGCGGCTGAGCTGCAGTCCTAATTTGAGAGTGAGCAAAAATAGGTTGTGTTGTCCCTCACCCTTCCTGGACACCACACCCAACTGTTGGACAACCTGGAGGTCATTCTCCCCACCAACAGGGGACTGACACACTGCAGCCCAAGCAAAATGCTCCTCTGGGCATGGGGCACATCCTCCACGTAACCAAGACAGGCACGTGTCAAACCATCATCATCACTTCAAAGGGGAATGTGCCTACCTAGCATTTCTTAATTCAAAAGGAAAAAGCTAATCAAAAGTGTTTTGAAACTTGATTATTTGTTTGAACATGTAAATGAGGGTGGACAGGATGCTGAAAGCCTCTGCACTGACCTGCACAATATTGAAGTTATTTCCAACCTGCCTCTCACCTCAGCAAAAGCTGCTCTCTCATCCTCTGCTCTGCTCTTCCAAAATTTGCTCACCTTCATCAATTACCAACCACTGGCAGAGACAAGACAGCTGCAACTCATCCCAGAACCAGCCCAAACACCATAATTTGTGCAACTCGCAGCACAATCCACGCCGTGTGGTTTATGGCATTCTCTGCAAGGCTGAGCCAGTCTGCTCCGCAGTGTGTACTTAACTAAAAGTAAACCAGAATCAACAGCTTGGGAACAATTTGCCTTTGAACACCGACAAGAGTGGCTGCCACAGCATTTCCCCTCTCCACACCATGTGCCCTGTGATGGCCTCGCTTCAGAAGTGACCAAATCCCCCAAGCACCTTCACTAAAGGTTCTGTTTTTAAATGCGGGCACCTTCCATTTTTAGCACTAATGTTTGTCTTTCCATATTTTGCCACATACCAGTCTAGCATGCCAGCTAATCCTCGTATGCTGATGTTCACAGCTGGATCACCCACTGTTTTTCCCAATAAGAACAAAATGAGAGATGAAGTAGCAATGAAAGCACATGCACCGTACGATCACTTTCATCCTAAATTTTGTCCTTTCCTGGACAACAAATGTGGTAATAGCACAGAACCAAACTTTCAGATAAAGGCAGTATTATCACAAAGCCTGAGAAAAATACCAGACAGTACCAGCCTGCCTGGAAGAATCCAGAAAGGACTTGCATATCCCATGCGTCTCACAGGCCAAAAAGGGAAAGAACACACTCTTTTATGGAAATTCACACAAAACGTATCACAAGATGTTAACAGACTTGCCACTGATACAAAAAGATGGTTGCACATGGACAAGAACAACATTTTGTCATTCACCTTCTTACAAACAGCACAGATTCAGCTAAGAGCCTCAATTCATTATGTTCAGAGCCAGGCATCATTCACACTGTGAACATAATCTGAGTCATCACTCACAGTATGAACATAATCAAAGTCAATATTCTTCCCTCCCCAGGAGATATCAGGAAATATAGAAAATCCTCCGCTGACCCTTTATAACTGCAGTTGTTGGCAGCTGCAAATAAAGTCACTGACATGTTTGACAAAACTTGGCATCTATAGAAAATAACTTTGTAGTATGAATTAGGAAGTAGTGAAAAGTTTAGGAACATGGGTATGAGTATGTGAGACAAAAATATTAATAAGTAACAGAAGGTTAAACAGAGCTCGAACATCTGAAGATATTTATTTAAATGCTCATTGCTGGAAAAACAGCTCTTCAAATACACACAAGTTAGCAGCAGAAGATCTGCATAAATAATTGTCTTTCTGGTTAAAGTAACTGTTTAAATTTCCCTTAATTGTTTCTTCTGTACTTTTGAAATCATATACACTTTACACTATAATTAAGCACTTGATTTGATTTTTATGTGTGTGAACAAGCAAGACCCAAAACTTAAATCCCAACTAAATGTATTCTTTGTTAAGGAATAAAGGTGCTTCCTGGTCTCAATGCCACTGAGAAAACTAACAAAAAGCTGCCACGCTCAAGAACCACAATAATACATTTGTAATACTACAAGCACAGAACTCAAAAAATGATAGCATACACCTTTGCCTATCTCTTCCCCCTACTCAGGATGTGGACAAGGAGGTGCACAGAACTGAGGTTAAAAGGGATTTGTAACCCAGAACACAGCAGGTATCTGGTGGTTTTTATCCAGGCAGGGCAAGAAGTCTTTCAATAGGATGATCAGCCCCTAAGCCCACAGTGGACAGTGGTACACGCCTTCCCAATTTATCCCCAATGCACCAGGGGCACCTGGGGCAGACACAGCCAAGGTAATGAGGCAGAAACAAGAGACAATGTGTGAACTACAATGAAGCAATTCCTGGTCAAGGCAGAAGGCAAATGTATAATCTTGAAAGTTTTGATTGCTCCTGGCATAAATTCCCATGGTTTTTACTGTCCTGTACTAGAACTAGTTTGGTCCCAAAGAATGATCGAACAAGTTTAAATGATCAGCTGCAAAGTAACCTTCAAAAAGGTGAGTTTAATGCATCTTCAGTCTTTTTTTTTTTTTTTCTTTTTACCATTAGACATTAAAACATAATTGAATTGCTCAATATAGTGAAGAAATTTTGGCTTAAAATGACAACACCCCCTTCTAAAACACATGCTCCTATATTTATGAACTTTCGTGAAATTACTCAAGACATTCAATCAGCTTTTTGGGATATTTTTGTTCCTGAAGCCCTTCCCAGCCTATTGCTGCACTAGAAGTGGGGTACCAAAGAGGCTGGAGAAAAGAAGATGTTTCTATAGTCAGGTCCTGGTTACATGCACAGGACAACAGAGAGGCTTTCATAGGTTTTTTTCCAACCCCCTTTTCAATAATTTTTCAGGGGGATTCAAAAGAGTAAGCAGTTAAATTGGCAAAACTGAAGGAACAATGCATAGTCAGTAGCAACTGCAGATCTGTCATCATTAACAGCACACAAACCTGTTTGTCCAGAAACGTACACTGCACTAAACGCACCAAGGATCAGAACACCCTAAACTTGCCTTGACAAGCTAAGAAAGAAGCTAGGACATGACTCTTCGGAACAAAGCTGTTCTATGCCTCATCAAAAAAATCACACTCATACCCTCATGGTTTTTTGAAAGGGGCATGTCCTCTGTGTGAGTGCACATCATGAAACAATTTTTTGTAATTTTTGCTCACACTGAATACCATATGCTAATCTAACAATACTGATGGAAAATGGAATTTTTATGAAGTACATGTTTTTTTCGTCACACATGCAGCATTGTTCATTTATGCTATTCATTTTTTATTTGCTGATTTTTCTTAAAGGTAAAACAGTTCATTTGTCTTGAAAAAAAATACATAAAGATTTATATAAAGAGAATTGCCTCAGTATTGAGGATTCCCCATGCTAGCCACTTTTAGGGTAATATGGAAAGGAATATTATTTCATTGTGCCCTTTTTTGCTTTTTATCAAATCTTAAATACAGGGAAAGTTTATTTTTTTATTTAGATATGCTAATATTTAAAAATAAAAAGCCAAACTCAGTAGATGAAGCTTGAAAAAGCATGTATATGGTCAAATCAAGGGCCCAGACATGATGAAACAAAAATTATATTGTGCAATTATTAGTTAAAAAACCCAAACCAAAATGGCCAACCACTGAACTGCTAAAAAGTGCAATTTTGCAACCTGCAGCAGCTGTTAATATTCCTTGTATCTTTGTCATGTTTAGTGCAGCTCCAGACTCAGGAAAGGTTTGTATCTAGTTAGTTCAAGATTAATGAAAATATTGAAGGACCAGATAAATCTAATTATAAAAATCTTCATTACAGAGTTAAGAAAAGGAATTCCGTGTGGACTAATTCCTAGTTTTGGAAACTGATAAAACAGCTGTCTGTTCTCATAGATCCCAAAGTCCAACTACCTTTATTTAACAGGACAAATACTCAGCTTGACAATTGTATTCTTCTTTCATAAGAACCTTTCTACTACAGTACAAGAGGGGAAACTGATCAGAATTGGATCTTGGTCTAACAGGATCTCAAATGGCAGTGCCAGACTAAGTTCAACCACATCCTCTCTGGTGACACTCACACCACATGTTTTTGGGGCAGAGAGTCTAAAGGAGAAGAGGAAAACGAGCGTCCTTTACACAACCCTGTCACTGAAAGTGCAGAAGTGTATGTAGCATGCCAGTTTTTCAAGATTTCCAAAGGACCGTGTGTCCAGCCTGAGCTACCTTCTCCTTCCATCACTGTGGGTGAGATGGCACTATGAGACGTGTGGATGCACAAGGAACTGGAAAGTATTAAGAGAGGAGATAGCACAGAACAGCAAAACACACACAGCACTTACACCTTCAAAAACATTCCCTCTGGATATTTTTCTTATTTTTAGAAAAAACTTACATAGATTTTATCTTGCTGATATCGCTGAAATAAGTTGTGCATAATGGAACCTTCATGGAGATCTACAAGTGCTGCCATGTCTTCCACGCTCTCCATGCTGGTTTGATGCATAGGTGTTACTTTTTGGTGTGTGATCGTGCTCTGTTTATAAGTGAATACCTGAAAGAGGGGAAAAAAAACCAGTATTAATCAGAGCACACATTCAAAAAGTCCTGTCCGAGAATGGAGCTTTCATCCCCATTCATATCCCTGATCCAGCTTATCAGTGTGAAGACTTCCAAAATATAATAGCCTGGCAGGGATACCTTCCTCTAAAGCTTCTCTGACACTGACTGAAGCCCCAAATACAACATGGGTCATAAGAAACTAGAACATACTGACAGTGCACTGAGAACTGAAAGGGCTTTTCCTGTTCAAGGGCAAATGCAATCTTGTATCACACTGGATTACTGCTAGACTTTATCAAGAGAAAAATAAACTAAGCAATAACTATTCCCAAAAACATGAAACCAACCAAACAATAAACCACCTCTTACAGTAAAACCCACTTACACTCAAATTGCTTTGGGAGGAAATGTTTGACTGTGCAAAACAGCAAATTAAAATTAATGCTCTAATAGGCTGCAAGTGTTCATACGCTTGATCTGAAATCCACTTTATTGTTTCCATTCAACTCTCCAGTCAGGAAACAGTCATTACACCTAATGTGAGTAGCATTCTAAGTTCTGTGAGCAGTAGCTATTTAGAAATGAATAAGCCAACAGATTTCTTAATTGACTTTTGGGTCTAGTTTCTGAAGCCATTTCTTAACAAACAGTAAAAGCTCTAAAAAAGAATTTAAATACTTGGTTGGAAAACACTTCTATCTATCTTCTGTAAAACTATTACAAATACTCAAGAAGATGTACACATCAATAAAGTTAAACTTTTATGAATACTAATAACATCAATACAGACTACAAAACAATTGATTCTGAATTCAGCAACCCATTTCCTGCACATTTACATCTTGGCACCTCATCCTTAGGAGCATACACCCACATTTGCAAGGCCAATGCTGCTTGGGCAATCCTTGTCCCTGCTAATGGCACCACTTCAATGTTAAAAAGTCAAAGCATAGAATTAATGCAAATACTTTGTGGAAATACTAACGTGGAACATTAGGAAAAAACCCAAACCCTTCCAAAATATTTTAAAATAATATTTATGAAGCCAACAGAAGCAGAGCCATAACTGTCAGCCAAGCACCACTGAGCACTACAGGAATGCTGCTGTGGGCTGGGGGTCACGCTGTGCCTGAGGGGCCACCTCCGCACAGGAGGAGGAAACCCCTCTGAGGTTTTTCACCATAAAACCTTGTGGATGTTCCTGGCAATGAAAGACTGAACAAGTGACATTGTAGGAGGCCATCCAGACAAACAGCGATGCTGTCTGTCCTGCTGAGACAAGTGAGAAAGAGAGGCTGAAGAAGCAAGAGGCTGAAGGCAGATCAGACCAAGCACTGAACCTCTGTACTTGGATAGTCCAATAGCTGACAGAGGAGTACAGCCTGAAGACATTTCTCCATTAAAATAGTATCCTAAACATAACCAATGCTGGCACAGGCCATCACACTGTTACAGATACCTCTTCTACCAGCACAAAGCATACTGAAGGAAGGCTGGGGAAGAAAGGGGATCTGGGAAAGAGATTTCTGACAGGAGCTGGAGGCATCACAGACATCAACAAGGTATGTGAGCAAACAGTCAGAAAGTTCCAACAGGTTCAGAACATCCAAAGTATAATCCCTGGGCGAGGGAAAAAGACAGACATGGAGAGATCAGAGCCTTATTTCACAGTGAAGAACCATAAAGATGACAGGACAAGGTTTTGTACAGGGCAGAGGGATCCTGCCCAGATGGAGAAAGCAGCCACTTTTAGGAGCATGTGATCCAGACAAAACATCTAATAGACAGAATTAATGTGAAGAGCATCAACTGATAGCAAAACTTCTGGGGCTGAAAACTGTGTTAGTAGTCCCAGGACTAACCACACAAACTGTAAGTGGAATTAGAGATAATTTCATCTCAAGAGTTACAAACCGCAATTCCTACTCAGAAGAACCATAAAGGAAAACTCGGGCCATAGTGTAGAACAAAAATACCACAAGCCGAAGGATTTGGAAATAAAAGGGTGAGCAAATTATAGAAAATTAAGCAACTTATCAGAGGATATGTATCATCCTAGATACAGAAAAATAGACTGAGAGAAATAGAAAACCAAAAGGAGATGACACATATCCTGTGAGTGCATCTCATGAACATGGAAAGGAAGCAAAATATCCCTTCTAGGAGGATAACCTCTATGTTTGTGATGTCCATCCTTTGATGAGTTAGTAGGGTACAGGTTAGTAGGGTAGGCAGAGCACCCTGTAAATCACTCAGTATGTTTATTAATGTAAAGAATTCACAAACACCAAGAAAAACAATATGACAAATGAGTTGCATGTGGTAGTACTACAGAAGATGGTCTCTGCAGATTCATCCTTCCCACTCAAACTCACTATTTTCTCCTCTTCAGTCTAGTTGTTCTAATATTTCCATCTATGACACACACTGCCTTCTTGTTTGGGTGAGGAAATTGTTCTGTGAGCTGATTCATAGATAGGGCTGTGCATCACTTAGCTAGAAAACACATCGACTTCTAATAACAGCTGCCAAGTAAGAAAGGAGAAGGAGCTCTTCTTGAAAACTGGGAAGCTACTTTTCCTTTATTTTTAATTTCTGCCAGAACCATGCATCCCTCAGATTTCTTAAACCACTGTAACACTTGACCAAAATCATCTAACAAGGTCAAAGTCATGAGAGAGGGCTGCAGGATCACATCTCCTTAAAATGGGCTTTTGGCAGCCCTGTTGCTCAAACTCTGAAAGGCCTGCTTTGCCTTATTTAATCTTGAATCACGCCTTTATTAGGATAAGGACGTGGAAAAACTACCTTGAACTTTATCATTACTAACTAGAAGATCACATTATGAATTATTACAGCACTTGAAATCCTCAGGAAATAGGAACCCAGAGTCACTCTGTGGAGTCAGCACAAAGAACAGGAAGACAACCAAGTTGGCTCCTGAACTTCAAGAGCACCCTGTTGGCAAAGTGCAGGAACATCCATCCTCAAGGACCCTCCCAGTATTTCTGGAAGGTCAAGAGAAATATGCAGGAAACTAGAATAAGATTTAAGACAAGCCTAAATGAGAATTCAGCAAAAACTTCTTTCCTTTCTAGACATAAATGGTTCAAGATAACAAACATGCTGAATACATGGAAAACTCTAAATTAAACCTTAAAGAGACATCGTGCTAAATAAGAACTCTCAGTGTTATTCTGGAAATGAAAATTAGAGGTTGAGATAGGATGGACCAATGCAAAGAACAACAACAAAAAGAACAAGCTTAAGAAATACAAAACAAAACAGTAAATTCAGGGTAACAACAGTCAAGTGCAGTTCAGTGAGAAAGCAGACCCCTTCAAAACTGCCCTGCCTTCCCTTCCACACTTACTAGTATGTGATGAACATGCCAGAAAGGGATTCAAATGAAGAAGTGGCCTAAAAAGCCAGAGGAGTAATGCTATCATGCACAATTAATCTGGCAAGTGGGGCAAAAAAAGTTGTTTTTCAAGCTTTTCATTTAAGGGAAATACCACAAAACAGTGTAAAATTAATTTTCTGCATTGAAAAAATACCCCTAAGCTCAAGATCTAATGGAAATTATGTTTTAACAAAATATGTGATTTGTAATACAATTTATTAACACAAGCAAAGTACATCAAAGTAGGCTCTCAAGGACAGGAGTACACATGCTTTCTCTCTTTTGGTACCATTTTGTGACACAATGCCAAATTTTAAAAATCCCTGCTTGAATCAGATCATTAAATGGCATCAAGAGATTTCCCAACAGCTGAGTCAGGTGAGTTTAAGAGAATGCTGAATTAAGTACTTATGCACATGATAAAAACCCCACAATCCCCACTTCTTGGAAAAGCTACAAGTCACACTCAGGATTTCCAGCCTGCATGGAGCCCATACACAACTGAATCTCTCAGGGTGTTTTTCACAAGGAGGTGAGGTTTTGGTCAAGTGCTGATGACCCATATTGGATGGGAGGAAGGCAGAAGGTACCCCAAAAGTTTCCTGATCAACAAGTCAGTATTTGAATTATAGCCTTCATTGTTTTAATGATATTTCTGTGAGAATTTTATTTAATGGTAGAAGCAGGCTCATATGCCCTTGGAAGCCCTGACATGAGCTAGGTAATAACTGAAACCGCTCTCTGAAAACACTTAAGCTCACCTACTGAAGAGTTCACATATTGCAAGCATTTTAAAGCAAGCCCTTCTACACAGTGACCCATTACCCACCACATGGGCAGCAACTGTGTCAGCTGGGCACTGTCATGGCCTCACCATTAATAACACATGCTGAACGTGGTACCTGCCTGCTTGGGTATGGTTATGCAGCTTAACATGTCCCTGTTGTCAGTCTTGTTCCAATAAATAGAGAGGGTTTATCAGTAGGGGTAAGAGACATGGAGCAACCAGCCTCCCTTGGCTGCTCTTTCCTGCACAAGAATTTTTTTTTTATCAACCCTAGGTATACTCTATAAACTGCAGTTTGTTAAGTTGCTCAACTTAACCAGAAAGATAATGTAGAATATGGTAAACATAAAATTCAGTAGGACAGGAAAAGTGAAAAAAAAAAAAGAGCTACTGTACAGAAGTCATCTGAGAGACAGGCTTAGAAAGAAAAAATATACAATCAAACAACCACAATTTTTTCAGCAATTCCTGTGATACTAGAAAATAAACTGTTACAGGACCTGGGCAGTCCACAAGCATCAGAAAGCAAAACTAACTGACCCAAAAAGTAAAGCCTACAGCCTTCCTATTGCTGTCCCATGGACTGCCCTGTGTGAACTGTTCACAGGATTAATCCCAACGGCTACTGTGATGTCCATGAAAATCCATGACTCAAGAGTAGCTCCAGAGGATTTGACTCATACGTTCATGACATCAATGCTCTCTGTTTTATGAGGCATCTTTTTGCCTATTGCCACTGACCCCACAGCAGACATGAGCCCAGCAAAACACACAGGACTGTACAGATAAACATCCACTTAAAAATATTAATTATTTTTTCATTCTCTGCTGTTGGTCTGAACTGAGGTTCATCATTTGTGCTTCCCTCATATTTAGAATTTAAAAGAATGCAATAAATCTTACAAAATGTCTTTATAGATGAGTCCAAGCAGAAAAAGGAGGCCATTACAAGCTGTGGAATGCAGCATTCCAGGGAGAAAAATAAATCATGACAAGCCCAAGGACCCAGAGATTAAAAACAAAAATAAAAATGTAGTATTTTACCCTTTTCTCCTGGAGAGATTTACTGTCTAATTGGATACTTAAAACACAGGACAAGGATGCTCTCTTATAAATCTAAAATAATTTAAGATCAAATGCAAAGCACAAGAACTATTGACATTGTAAAGTTCTACAGCAAATCATGACAAGAATGCAACCCAAGTAATGTTTTTGTCCAGTAATTTACTATTTTTCTGTATCAGTTGACCTTAGACACCCACTGTGCTTTTCCAAAATAGTCTTTCAGACAACAAGATGTACCAGGGCCACTCTGCACATCACTGTACCTACCCAATCAGTTGAGTAACACAGAGCCTGCAAGTTGTGGTAATCCTACATTTTATCCTTACCCTCTGCTTGCTATGGTTCCTGCCATTTTCAGTCTTTGTTCTTTGTCCTATCAGTCAACCCTCCTCCAAACCCTTCCTCTCAGTTATCCCTTCTCACACTTGTCAGGGCCTGGCACCCCTGTGTCAGGAGCTGCTCCCAGGTTCAAGTGCTGGGAGCCGGCCCTGAAGCATTCCTCTCCCCAGCCTCCAGCAGCAGCAGCAGCAGTGATGACTTGCAGCACCTCCTACCTCCCCAAATGGCTTTCCTACTACAACTTCCAGGTTCTCACACCCACACAGAATATCCCTTTCTGCTCCCAAGCTCCACAGTGAGGATGACAGCTCTGGTCAGTGCCACAGCAGAGCTCAGCAACCCACTGAATTGTACCTCTTTGTTGTTCCTCTACATACTGACCAGTGTCAACAATCTTGTCTGATCAACATTTCCCACCATTCCACAAGAAGTATTTCAAGTTCACCTCACTCTTTGAACCATTTCTATTCATAGGCAAGCTCTGCCATCAAGTAAGAACAAGCTTCTAATTACAGGTTCATTCCTTATGACCCTTCAATAGGGCTTCCCTACACAGACAATTAAGAAATTTAATTTGAACTAAACACATCCCTTTTACCTAGATTACACTACTGTATGCTAAGCCTCTAGGCAGCCCATATAATTTTAATTTTTACAAGGAAAAAACAAAAAGGCACATCTTTAACTTTCTTTCCAAGTGACCTTGTACAACTTACAGCACTTGTGGACACCACAAAGCTCAAAGTTTAAGAAGCCCACCTATAAACTCTGTGACTGCAGTACTACAGAAAATGAGCAACATCACTCGCATGCCACCAGCACCTTCTTCACCGCATAGAAGTGCTCCTTTCTGTTTGTGAACAAAGAAGTGAGAGAATTGCAGCTGCCCAAGCTTTTTCCACAATGCTGGACCAAATGAAGCAGCCCAAGGGATACACAGAAGATGCAGCCCAACATGTGTCTCCAGTTCTGTGACAGGCAGCCAGTCAACAGCAAGGTCTGGCCATGAAGAAACCCAGGGAGGAGGCTCTGACCTGCACGTCACTGCAAGATGAGACAGAGAGCAGACCCTGTCTTGTAGCAGAGAAACAGAAGGTCTGGGCCCATGCTCCCCATGGCTCAATCTCTGTATGTCTTGGGACACCCCACCAAAGGCAGTCCCAAATCAGTGTTACCACAAGGAGCAACCGGTGAACGGATGCAATGGCAATCACTCCTTTTGCTTTCAGCGCACATCACCTTAAGTAGCCCAAAGGACAAGAGTGAAAAGTGATGGTCTCTGCAGGAGGAAGACCAGAGCACTAAAAGCTCTCACCCTTTATCCATCATTTTCCACACAATGAAAGAGTGTGTCTGTGGGCAATGCCAGGCACTGAAAGCATTAGCTTTCCTCTCAACGTTACTAACTGTACAAGTGAAACTTTTTCAAATTTGTATTTGTTCTGTGATTCATAGAAATAAACAATGACTATTTGCAATTGAATGAACAAAGCTGAATTTAACTAATATGCCCCACTATCAAGAAGTGGAACAACTATGGTCAATAAGCAGCCTACAAATTATACCAGCTTTTTTGAGACACAAAGCAATTAATCTCAATAGGTCTTTTTTCTAAGAACAAAATGAAAAAGGAAAAAGCCCTGAAGATAGCTGACTGGACTGTCTCCAAGACTAGAATAGGAGCAGCCTGTGTGCAACTCCACAGCAGTGAAATCAGAGGCAATGTTTCTATGGGAGCTGGAGCTCTAAAGGAACAGCGTCCTAGGGCAAGCCTTGTCCCACATGAGGGCTCGCCAGAGAAGGTGATACTCCAGTGATGCTCTCCGGCATTCCAAACAAAACCTGAGCAATGCCATTGTGAGCCTTTTGTCCTCATCCCTCTACATTCTTCTCAACCCAACACTCTACATGAACTGACCCTGCCTGGGCTGCCAGCAGGCATGGTAGCCACCATGATCTGTGGGTGCCAATGGTGCCCAAATCCTGTAGGAATTGTCTCACCTGCATGAACTCATGCACAGGGGTACGAGAAGCTACCTGGGGAGCTGCTGCCATGTACAGCTTTCCATCAGCAAAGTTTCTGGCACTTATCACCACTGTATTATTGCCAAAACCAAAAAGGCTCTGCCACAACACCAGCTGTAATGGATGAAAGGTCCTTGCCTGAACCCAATGCAAGCTGGTCCCCCCGCACAGAGGGAACACAGCCACTGGGCCGGGGTGCTCCTCCCCCTGCAAGGCTGCTGCTGCAGTGGGCTGGAAGGGAATTAAAAGAAAACAGACCCAGAAGAAAGGTTTTTGCATGGAAATGGATGTTCTTCACAGCAGATTTCCATGTGCTGAGACAATTTGGGGCTTAGGCTTCCTTCACCCCTCCTACCAGGCAGCAACCAACCCCTCAGCTCTGGCCAGATGCAGCCAGACACCGATGGTTTTGTTCCAGCTCATGGCTTGCTCACCCGGTCCTGGCTGGGTGTCAGGAGCTGGCAGACCTGCAGGAGCACCCCAGCAGGCTCTGGTGCTGGGGCCACCCTCACAACAGCTGTAAGACAACCAACGTGGCCAGGAGCCAGGCTGGAGAAGAGCCAGCACTGACTGCACTTGGCTGCTGGCAGCATGATCCAGTGCACTCCCACAGCAATGCACCAGCCAGGGAGGTCTGCAAGGTCTCACAGCCCTCAATTACCTCCATCCTGAAAGACACCACCCACAGAGGCCCGAGCAGTAACCTCCCAGACCCAGTTCACTCACACCTTCTCCTCCTGCAGGTCTTACACCACTGGCAACACAACAAAGTATGCTTCTCCTCCAGGGCTTTCCACTACCAGCTCCACCTCTGCGTTCCTCTTGCAAAACCTCCCCTATCTATTTCCAGGCAGTTCTCTCCCCTCTCCCACACCTGTGCCCCTTGCAAATATGGTCCCAGTTTCCCTCCTGGTGCCCTCTCCTGTCCATCTCCTCACCACAGGGAGATCTGTCCCTTTGGAACCATCCTGTCCCAGCTGTCAAGGCAAGAACTTGCTTTCCAACTCACATATGCACTTCATTTTGAATTCAAAGTGTCCAGTCCCTGAAACACTGGCAGAGGTGCACCTCAGTCCAGCTGTCAGCCAAACCGGTTCCCTGTCTGTTCTGCCCACACCCAAGGGAGGACCTAAATGTCACAGGAAACACAAAAGGGTTGTCAGACAACAAATTAATGCCCTACTTGAAACAGGAGTGTAAATGTTATGTGAGACGCCCTAAATACATTGTGGCAATAAAATAATACAGAGCAAGAATAGGATACTGGCAGGCATTAGTCATGAATCCAGTGCTGAGGGCAAAAACAGCCTCTGCACTGACTATTTTTGAAGCTGTTTTTGAATTAAAGACATGACAGCTTGCATACTTATAGAGGAGGTCCATAAACAAGCAATCTCAGCTTTCACATCTCCTGACAACTTTTAACTATAAAACTCTCAATTTCTGTTTCCCTCAGGTTTTTGGTTTTTTTAAAATTTTTCCGAATTTTGGCTTGAATTTTGCTTCTGTAAGTACTGTATGCCTCACAGCAACAATATTTGATTATACATACCTTTTAATCAAACAACCTTTTGTTCACAACAGCAATGTGCCTGCTCCTATAGGACCTTCCTGCCTTAATGTAAAGAAACAGCTTTTAGATCATTACATATGGACAATTTCCAGAGAAGAAGAATAGGCAGGAGATGGACATGAGAGTGAACTGGTGGAGCTTGAATTTATCTTTGAGGGATTAATTTTTGAGTTCTTTTGAACACACTCCAGTGAAAGTTAGATAAAAGTCTACTCTCATATTTGCTTGTTAAAAAGAAATAGTTTTAGGGATATTTTTTCCTTTATGTTCCAAGAATAAAAAAATCTAAATGAGAGTCTGTGGAAAGCTGTGCATGAGTTTGCAGAGATCACAGATCACAGACTATCTCAAGTTGAGAGGGACCCTTAGGGACCATGGAGTCCAGCTCCCTGTTCCTTGCAGAACTACCTAAAACTAAACCATGAGACGAACAGCATTGTCCAGATGCTCTAACCTGACTCCTCATAGTCACACCATGTAATCTCCGCTTGTGAAAGTCTAAGTCCAAACTGAAGCATGAATTATTTGTTTTAGAAGACAGCAAAAGCCCTTTTATATTTCTTTGTAAAGTTAACTTTTAATCTTTTTTTCTACAATATTACAAAACGGCATTTCTACAGTATCCCAAATTGCCTTGTAAAGACAAACCAACCTCTCTCCTTTACTGCCACACTTCCATCCATACCCCTGGCACTACTTACTGTTGCTCAAGCCCAGAAACCAGGAACTGGGCACAACCCTGGCATGAACCTCAGCCCCTCACTCGCTCTTTTCTCATCTTTAAAGGATCAGAGGGGCTTTTCATTGAGCAAGCATTTACTACCTGCTGCTCCTGCGGGTTGCCCATGGTGAGAGGTTTTTACATATCTATACTACTAGAAAGACAGCCAAGGGTATATTTTAACTACAGCTCAAAGCAGTCCTGTAAACAAGGTAACTGTCAACTCAATTTCCTTTCCCCCAAAACTTGCAGGTGTACAATGATAACTGACACTGTAGGGAGGAGAGAGAGGGCAAGAGGTGGAGAAGGGAGGAACTGGAGCTGTGAATACAGTAAGCTCCTAAGAACATCTGTCCATGAAAACAAATATGGACATGATGAGCCGTAACACACAATGGAGAATGCTCAAAGCAGAATTACTAGCAGGTGAACATGAAACGTTGGGCATTTTCCTCAAACCTAAGCACACAGTAGTTTCTACAGCAGCCTAGTCAACAAGGCTATGCCATTTCAAAGTTGACTTTTACCATGTGTGCTGTTCTGAAAACAATCATCAGGCTTTCAGGAAAATTCTGTCTGAGGAGAAACAGCAAGGCCACTCCCTCTGTCACTACAGCCATTAATTCAGCTGAACAGCAACTGGGATTTTTTCCAGTTCTGACCTAAGATAATAGAAGGTGCCCTTAAATAACTACAGGAGGAGGTGACCTCTTCTTACTTATGTGCCTGGCTCTGACTTGCAGAGGTACAGTAATTTTGTGACTATAAGGCGCACCCTTTTGACCAAAATTTCGGCCCAAACACCGACGTGCATCTTATAGTCTGGTGCATCTTATATAATGGACAAAGTTGCAAAATTTGCCGACCCGGAAGCGTGAGCTGCAATGTGGGGGCGGTGGCAGGGGAGTGCCAAGTCACGAGGGAAGCAGGTAGCCGCAGCCGGCAGAGGCCGCGAGGGGAGGGAGGGAGCTGGCCCTGGCTGCTGTGCGGGGAAGGAGGGAACAGCCGAAGCCGCCGGCCCGTCGCGAGCAGCCCGGGGAAGGAGGGAGGGAACAGCCACCGGCCTGGCGTGAGAGGCGCAGGGAAGGAGGGACTGGGTGGCCACAGAAGCCACAGGCCACGGCCACCCCAAGTCAAACCAGACCGCGGGCAGCCCTGAGCTACCCTGGACCTTGGGTAGCCCCGAATAGCTGCGAGCTGCGGCTGCCCTGAGCTGCGTCTCGCCAGCTGGTGCCGGGGGCAGGCGGGAGTGCCAAGGCCCATGGCATGGGGAGGGCACCTGGGGCCACATTTAAAGGCTACACCAATCTGTGAAAAATGTTTGCTAATTGAGCACCTGCCAGTAAAGCCTGCTATTGCACGATTCCGTTACTATTTCGTGATTTTGTTGCGCGCAGCGCAGCTCCTCACTGCACAAAAAAAAGTGTGCCTTATAGTCCGGTGCGCCTTATATAATGTACAAAGTTGTGAAATCTGCCGGCTCCCGGAGGTGCGCCTTATAGTCCAGTGAACCTTATAGTTGTGAAATTACTGTAATTGTAATTACACTGTAGGCAGTGACAGACCAGTGCTCAGCAGGTGTCCAAAGCTGACTTTTAACCTACCCAAATTAGTGCTGAGTGCCACAACAGCATAGTTTCCTCTGCCTGAGAAAGCACCCTAAATATCAACAAAGTATGTTTATCCACACTCAGAGTTAGCCAGTGCCATTCATAACCATTGACAGGGGTAGCACTGTCTTGTGGTAAAGAAGAGGCTTTAGCCCTATCTCAGTCTAGGCTGGATCTGAATTTCAGCTGGCTTCAATATCATGAGTACAGCTTCCTCCTACCCATGTGTGTTAACCAGGATGCCAGCACATGTGGTCCAGAGGCACATGATAGTCCATGTATACGAGTAGCCTGGGTCTAGGAAGGGATTGATCATTCACTCAGTTTTCTTGCTGACCTCCCTGGGCCCTGTAGTGAAGCTCACCACAACCCGTGACAATGCCAAAAGGGGTAAGAGGCCATGGCAGAAATCTGCATGCATTAGGCATGGATTTACTGGCTTAGCCAGAGATAAAGAAAAGATCAGCTTCAGCTCTGCACCCCAGCGAACCCCTCTTCTCAGAAGCTCAGACACTCAACCTTAACAGCCTGGCCCACAGTGCATTTTCTGTGGCTAGCAACCTGCCAGTGTCTGATTACTGCAAGGTTGGCTGCCCAAGACTGTAATAATAATATGCAGTAATCCCTCCCGAAACACGCTGCCCTCACATGCCCTGCTAGCAGGACTGTGACAAAAGATTCTGTGTCTGCAGAGGGAAGGAGCAAGGGACCTTGCCTCCCTACCAGCAGACAACCATGGGTCACTGCAGAGGGCAGGGGGTCCCTCTGCTCCTACCACTGCTCAGGCGACTTGGCAAAAATAGTAACTGACAGGGGAAAGGTGGGAGAAAGGAGGAAGAATTCTGAATTTCTGTACAGTAAGCAAAAAACTTGGGCTTTTCTTACTAATGCATTCTGATAGGTTAACTAATCAAGGAGATCTCAGTATCAAAAATCATCATAAACATTATCTTGAAAAAAGCACAAAGTCACCTTATTTTAGAGTTCTATGGAGTATAGTCTGCCCCTGGAATCTTACTTTTCTCCAGGACCAGCATGCTTAGAAAACAGCATCAGTCTCCAGCTGATGCCCGCTGACAGCTCCTGGAAAAGTACTGTGGGTCAGTGAGCATTGCTACTGCTCAGCCAGCAGGGCTTTGCTTCGCTCTCTTCAAGCAGGAATTCCTCCTAAAAAGTTGCGCGGGCCCTTTGCTAGCTGTGCCACACAGCAAAGCATAAAGCTTCAAGACTCTCAGGGCTCTCATGCTTGCATGTTATCCTCACAACAAGATGCCCACCAACATTTTAGGCTGAACTGTGCTAGAGAGCCCCAATAAGTGCTCAGCAAGGAAATCTGAAACTTCCCAAACCCGTGTAATGGGGACTGGCTCTCCATCCCCCCCGCCCTTCCCAGCACTGTTAGCTGCAGCAAGAGGAGAGTCTGTTGCCAGGAAGAACACAACAGGTTTGGACAAGCATGAAACCAAGTTGCACATATCTTTAGATAGCAGCCAAGGCAGTTAAGCCTTTTTCATTACATACATGAAACCCAGATCCACACCCCGAGAGCCCAAGTGGCCCCTCTGAACTAAGATCCCTCAGACCCACGTGCAGCTGGAGTTGGAGGTTCCTGCAACTTCAGGAATCTGAAATTCAATCTGATTTAAGTTCAACAAAACCAGCTAAATATTGCACAATGGTTCAATCATGCAACCACAGTGAAGAGAGATGGAAGCAGTGGAGAAAAAAAAACCAAAAAAAAGGTTAAAAAAAGCATCACATTCATGAAAAATTAAAAAAAATAAGCCCTACTGTACCTTGTTTTGAAAAGTTGCAGAAATAAGGGAGAGAGCATAAATGCATATTTATCCTCTAGTTCAAAATCTTCAAAAACAAGATGTGAAAAAGAGAAATTGCTTATTTACAAGCAGCACAGTCACCTTCTAACCTGCACTGAAGTTGCACACTGCACTCCTGGGCTACTCTGGGCTACTGCAGGAGCATTAGTCAGACTGATTACACAGTCAGGTACCAATTACTTAGGCTCTCTCAAACGCATACTAGTAAATTTATTTTATTATTACTTAAATAAAGCATGCATTATTAGGAATGTGAGAGCGGACTCTTTTTTTGACTGAAACTTTTTAGGAAAAAATCCTACCTCTTTGCTATAAAGTTTTACAGTGTCTAGCACAAAGACCTCTTGGAGCTTTTTAAAGTACAAATATGAAAACACTTCTAAATTTTAATATGTCTAGTTTGGGGAAAAACAATATTACATTCTTTTGCTTGGTAATATTACAAGGAGCCTGAACAAATATATCAGGCCCAGGAGCCCAAGAATTCACAGAACAGCTTAAAAGACCTTTTCTTCTTTCTGTCCTAAGGGTCTCTACAAGTTCCCCTTTCTTACATCCTTAGAGATAATATTGTATATAATACTGTTCATTTTCTTTGATTGTACAGGTAAGAATTTCCTTTCAATGCACTTAAGAAAAGTTTGTAGATGTTAAGTATAAAATCTTTATCTTTTTTTAAAAATTAATGATAGAAGGTTTGAATATTAGTTGTCTTGATCATATTCCTGTGGTAGGCTTCCCTGAAGAAAAGGACACATGTCACTGCTATAGCTTGATGGAGAGACAGAAACGCCAACTGTTCATTGTAGGGCATGAATTCAGAGATATAGGCAGATGGAGTGGTTGAGAAATGCAATATTTTTCAAAGCCATGTCACAAGTCTTATTGCATGGCACAGATATTGCTTTATGTGTGAGAAAGTGCACTATATACAGATAAAGGAAAGAAGTTGCTCTTGGTTGTACAAGTTTGAGAGACTATTCTATACGTTACTCCCATAAAATCTGCATGTAAACTGGCTGGTTTGCATTTGAACTATAAAACTCCTGCCCTGCAAGAAGCAAAGGGCAAATTGAACACACATGAAGGTGACTCTCCTTATTAAAAGGTGTGTGTGCGATTTTATTTTCCACAGCTTGCCTGTGCTTACATTTGAAAATCACGGTTGAATCACATGCCAGATCGCATGTATGTGTATGCTGGAGAAGCCCAATTACCACTGGTTCCCATGATACCAGCAAAGAGTAATTCACAGCACTATTTTTTCCACCCCAAATAAGGACAGTACTACTTCAGCAGTTGTGTCAGAATTATGGAGAGAGACAACAAAGATGTCTTATATTCAGGAATTACTTGGTAGCTTTACACATAACCATAATGTTTATAGCTCTGGAAAGAAAAACCCAAACTGTTGCTGCAAAGAAAAACACACCAGTACTTTCCTGTCTTTGTAAGGATACTACTGTTTGTTTTTCAATTTACGTTGACAAACCTCAAGCACATGAAGCTGTAAAAGCTCCAGTTTATATTCTTTAAAATGAGGGCTAGCCAGAAGTCCAACATGAAATACAGTGAGATTACTTTAACATGTTAGTAAAAAACAATTAGAACAGACAGATTAAAATTGGAGTACCTTTTCTGATTGCTTGCATTGGAGGAAAGGTTGGGAGAGAGATACATGGACATGGCAATCTTGTACACTAGTGAATAGTGTTGCCCTCTACTTACCTTTCCAGGCTACTCTCACTACCCAAAGAAGTTTATTTCACTGTGTTTCCTGATAAATACACATCTTAGAATTCAGCTTTAGAGATCCCTGCTAGCAACAAAAGCCTCCCTTTTCAATGTTCTCTTCTCCTCTCACCTCCCAAGACAGGTTCAGATTATAGATACACAATCTCATCAAGAGTGCAATCTCCCTGTTAGGACACCAACCAGTTGTTCCTTTTGTAACAGACACTTTCAGTGCATAGGCCTGAACATGGAATAGGCTTGGAGACCAGGGAATGAAGCTGCATGTCCACCCACAGCTGACCTGCTGGCAGGCAGATAAGCCCAGGCAGGTCTGAGTCCTAATGCCCTGCACTGATGGACACTAGGGATTGTATGGCTTTTTACATCCCAGTCACTATCCCTTTAAATGTTAGAATTATTCACCATAAATTTCCAACAGTCTGCAAAGTTACTTATGTTGTTCATTTTGATTTCTGATGGAATGCAAGATGAGCAAAGACTTAATTTTTCTCATTTTCTCATTTTTTTCTCCTTCTCATTAGAAAGAAAGCAAGTTCTGCTGCAAGGGATATAGAAGAAAAAACATCCAGAATTGGTCTGAGTGTTTTTTTCCATGTAGCTTACAGGCTGATGGGTATACTTGCCTGAACCTACTGCAGTATAGCATACAAGCCATAACACTGAAAAATCCTCCTACAGAACAAACAGCATCAGATTAGAAGACAAAGGATGCATTAAAGAACCATTTAATTTAGCTCCCCAGAGCCTGAGCTAATGCCACTTCTCCCTAACAGTACTGACCTAACATGATTCAAGCACTGGCAGTACTAGGTTAACACTGCACTTAATTATATTTATTAATTTATCTGTTATCTAATTATCTTATCTTAATGATTCTATTATTTTATTATTTTTCTCACCTGTTCCATCTTACCTGTGTATCATTCAGAACTGAGTCCTAGGCTTATGCTATCTGGTTAAATCTACTAACTTAGTTCTACACATGAGCTCTCTCCTGCTCTGACAATGCCATTGTATTTCTGCAGATAACTTGAGTCTGGCAGATTAAATCAGAAGTTTCTAGAAACAAGAGCATGTTTCAATCCTACAGCTAAAGATTATGAAGCTAAAGAGACTGTTTATGATTTTTTGATGTGAGTAGCTGTGTAACATAGGAAAAACCAGAAATACCTAAATTCAGTTTCTATTTAGCAAAGTCTGAGCCCTGAAATACTGCAAATCACTTTCCTTCCCCTTAAAGTATCTTGCACTCACTACCATCCATTTGGATATTGATTTTTGCTATTCAAAATATTAACCTAAACTAGTAGAGGAAACTTCTCTACAGGCACTTCTTGTACAAGATTAATGGCTCCCAACTCTCGCCCATATGATTTTTAAAGCCTGAGTTTAATGATGTTTTGTGTGATACCCAACTTCAGTTGTCCTCATCCAAGAGCCATGAAACCAATAGCTCCAATTATGTACCATCACATTTTACATCATGCAGGCAAATCCACTCTCAGTGGTGTGGAAAGTAAAGACCACAGGGTAGATACATCTGGGCAGTTCCATAAAGGTGGGGCAGAGGTAATACCTAATAGCCAAGTTCAAGTGTGGTTGTATTCTGCTTAATATCAAGGCAATCATGGAAACACAGCCTCAGCAATAAAGATGTTTCATGAAGCAACAAATGAGCAAAGTGCATCTGTGAACACAGCAGGGCAAGACTGGTTCCCACTGCACCATCATGTGCAGCACAGCTGAACTCTAAAAAAGACACTATGTCCTGTCAGAAGTCAAGTGCTCTGGATTGAAGGCCAGACGTGGGCCTTTGAGCAACTATTTATGCTTGCCACAGCTAGAACAGAGGTGAGGAAGGGAAAAGAAGTGTTTTCTCTTAGTACAATTTCGAGTAGAAATCTTTATACCAGTATCTTAATGCACTTTTTTATTAGCATACACTCTGACAAACAAGACACAGCTAACAAGGCAAAGTCTGCAAAAACCTCCAACAATAAGTTACATCCACAGAGTTACCAGTGAGGAATCACCCAACTTCATTTAGTTCAAGACAGGTAGGTAAAACAAAATTTTTTTTTCCCTAAGTATTGTTTAAAAATTAAACTAAAATTTAAAAATTAAGTTATTCTTATGAGATCCCTGTATTGTAAAGAATACAGAACTACTGCTATATTGGAAGTTCTTAATTCTATACTTCACTCATCTGAAAAAGTCCATCAAACCAACAAATTTGCTAATACTACCCTTACAAGCTCTTGCATGCTTTGCAGATTCAACAGAAAATACACAATCTTGTGCTTCTCTGCAAAAATACTACTATGCTGTGGGAAGAAAAGTTTCCAAAGTGTGAGTTTCCAAAACACCAAATTAAGTTTCTTTGTAGCTGAAATTTTCAGAGAAGGAAATGCCTCAAAAAGGCTACAACTCAGGTGCTGGAAGTTGAACACAAAATCTTAATATCAAATATTCACCAGCTGCTGGGAAGAAATTTAACATCCCTAAAAGCAAGCTATACAGGTTCCTACCATTATCTAAATTAGAACACCTGATTTCAATTATAATTTTTAATAGAGTTTGATTTGACTGATCTGACCAAGACCAAAATAGGGCCCCTTATCAGATGTTGCACAAAAAGACAGAACCTCCACCCTACCACGAGGCTGTCCATAAAACACTGCTTCATGTTCCCAGGCAGGGAAGCAGTACATGCAGCCCAGGTACTGGTAGAGGAAGCCTGTTGGTGAGGGGAAGGTTTAGCCTGGACTATCAGGATGCACTTTTGGAGAGAAGAGAGCACATGCCAGGTACACAACTCATCAGAGGGATTATTAAATCAATAACGAAGCTGAAGCATCACTCATTTTGATCCCCTCTGTCTGCTCCTGCTCCTGTAAGGTGACTCAAGCACCCAGAAATGCAGGGCTGCCAACAGAGAGCAAGCAACCTCTGCTCTCCACACAAATTCACTTCTCATCACCAGAGGCTTCTCTCGTTAGGACAGGTCTACACGAGATCGTGCTGATGCATCCTGTGAATCACAGATACCAGGTTTTCCCAGCAGAGGCCCTTGACCTCACCATGATTCCACTGATGGTGCTTTTTCAGTGAATTTTCTTTTGCTCATGGGGCTACTGGGGTTACTTGTTCCAGGGTTAGCAGGCTGTCCACACAGTCGGGGAAGTGCTAACACATCTGCCAGAATGTTTTTCCAGGCCCCTTGGGGCACAGTTCAATCCAATTAAAACACGCACAAAAGCAATAAAACTCAAAAATTATTCCCTTGGTGTTGGGGGCTCCAGCAGTCCAAAGGTTCTTCATCTACTATAGTGCCAGCAATATGAAGTCAAACCGTCTCCAACAGAGCTGTATCAGCTATTTCTGAAATCTCTTGACCCTTTTCCATGTGCATTTGAGACACAAACCATGCTGAGTAGCCTGGGATTCTTGGACATAAAGGAATTTTTTCTGCCCAGTTGAGAAGAAACTGAGAACAGCTTTGCCCCCAGAAAATCAGCACCTAACTGCAAGCATATCCTTCCTCTCATACAACTGCACCACTACAGTGAAACCACTCTGCTACATCAGCTGAAATTGCAGTGGTAGTAGTGCCCACACAGAGATACTTATTTTGACTTTGCACAAAAAGAAAAAGTGCTGTGAAGAAAAGGAGGTATGAAAGACAATCTAATTTCTAAACCACGGTGCAAAATGTGAGTTAGCATGTTAAGCCTTCTTAACTCAGTGATCTCTGAAAGATGCTTTGTACATGTGGAGAGACATCCCCTTGGAGCACACTACTACAGGCAGATGCTTTGAATGGGATACTGACCACAGGAAACAGAGATTCCACAGTTCAAGCTATTGAGGCACAAAATATGCCACATAGGAAGGGAACAGGACACGCTCCCAAAACACAAAGGAGTTTTAAATGTTACTAAGGCACTACCATCTTGTCTGAAGATCTCAGAAGATAACACTGCTGAGACAGGTTCAGGCAAGCACTCCCGCTAGATCACTGGGCAAAGAAGCGCATTGAGATCAGCAGCCAGTAAATGTTTGCTTCCAGTGGGAAGAGGCTGCCAGGAGTGCAGATTCTGGTTACTCCATCAACCACACACTGTGCTCACATCAGATAGATAGCTTTCACCTCGCTGGATGCTCACCTCATCAACCTCAGGCTACATCCAGCCTGCAGGGATGGCAACAGGATCTCTGGCTAAACCCAAAGCACACACGTGGAATTCAGTGCAGGTCCTGGCCAGAGAACTGCTGCACATGTGGTTGCTAAACTTACTGGGACCTGAAAAGTGTAATGGGGTGCATTTGTTACTATTTTCTATTAAGAAAAATGCTTATGTTCCCATGGTTACAGACCTGTTTCAGACTATTTACAAAAAAAAAGTTGCAATTCTTCTCAAACGAAATAAAAAACCAAGGAGCGCCGTTTGAGGGTGGTTTAGGTTTGTCTTTCTTTTGACCCACAGAGCTATTTTCAAACACAAACCAAGAAGTGAATAACAGACCTTTTAATACTAAATTTATACACCCAGAAAATAAGTTTTCCATGAGCTCAGAGACCAAAACTCAGACACTTACCACTACCATGTAGTTCAATACACTTGTAACAGATTCGAGATCTTTTAAAAGAAAGTTCAAACTCCATTTGTACTCCAACAGCAAGAGCTGGCTTTTCTTCCAAGCCTCTTCACAAACCTCTTATTCAATAATGTGCTTTCAAAACTATGGTAAAATTCATTGCTCCCTTTATACTCATCTCATTATCCTGGCCTCTTGCTGTGCTTGCTCCTTTTAATGGATGGAGCAAGTATTAGCTTGATTTCCTACCACACATCAAGTTTTCAGCTGAGGTTAGTAATATACATCTCTAACAAATGATAAGATCTCTATTAATTTACTATTAAATGCATAAAGCTGGAGATTTTATTTTTTCCTTGCATCTGACAGATAGTGAGAGCACACCTTACTTTTCTGACATGCTCTAACTTTTGCATGCAGGCACAAATGATAAGAGGAATTCAAATCAAGGCCAAAACTCAGGTATCATAAAAGAACTGAATAGAATATATCCATTTGCATCCATATGTAGAAGACAAAAAATAAAAGTACAAAAAAGTGCCTCAGGAATACTGCAGTCAATACACAACAAAAGAAAGTTTTAAGACCTAAAGTTGGCAACAGCACATTTTGATGAGAAAATTAAATTAAACCACATGCCTCTTTCAAAATACAGCTTACTGAGAAAGTAAAGAAAATAATCTAAACAAAACAGTTAAAAAATCACTTAATTGCTGCATTTTCCAGACTTTATTCATGAGGCCTTGCACATTCAGACACAGATAGCCAAGTGTGAATTCAGATGAAGCAGTACAAAGAAAGGGAAGTTGGAATTAATGCTGACAAATTATGGAAGTCCCTCCACTCTGGGTGACTCCAAACTCAGCAGACATGTCAGGACAACGTAGCAAGATGCTCTGCTGTTGGCAAACCTGTGCTGACACAGACACTAATTGTTTTTCCAGTGGTAGGCTTGTAAGTTTTTTGTCTAACAGAAATGCAGAACACTTCTTAAGTTTCATAACTGGAAATTAGCATATAGCATTCACAAAGTCACCTCAGTCCCCAAGGATCCTGTGGCCTACCTGGCTGAAGGCAACAGTCAGAACCTGCCATCTATATAAATGCCGGAAAAAGTTAAAATCAGAAGCGCAAAAAGTCTCAAGACAGTTTAAACCTAAGGAAACTCTCTCTTGCAAGTTCAGGGCAGCAAGAGCCAATCCCTCTGATAACATGTATGGCCATACTGCATGGTCCTGTAAGGAAAATGACAGGGAGGCACTTGTTCCTTACAAGTACAGCTGCTGCCAGGGCTGGCTGCAGAAGCCCCAGCTATCCTCACTGCTGCAGCTCACCGTACCTGACTGCAACACAGCGAGATGCCAGCCTAAATTTTCCTTGAGTTTTTCAATAGTTTTGGCACTCTAAGTTTGTCAATTTTGCTTTTACACCCTACCTGGTACAGTGTTGTAACAAATGGATGAGGATCTTCACGTGTTACTGCTCTGCAACAAAGACATAACAGCAGTAGCTGATGCACACATCTACTTGTATTAAATCTGTGGGTTTAAGCACTCAAGCCTTTTCAAAGAGTGAAAAAGAATCGCCACAATAATTTCCAGAATTCCCCGCTACTGCAAGGACAGGTTTGAGCCTATCAGTACTAAGCAGGCTCATTTTAAATAACCATAATAGCCCCCATAACATTTGTTTATTGAAATTTACTGTGGGGCTGAGGATAAGTTTGGTTTATTTTCTGCATTAATTTGCAAAGCCAGAGCTGTGTGCTGGAACTTTTAAACAAAGTGCTGGAGTCAGCAGGACCCGAGGTTCTACTCAACCACTGATTCAGTGTCTGACCTTGAAGAAGTCCCTCACCTCGTCATAAATCTGCCAGCCCAGCTGTGAAACTGGATGAAAGCAGGACTATCCCACAAAATGCATGCTGCAACTAGTTTGGCCTTCTGTTAAATAAACATAACGCCCCCTCAAAACCAACCCAACCAACTAAACAATGTGTTTTTTTCTGTATACAAAGCACTTTGTACTGTACAAAAATGGAGTGCTTTACCAAGTGGGAGGGAAATGGATGTAAATATTTACACATGTACTGCAAAGAGCTGTTACTCACTCTAGGGATGTGCATGCTGGTAGCTGTACAATTCAAGAACTACATCAGCATAGTGGGGGTGCCTTCACTCGACAGAAATAACACACTGGTCTCTGGAAAGCATGCACTGTGCCAAGGAGGGTAAGGAAAAAACTGACATTAAGGGGACAGTTCCTGCCAGACTGGAAACCAAATTAGCTTCAAATGAAACAGAGATTCAACAAAACTACAAGTGCTCAGAGCTAAATTACAGGAGTAGATGAAACTGCTAGCTTAGCATCCAGATTTTTGTTCCCCTTGTCCACCATCTCACAAAGTCTTCCAACAGGCAAGAGTACGGTAATTTCACGATTTCAAGCTGCACCGAGTAAAAGCCACACTTCCGGGTGTCAGCAACTTTTCCTTCTTTGTCCATATATAAACTGCGCCTGATTATAAGCCTCATGTTACAATACAGGGTGTGATAAAAGGTATCTATTCTATCACCCTTTGTTGAGAGTGGGGGCAGTGATCCTTATCTCTGCGGGAGATATTCTGCTAATGGGCCATTGTTCTTTATCTTTTCACAATGCACCCTTCCTCCAGCGAGTCATTTTCTGTTAATGGCCCATTGAGTCCCACTGTGTGACTGATAAAATTACTTCATCCCATTGGAAGTTGCTCCAGCCAGGGGAAAGAGCCCAACATTTCTTACCAAGATAAAAACAGAGGGTTTGGGACACTAAGGTAACCTCTTTCTCCATTGAACTCCAGAAGAAAACTGGATTTCTCCACATCACCACTGGACCTTTAGGGAGAAACTGCACCTTCTACAGGAGCACTGCTTCAACTGAACTGAACCACATCTGTCACTGCAAGGGGACTGCAGCCACCATTTAATGGGACTGCTACCGACACCCTGCCTGACGGGGTGTCAGGTTGTACTCTGACTTTGTCAGGGTTTGGAGTTTGTTTCTTTGTAGTATTGTATTTCTATTTTAA
>PYHW01010519.1:497657-554638 GCA_013186435.1 Turdus rufiventris
CCATATTTTTGCCTGAAAGCCCCTTGATTTCAAAATTATAATAATTTGGAGGGAGGGGGTTTACATTCTCCATTTCAAAGAGAAGCTCTTGCCTTTCTCAGCAGACACCTGTTCTCCAAACTGAAACAGCAACTTTTCATTCTTTGTCCATATATAAGCCACACCTGATTATAAGCCGCACTTTGGGTTCGGACCAAAATTTTAGTCAAAATGGTGCGGCTTGTAATAGTGAAATTACTCTATTTTGGATTGGCAGTAAGTCTGTAAATACAGAGGACAGCTATTTCTCCTTATGCAACTTGTGCTTGATTGCCCCTTATGTTTGCCAAGAAGAAAAATTAATGCTAAGATTGTGAGGAGAAGGGTCACCTCAGCCAGTAACTCACCTGATTCTGTTGTGTCCTGCTGCAAATGCAGGACCTGCTACTTTACATCCCTCGACACTTGAGCTGCTGTGGAGGTGACAGGACACTGTCTTCAGAGTAACACTTCTACTAGTGTATTTCAATCACTGACACATAATCCCAAATGCAAATTAAAAATAGAGGTAAAACCTGTGCAGTGTAAGGGAAAGAGGCTGACTGGATTCCCTTTCACTTGGTAAAGTCTGGCACCATTAATTCATGGGTCCTGGTAGCTCAAGATACCAATTACCAGTGTTGAAAAAACCTGGAACCAGCTTCCAACAGCTTACTTAAAAGTTAATTTCATGTTCCACTATAAAAATTAGTTTGTCCCTTTAGAAATTTTTCAACAAAAGAGAATTGGCTACTGTTTCCCATTTCTATTGCTTCAAAGTTGAGTTTGCTTTACAAGCGTCAGTGTGGTAATGCTTGTCTCTAGTTTGCTATTCAATTGAACACTTCTAATAAGACATTGCTTTCCCTTTTCATACATAAACAGAGGAAGCACTGCTTGTAACTGCAACCTTGAACCACATGTGATAAGGTGCTTAGTATTTGCATAGCGTCCACACTAAAACTGATAAGTGCATCACGTTGTACACAAGTTAGAAGTTATGCAAAAAATGCATGACTCGAGAGCAGCTTCCGCAGCTCTGAATCTCTGTGGTGTCTGAATCAAGCTGCCTAATCTGCTCTAAGGACATAGTGTACAATACGCTGTTTGTTCAGCTTGTGGAGAGTCAGATTTAAGGATTTCATATTCAAACAGCACTGACTCAAGTAGCGATGTTCAAGGACTTTTCAAAGTGCATCTGTGGAGCTTATCAATGCCACAAGTTGAACACTGCTCTACCTGACTGTATTTTCTCTAGCCAAGGCCTCGGGTTTTGCTTTAATATAGCGTCAGTGTGATGCTATAACTGAAAAATCAAGCCTTAACTTAGAAAACTTCTGTAGGCTACTGTTGTCCATTATTTTTTCTACAGATACACACCTGCATGTGATGCAGAGTAAACACATTCTAAGTCCATTGATTTTAAGAACAAATATCTGTGTGAGCACCTACACACACGTTTCCCCATTTCATCATCTATACAATATATGTACACGACAGTACTTTCCAGAAGAGTTGTATCAGCTTATTAGGGGCATTAAGACACTGCACTGCACTGCAATAGCTCTGCTCATTTCTAAAATGTGAACAAATGTATTTGATACGTACACTGTCAGCATGCTTGGGATTAACAGAGATCAGCAACCAATCTGGAGTAATTGAATATTCACAGTAGTCTGGTCTGATCTGTTAACACAGTCACACACAGGGAATGTAGGGCAAGCATTTTTTAAAACGTCCAGAAAAAAAAACTAGAAGAAAACCAAGAGTACTGCCTAAGAAAAAATGGACCCCAGCAGCCTTAGGCTTCTTGCCCTCCTGTTCACCTTCTGCACAGTCTTTGCTTGCTGCAGCCTGTACCCATACCAAGGGTTTTGTTCATGTACAAACTCAGTGCAGTGATCACGTTCTTCCTACAAATACATGCTTCTGTGCTGGACTTACCAAACCTTTGTCACGCTCCCTTTGCTTTCCTGATCACGCAGTAAATACTGCCCTCTCTTCCCCTCCACTGAGGACATGTGAAAAACATTAACATATCTCAAATGCCTAGCAGACCTTGAAGTATCCTTGTCAGAACTTTACATTTCCTGGGCAAATCTTGTAGTGACAGAAGCTCTCTGTAATTGCATTTAAACTGGTAATGATGCACTGATAACACCAATGAAGTCTGACCATCAGATTTCAACGTATATTAAATGCCTGCCTGAAAACAGCATTAATAATTGAATGGATTTATTATTTACTTCTAATTAGAACTTCTTGCTGATGCTAGTGAAAAACCACACTTTCAAGAGAGAAATAATCAGCAGTAAAATACATGTAATTATTTTCATTATAGGCTTGTGTCACTTCTTCCTATTAAGATTGCTTCCTTCCCAAATCTGTTTCCCAGTTCTGCTACATGTGGAAAGCTTTGGACCAAGTATTCAGTGGCAGGTACACATCTTACTAGTAATGCATGCTTTTTCAAAGTAACTTATTTTATCATCATAGGCAAAACAGTATTTTTCTGTCATTCAGGCCTACACAACCTCTTGTGATTTGATACATGAACATTCTACCAGGCTGCTCATTGGAGAGGCAAGTTTAATTTAAAAATGGAACAATTGTTTCCAAGAGGCATGATTTTATCTTTCCTGTAAAAGTCATCAGCTCTACCAAGTTACAAATCACTGGAGAAAAATCATGCAGCAAGCCTCCAGCAGAGCCTCAGACATTGAGCAGCCAAACAAACACCTTGGGAAAGGCCTCCTGCCCTTGGCATGCTCTAGATGCTGCTAAGCAAGACCTCCCTTGGCAGCCCCAACATGCTGCTATTCCTGCTGTCCCTGACCAAAGCCAGCTAATGGAGCATGAGGACCTCATCTGATCCTCGTGCCCACAGTGAGCCAAAGGGGGTTACCTGAGCTTTGTGCTTTGCTGAGCTTTGCTGGGTCTACAGTGAGTCCCCCTGCGGCCCTGCTCCTGGCTGGGGAGTGCAGTGATCCCACCCATCACACATCCAGACAGACAGACAGATAGACAGACAGACACCGTGCTCCCAGCGCCAGGGACTGCCAGCCTTCCCTGTGCCATGACCAGCTGGAGCGTGCACACACGAGAAAAGCAGGGAGCAAGGCTGCAGGCACGAATGAGCAGGGCAAATGGGAACTGAATCTGAAGCAGAAGCTTGGAGAGACCAAGCAGGAAAAAGCATAGGAGCCCATGCATGGAAGACAGAACAAAAGGCAGGTAGAAGGCACAAAAAAAAGCCCTAGGGAGCTTTGAGGAAGAATCCTTTACTACCCTCACATGTAGACAGCCTTGTAACTCCACAACATCCAGAAGCTCTTTAGAGACAACTATACCGCTCCCCCGTACAGCTCCCTCTCCTCTCCAGTGTGTGCCCCGGCAGCCCAAATGCAACGGGGCAGCATACTGCTTTTCCTACAGTGTAAAAAGAGGCCCTGCAGCATTTCTGAGTTCCCCAGGGTATGACTTTGCAACACAGAGGGGTTTTCTCCATGCCCATTTTGTGACTGTCCACGGTTAAGTCAGTTTGGGTAGATAAATGGTCTCTCAGCTTCACCATGTGTATGCTAAACAGGACCTGGCTTGTTTTACAAAATAAAGAGTGCTGGATGAGGAGGAGGCACATGACCTACACTAACATTTTCTTCCCCTGGTTTAGCATAAATAAAAGCACCACTATGAAAGAGCGCTTAAAGTTCCTTGTGCAGCTAACATTGAAAGAGTTTATTATCACACTGCAGAAATGCTTTAGGGGAAATCTTGCTCTGATAGTGTTCTCATGAGAACACTTGATGTTTTCCAACAAGTCACTTTGAAATGCTCAAGAATACAAATGTCACGAGGCTCCCAAAGGTGCAATGACATATCTTATCACAAAGGGAAGCTCCTATGCTGCCTGCTAAAAGAACCTGAAGCTCTGCAAGAAGTACTTCATCTTTCAAACAATATTTCAAACATCAAGCTTTGAAAGTGATCTGACATTGAAACACCAGTATGGCTGCTCAGATTTAGTTTGCTTAAAGTTAGCTTGTATAGTGAAGGGTACCTGGAGCTGCAGAACATCCCCCTTTGTTTCTGTATTTCTCTGGCATACAGAGGTAACATAGACTTCAGGAACTACCTGAGAGACCACAGGATAGGGCTTTCCATCTACAGAACCAGCACTATGCAGCCAGAGGAACTGCAGCCTTCCTTAGAGGAGCTGCCACTGGACACAGCCTCCTTTCCTACAGATTCATGACCCTACCTTGCCATTCCTGCTGTCCAGCCCATGGGCTGGGATCACTAGCCCACCTAATGCAGTACTCCAAACACCTACCCAATGGCTACACTATTTACATTATTCAAATGACTTGAAATAGCAATGAAACAAAAGATTTTTCACAGCTCACAACCTTAAGTGCAGTCCTATATTCCTGATGGAGAAGTGGGGTGGGGATGGGACATGGCTCTGCCAAACAGTGGCTCCCAGGGGCTGACTGTAATGGAGAGGGAGATGGTGGCCTCTGCTCACCACCAAAAACTTTTTTAAATGGTGCTTGCACATGCCTACATTTTCTCAGAAGCCGTTGTGTAAAATCCTGTCCAGAATTATCCAGTCATTTGACTTTTCAATGAAAAAAAAATAGTGTGAAAATAAAAAAATAAAAAATCTATGCCACTTGTGCTTTGCTCAACTTATCTTCTCCAAGTAAAAATCTCAGGGCCCACCCATCTGTACTGTAAGGTAAAAAGCCTCACCAGATCAAAACTGAGCAATGCCCTGTTGCAGAGCAAAGTATCCCTGCACATAATTGTGTTTAACCTAAACCATATGTTCCTAAAAACACCAACAATGCAGAACAATGAGACCAGCCTCACATCCAAGGGAATTTAGGAACAGGGGAACAACCGAAGTGACAAGCTTGCTCATCACGGAGCTACAGATTCATTGTTGTCGTCGTTTTTTGGCACGATGCTGCCTGAATTCCTTCCCATGTTTTGTGAACAGCTGAACTGTGTTCCCTTACAAAAGAAATTAATATGGCAGCCTGTGTACATCTGCTTTAATCTTAAAACAAAGCAGTTTTGCTATCTTTAGTACAAGCATAATAAAGGCACCAAAAAAAAAAGACAGATGGTTTGGATTTTCTTTGCAGAAAGCAAGAGAGAAGACTGACATCTCAACTGTTTATGTAGCCACAACCCATTACGTGGCCACAGCGAACTGGGGGGAATGCAGAAAGTACCTCTTTGTCAGCGTCTCAGATGCTGACTGCATTCAGTCAGGTCTTATAAAAAGCATAAAACAACTCTGCTCACAGATAAATGCTTTTGTTCATACAGATTTAATTTATATTGTTAGGAAAACACTTAACTATCGCCACACTAATGCCAAACAAATTAATTTCAGTAAAGTTAGAGCAAACACTACCATTATGTTTAGGCAGCACAGAACAAAACCCTTGAAAATCCAACATTAAAGGAGTTATTTATGGTCATTGCTCAGCCCTCCTGCCCCCATCATTAGTGTATTAGAAATCTCCTGACTGCTCACTTGCAAGCTCCCTGACTTCTGACCAAAACTGTCCATGCACTGACAGCCCAAAAGTTCATTTTGCAGGGGTAATACCCTGGTCTGGCAGTTGGGATGGGTTTGGGGGTTTGGTTTTTAGATTTTCGTTTCGGTTTGGTGGTTTTTTGTTGGTTTTTTTTTTCTTCAGCCTTTCTTTTAAAATATCTCACTTAGGATTAAAACTTTCCCCTTCCTGAAATCAATCAAACTGATAGTGGTTTTGGCAGAAAGGCAAGTAACAGGAAAAATGTAAGGACAGAACATGTGCAACATATCCAAGAAGTAATTCATAACTTACTCAGTATTTTTTATGTAATAGATACTTTTTCAGGGAAAAGTACACACAAAAAAGAGGTTTTTCCCTATTAACCTTTAACAAATATTCAGAGAATGGCAGTCATGTAAAAATATCAGCTTGATATAAAGGGATAAAAAGCCAAGCTGAATTAGCTCCTGAATTAGGGGCAGAAAAATGTTCTCTGATACAGATATTGCTTCCTTTAGCATAATTAAATGCCTTTTTAATATTTCCATGTTGGAGAATTTAAGAGACACAAATCAATGATTTTTCCAATTAGCAAGTACTTAGAAAGTAAAAGAGGATGGCACACATGGAAAAAACCCAAACCACTTGTTCAATTTGTGAGTGCTTCCACTTGAACCAGTGCTCAAACACAGTACTGACAAGTGACGCGTGGGGTTTGGAAGCACATTTCCATTAAGGAAAACGTTTGCTGCAGTTGCATTAAATCCTTACCAGGCACGGGCAGGCCTTTGTGCATTGCAGTTACACTCCATTAAATGCCTCACAGGAGGCTGGGATGGCATGGCTCAATGGGCTTGCAGGGCACGTGCAGCCTCTGCAGCATCGCTCGCTTCGCTGGCGCCTTCCTGCAAAGAGCACAGGATGGAGCAGGCACGGCCAAGTGGGGCACAGCCTCCCCTCCTCGCAGCTCCTTCTAGGAGATGCCCCACAGGCTGGGGTACCAAAGGGCCCCTGGGACAGCCAAGAGCAGTTGTGCAAGGCAGGGAGGCCAGACTCCCTGCGGATGCTCCTGGAGGAAGCTGCCGGCTCACATCTGTCACGAACTCTGTTTACAGGCGCGTCAACAGATGCTTGCAGTGAGAGTCGCTGAACTTTGACATCCAACATAAAGATGTAAACACTTCTCCACAGAAGATAAATCCTGAGGACTAAAAGGCGCTCTAGCTGACTTCTGGCCCTCCCCAACCCCACACCATCCGCCAAACCCAAAACTCCCACACATATCCCTTAAAAACAACACAAAAAAAGACCCAAAGCACAAAACGTCCCCCCAAGAAATTAACATACTAATAGCCACGGCACCAAGATTTTTTAAGTATGATAATCAGTAGAATTATCACAAGTAAGCCAAATATAACTAACTGGAGAATAAAATGAACTTTACAATGTTTAGACAGATGGAATTTGATTTCCTGCTGTAAAGCTGCTGAATTTGGCATTGACCCTAAGCCCCAAAGGCAGGGGATCTGCTGCCCAAAACACACATGAGCTACCCAATGTCTGGAATCAGTAGTCACTACCCTTCATACGCACCATTAAATTAAAAAGCATGAAAGTCTTCATAAATAATGTTTTCAAAAAGAGATGGATTCATCTTACATTAAGAGCAGCCAAGACCAAAGCCCACTGCATATATTTGTGTATTTTCTTAGGAGGCTGTATACACAAGGAAGCTCACAAAGGGCTTCTTTAAAATGCTGCCTTGTAAATGTGCGTTTAAAGGGTAATAGATATTGAATTCAGAGAAATGTCAAAAAAAATCCTATTTGGAAATATTTTCAGACCTTCATGTGGAAGAACTAGAAGCAAGCACGACGCTTTTCAATGCTAGCTAAGAAAATCCTTGTCCAGAAGGATTTACTTCTCTGATGCCTGATCCTATGAACTATGGATGCAGCCAAACACAGCATTTACTGATAAACAGTCCTACTGACTTCAGCAACTTAAGCCAAGTAACTTCAGTGGTGTTATTCATGCCCTGTGAATATGAACGGAAGACTCTTGTTTAAAAGGGCTCCTCACAACAGCAAAGGCTAGCACAAGAGTCCCAAGTGAGGGTGAGAAAGGACACAAGGCAAAGAAAAGAGTCCTTATGAGAAATGCTTTGCCATTACCTGCAGGTTTGGGGCTTTCTTTTCAATTTTAAACCAAAAGTGAGGAAAACATGAGCTCTCCTGGTATAACCACACAGTAATGTCAACATAATCCTATTGCTAACTCAAAAGTCAAACAAAAAGACTCCCGTCCCCTCCCCAAACTAACCAAAACAGATAGAGCAAACCTCAAACCTCAAAGCCCAAGTCTACAACTTCTGAATGAGGTCAAAATAAGTAACTCCCCCAGCATTCAAACCAGAAAGAAAAGGGGAAAAAAGCGAAAACCTCCATGGAAAACATACTTGAGCTGTGTTTAACAAGGAACATCTGTAGCCTTTCAATTCCTGAGATGCAGAAATGCCGCAGAAGAGCCACAATAAGTTAAACACATAGGAAAAAATACTTTTGTTGCTGCCCAAACCATTTACAGGTGCCTCTGATTTGAAACTAAGGATACCAAGCTCTACTCTGTTTGCTGACATAACACCATGCTGTGAAGGACTTCTTTCTGAAGAAAATTCACTGAAAGCTGGTTTAACTGACAAAGTCTTAACTGGTGAAATATGACATCTGTTTTTAAAGAGCCTACATTTTTTGGATATTATCACTCATCTGCTTCTATTTATAACATTTGGTGTAAAAGTTTCTTTCAGTCAGCTAAGTAGGTATGCAATTAAGTGTCCTGAAATTTTAGTGTCAGATTGAGGACAGTTTGAAGCAATTGATTCAACTTTTACTTCTCCCTGGATGAGTTTGTTCAGATAAGACTTCCCCTACACACACATACACATTGGCTATCTCTTATATATATACAATTCTTCTCTTGCAAGAGAATGGATGTTATTAAAAAAAATGTGTGTTCTTAGGCGCTCTTCTGGAACTCCTCAATTCTCAAAGGCTTAAACATAGTGCAACTTACACCAACAGCCAGGATTGCTTTAAAAAAAAAAAAAATAAAAAGAGCCCTGTCCTTAGATGCTGATTATATATTTATTGGCATTACTTTTATATATACTTGGATGTACAAATGGAAGAAAAAGCAAAGAGTCCTATTTAGGTGACTAGAAAAATGTTCTTGAAATCAATGCCACATAGCACGACAATGCTCTTCTGAAAGATTTCACTCCTCCAAGGCTTTTAGTATTTGCTATCTATGCTTTCACTGCAGACAGTTTCACGTGGGTCTGTACAAGTCAGGAGCACAATGCAGTCCTCTTTGATCTGAAACAAAGTAAAGTTCACAGTATTCAGAAAAAAAAAAAAGAAAAAAGAGAAACTGGAAAGAGGCTTTTTCTCAATGGAACCACTGATTACTGAACATACACAAGTAATTTCAAACAAAGCATAGAATGACAGCAAGGCTTTTAGGATTTTATTTGAACCTTCACTTGAGTACTTTATAAGCTCACAGAGCTTCATTAAAAATACAGTAAGACAATGAGGAAATGTCTGCTTTACTGCAAATAAAACCTTTAAGGAAGAAATAATTTTAACCCTAAAAATAAATGCAGCAAAAATATCCTCAAACATGATAAAAAAATTCAGTAACTGTAATGTCATCTTATATATGAATGTGTATCTAAAAACACAAGGAGAGATTAGGACTTCCTTTTTTATTGGTGTTTCATAGACTTCATTGACATACTCAATATGTTCCTACTAAGTGTGAATATACTGTATTAATAGTAGAGTCATAGACATGATGTTTCCAAAACATTCAGGACAGAGCTCTTCACGAGCTCTCTGCACGAATGGAACAGAAAAACAAGCAATACAACTGACCCACCCACCAGCTAGAAATGGGTACAGCATCTTCTCTTCTGGAAAGCACGAGGTTTCTGCTTGTAAAGGGAAACATATTTACTGTATGAATTGTCTGCACATGGTATCCTTTCCAGTCACTGCAGACTCTCTGTTTTGAAGGCCAGCCTGCAGGAAGCTTTGGAGAGGTACTCCAGAGGCAGCTGCAGCCCAGCGTCATGAACGTGTGCTAAGAGGGAGGTCACACTTTTCATCTCCCACTCCTTTATCTTGGGCCAGGGTGCTGAAACACAGGCTAGACGTACTCTTCCTCTCCTTGCAGTTAATGAGACTACTCTCATACAGTGCCACATTTTTCTTCTTTTCATAAAGAGCCATGAATTTTTCATAGCTATTTGCTTAGGGAAATCCAAACTTACAATTTTAGATTCCCCATTTTAGTACACCATATCTCATTTATCAGATATTTCCTACAGACCATCAAATCAGCTAGTTTTGCAACCATCTCACACAGAGGATGACAACAGCAGAAGATAGTATCACAGTTGTCTATAATGATAATTAGCAAATGAAGTGTTTAACTGTAACACTCAGGCAATAAATACAAGAACACTCGAGGAGGAATTATATCACCATGCAATAATCAAGAAATTGCTATGCAGCTTGTTAAAGTATCATTATATAATCTTACCTTCACACTGAGCAGGATTCCCTCCAACTATCCCTTCAGCATAGAATTTTATTCTGCTGCAGGTTTTTGTGGCAAATTAATTTGCACCACTCACAACAGAACAGAAGAGAAACTAAGAAGTAATGTACTGTGCAACAAAATTTTGATATTTCTGCAAACTGACATTGGCAAAGGCTTGAAGTCCAGACTTAAAAAAGTAAAGTCCAAAACCAACTCCAGCAACACACCTTTCCCAGTCCCACTGCCCTGCCAATCATGTCTTCAGAAGACATGCAAAATGCTCAGTGGAAAGGTGAGAAGTGCAAAGTCTAGTAGAAGCTACTGAATCAGAGAAGATGAATAACAATGCTGTGCTTTGATAAGGTCCCAATGCTTTCATCAGTTTGTCATTAGACTTGAACATGAGCTCCAGCTGTCAAAATGATGTGGGAATCAATACACCAAACATGCTTCAAAAAGCATCATCACCCCATATTTCTGCAACCTCACCCCTTGCTTCCCCTCTCTGCTTCTTCAAAGTGATATTGAGCATTGCAGGGATTGCCAAACAGTCAGAGGTAATAGTCAAGCATTACCTCAGTTCCATTTCACCTGCTTGGAACCTTCTGCAGCACCTAGGTAACTAACAAACAAGGGCAGGATGGTACAAGGGTGCATCAGGAAAAGCAATGGGAGAAAAGATATTAATTGACCAAAGTCAGCCGGCACAGTCCTTCTACACAAAAAGTCCACTCCTGAAACCATAAGCCTTGAAAAGGTTAAAAGTTATCAAATGCAGTGAATTTCTACTATGCCTTTGGCTGTGCAGCTGCCAGCTTAGATCCGCTGAGGAGGTGGAATGCCACGTGACAGGTCTGAAGACTGATCCCTATGTCCTTCCCATTTTGTTAAAACCACCTGGTTTGAACACATGCACACCCAAACAAAGGAGGCAATTTTTTGCCGAGTTATATTTATAACATCGGGGTTTTCTAAGCAAATTTAATCAACTGGATGACTTTAAGGTAAAGACTTGAGACTTCTTCCATATTACCTAAAGTTTCAGCTCATATTATGCACACCATGGAAAGGCAGTAACATCACACACAACAAGCCCACAGAACACCATTAACAAGCAACTTACCTGCTGGTAGATGTCAGCACTGCCATTCTTTTCTAGGGCACCAAAGTAAGCTGTCCCTTTTACAGGGGCATCTGTGGTTCCCTTAAGTGTAAGGATTTTGCAGCTCAAAACACTTGTAAAAGTCAGGCTCTTTACAGCTACACATCCAATTACAAAATCCTGTGAAAATTACAGGTAGTCTCCCATGTAAGTATGTGGGTCACTCCTACTAGGAACCGCAGAAGGGTTGTGTTTAAGATGAAAGATGTGTTTAAGATGACATTTTCTGGAGGATGTTAGTGTAACAACACACACAGCAGCCTTTCTACACTGTTCAAATGTAATGGTGATGCTTTAATGTGATGGAGCCTTCTTTTTTTAGCTTGAAAAAGCCAACAGAAGAGACAGTCTCAGCCTTTCCACTTAACTGGACTTCAAATTTCAGTAAGAAAAGTCAAAATATGCAACATTCCAAATCTGAGAACTTAAAGGCGCAATCTAACATGTAACCCACAGAGAACACACCAGCACATAGGTGGCTTTCTTGTTTCTCTGACAGGAGGCTTTGTATGCAGTGGTAGTTGTTCTTCTCAGTTTAATTTTGTGGATGTCTTTCCCAATACCATGTGTGTCTGGGTCACCAATAACTTGGTGCAAGAGAGAAGGATGACAGAATCATAGAATGCCTTGGATTGAAAGAAACCTGTAAAGATTACCTAGTCCAGCCCCCCTACCACAAGGGGGAATACCTTCCACTAGACCAAGTTGCTCAAAACACCATTCAGCCCGACCTTGAAGACTTTCAGGTATCCACAACTTCTCTGGGCAATATGTTCCAATGCCTCATAACCCTCAAAATAAAGACTGTTTTCCTTAATCTCATCTAAATCTACCTATTTTAGTTTAAAACAACTACCCCTTGTCCTACTGCAACAGGCCCTGCTAAAAGGTTTATCTCCAGCTTTCTCATAGGCTCCCTTTTGGCACAGGAAGGTGCTGTAAGATCCCTCTGGAGCCTTCTCTTCTCCATGCTGAACAACCTCAAGTCTCTCAACCTGACCTCATAAGAAGCTCCATCCCTTTGATCATTCCCATGGCCCTCCTCTATGGCTCCAACAGGGGCTGGGGGTCCTAGAGCTGGACACAGCACTCTAGATGAGGTCTCAGGAGAGTGGAGTAGAGGGGCAGAATTCCCTCCCCTGACCTAATGGCCATGCTACTTTTGATACAACCCAAGATACAGTTGATTTCCTGGGCTGTCCACACACTGCAGATCATGTCCAGCTTTTCATCCACCAGCACCTTGAAATCCCTCTTGGCAGGGCTGTTCTCAATCAATTTGTATGGATACCAGGGGATGCCCCAACCCAAATGCATGGACCTTGTACTTGACTTCATGAAGTATATGCATGTGCTCACTTCTCAAGCTTGTCCAGGTCCCTCTGGATGGTATTCCATCCTTCAGGCCTGTCAGCTGCATCACTCAGCTTGGTGTCACCTGCAGACTTGCTGAGGCTATGCTCTATCCCACTGGCAATGACATTAATGAATGCATTAAACCCTTCTGGTCCCAGTCCAGAACCCCAAGGGACATCCTTGTCACCAATTCAACTCTTGGCCACCATTGTCTGGATGCAACTGCCCAACCAATTGCTCCTCCACTAAAGAGTTCATCCATCCAATCCATATCTCTCCAATTGAGATGGAAGGATGTTGTGGGGTTCTGGGTCAAAGGCATGAGAGAAGTCCAGACATATGACATGCACAGCTCTTCCTTCTTCACTGATGTGGTCACTCCATCATTTTCCTCCCACAGTGTCAGCACAGCAGTAATTTAATCATGAGTACATTACATCTTGCCCATCAAAAGGCACTCTGCAATTCTGTCTGGTTTCTTTCCTGCCTGGAGAAAGGCATGCAAAGAAAGCAAGGGTACCCTGTCTCTGAAAGACATGAATTTATTTTTTGGCCACGTGCCAGCTCCAACTTTCTGTTACTGGAAGGGAATATAACCTTGGAGAGGCCACCTTCATCCAGTAAACTACATAATCACCAACCTATGTGGAACAAGGCTCCCACACCCAGCAGCATTACTTCAGCTTTGTCAGACACAATCATAGCAACGGACTGGAGAGGCAACAGACAACCAAGCTGCACATTCAGGCCATACAAAATGAATATTTTATCCACAAACCTTTTAGTTTCCACTATGCCCTCCACACAAGGAGAAAATACACAGCTGGTGTCACCACCATAATTTTGAGGGTTTTGACAGCAGAATGGCCTATGCAGCACCAGGCATGCTGACACAGCTGTGACTCACCTTTGTCAAATGAGGTGACACTTCAATCTTATTGTGATTATGGAGATGTGGTGGGATAGTTCCCACCACTGGAATGTTGCCATGAAGGTCTACAAGCTGCTTAGGAGAGACAGACCAAGAAGGCACAGTGGTGAAGTTGCCCTCTCTGTGAGGCAAAACTTGGAAAGTACTGAGCTCTGTCTTGGGGTGGATGATAAGCAAGTCGAGAGCTTATGGGTCAGGATAAAAGGGCAGATAAGTGAGAGTGTTTGCTCTGTGGGTGTTTGCTCCAGGCTGCCTGACTGGAGCCCTTCTACAGGCAATTACAGAAGCCTCAAAGTCATATAGTGGGTGGGCTTTAACTACCCTGACATCTGCTGGAAAGCTACACAGCAAAGCATGAACAGGCCAGGAGGTTCCTGGATATCACTGATGACAAATTCCTGTCACAGACACTGAAAGATCCCACAAGGAATGTTGTGCTGCTTATTGGAGATGAAGGGTGGGCACAGCCCTGGCTAGAGTGGCCATGAGATTGTGGGGTTCAGTACTGAATAAAGAGGTAGTAGGGCAGTGAGCAAGATTATGACCATGGACTACAGATCAGCTAACTCTTGCCTCTTTAGGGATACTCTTGGAAGAATTCCATGGGAGCAGGCCTTGCAGGGAAGAGGGGCCCAGGGGAGTTAGTCAATAATCAAAAGCTCACTTCCTTCAGGCTCAAGAACAATGCAACCCAATGAGAAACACATCAGGCCAAGGGCACAAGAAACCTCTGTGATTGAATAAAGAACTGTCATTGCTTAAGTATAAGCAAAAAAGTTCACAGGCAATGAAAGTAAGGCAAGGCCCCTTGGAGTGAATTTAACAAGGTGATCAGGATAAGCAGAAATGAGACTAGAAAGGCCAAGGCCATCTAAAATTAAATTTGGCCAAGCATATAAAAGATAATAAAAAGGGCTTCTTCAAATACGTCAATAACAAGAAGAAACCAAAGGATAATGTGGGTCCATTAATAAATGGAGGGGGGACCCTGGTAACAGAGAACACAGAGAAACCAGAGCTGCTGAATGCCTTCTTTGTATTGGTCTTCACTGACAAGACCAGTCCTCAGGGATCTGATCCTGGAGACAAAGGCAAAGAAACATCAGGAGGAAGACCTGCCCTCAGTCAAGGAGGATTTGGTCAGAGAACACCTAGGCAAACTTGACATCCACAAGTCCATGGGCCCTGACAGGATGCATCCATGGACTGCTGAGAGAGCTGGTAAACACCACAGCAAGGCCACTCAAAATCACCTTTCAAAGGTTAGGGAGATCAGGAGAGGTGCCTGAGGGCTGGAAAAAATCAAACATCACCCTAATCTCCAAAAAGAGCAAGAAGGAGGACACAGAAATCTACCAGCCAGGCAGTCTCTCCTCAATCTGTGGAAAGGTAATGGAGTGCCTTATTCTATAGGCCATCTCAACCCACATGGGAGACAAGAAGGTGATCAGGAGTAGTCAGCATGGGTTCACTAAAAGTAACTCATGTTTGACCAGGCTGATTGCCTCCTGTGCTGAAACAACTACCTGGATGGATGAAGTGAGCACAGCGGATATTTTCTACATTGACATCAGCAAGGCTTTTGATTCTTTCTCTCACTAAATCCTCATTAGGCAAACTCAAGAAGTGCTAAGTTGGATGAGTGGACAGCAGAATGGATTCAGAACTGGCTGAGTGGCAGATCCCAGAGAGTTGTGATCAGTGGTATACAGTCTGGTTGGAGGTCTGTCACTCATGGTGTCCCCCCAGAGTTCTATACTAGGCCCAGTGTTATTTAATTTGTTCATCAGTGGCTTGGATGAGGGAATAGAGACCCTTCTCAGCAAGTTCACTGCTGACACAAAGCTGGGAGGAGAGGTCAATACTTCAGCTTATGCAGCCTTTCAGAGGGACCTGGACAGGTTGGAGAGCTGGGCAAGAGAAGAACCTTCTGAAATTCAACAAAGGCAAGTGCAGGCCCCTGCATGGAAGGACCTGGGGATCCTGGTCGACAACAAACTGTTCATGAGCCAGCAGTGTTCCTTATGGGCAAGAAGGCCAATGGTATCCTGGGGTGCATCAGGAAGATCATTGCCAGCAGGTCAAGGAAGGTGATCCTGCTCCTCTGCTCAGCCCTGGTGAGGCACATCTGAAGTGCTGTGTCCAGCTCTGGGCTCCTCAGGACAAGAGAGACATGGAGCTGCTGGAGCAGGTCCAGCAGAGAGCTACAAAGCTGCTACAGAGAATCTCTATTATTCTCAGCCTTAAGAAAGGCTGAGGAAGCTGGACCTATTCAGCCTCAAGAAGAGGCAAATATGAAATGACCTCATTAATCTGACAAATATCTGAAGGGAGGATGTCAAGAGGATAAAGCCAGGCTCTGTTCAGTGGTGCCAAACAACAGATAAAGAGGTAACCAGCAGAAGCTGATGCACAGGAAGTTCCACCTAAACACAAGAAAAACCTTCTTTATTGCAGGTAAAGGGTGACCAAGCACTGGAACGGGTTGTGCAGAGTGGCTGTGGAGTCTCCCTCACTGGAGATATTCAAGAACCATCTGGACACAAACCTGTGCCATGTGCTTTAGGATGACCCTGCTTGAGCAGAGAGGTTGGAGCAGATGACCCAGCATGGTCCCTACCAACCTGACCCACTCTGTGGTTCTGTGAAAGCTAATTTTTAACAGAGCTGTGAAAAAGACAAAATACAGAGGCGCAATGCCCTTACCTGACCATAGTCTGTCCTGAATACGACAACTCCTTCTGCACAGGAATGAACAGTGCTGGGATAATGCTGATTATTTTCTCGCAGCCAGACCCGAGACCCCTGCAATAAAAAAACAGAGTTATAGATGACATAACAGAAAAATTGAAAAAAAGAATTCCGCTCACTATTTTTCTCTAGAAATACTTATCAGGGAATAGGAGAGAAAGAGAAAGCAAATCCAAATAAGCAAGTGAAAGAAAATAAAATAATCTCTTAGTAAGTATTTGTTGGTTTCTGCTCAATGAGTAAACACAGGAGAATGACACTGAAGTGCCTTTTTTTTTAATAAGTTCCTAAATGCTGGCAAGAGCAGCTGGAGCCAATCCTCTGATTCTCTGAGTCAAGTGGCTCATGCTAGCACATGTCAAATTACAGAACAGTGTTTTGAATTTACGCACGGTTTACAAGATCCGCCTCAAAGCCAGCTGGCTCCCTACCTGTTTATTTTCAACCTCAGTCAGACAGACACTCCCAGCTCTTCTTTTACCTTTTTTTCTAAACTACTCCTCCTTATATGGTTTTCCTCTCTTGGCTGCACAACAATATAGAGGATTTAAAAAAAAAAAAAAAAAGACCAACTAGTAGCAAGCAAGGTTACAAAGATATTTGCTTTGGAGACTTGGAGACACTACAAGTGAGACACCTATGTCAGTCTGGTAGAGCAGGTAGAGCTTAATGCTGCATCTACCACCTGGCTGGTAGATGCAGCATTAAGAAAACAGAAATATCTAGCACTGAAAGCAAGGAAGTAGGACCACAGCTGATGCTGCAGCTGCAGCAAAAGCCATCCCTTAAGCAATAGCCACTTGAGTTGCTCCTGCGTAGGAGAAGACTTTAGCTGGCATGAAAACACTGAGCAGCAGTGACCCATGGCCTGACTTCCAACCCAAACTATACTCCTCTTCAAACATCTGGTTCCATATCAGGGCAACAGTATTATAGTGGCTTTCAGAGAACAGGTTTTTTTTCACCAGAAAAGTCAAACACCCTCCTAAAGAAAAAGCAAAGGAGTGGTAGGAAAGTGCTGGATATACCCTGATATATATATATAAGGTTTGGGTGTACAATCACAAAAAAAACCCAATTAAAATAATTTTGCATGCTAGCATCCAAAGGCTGTCCTTGCCTGAATTTTCACACAGAGAAATAAGACATAAAGTCTTTTTAAGGTGGTGGGAGTGCAGTCCTAAATAATAATCAAGGCAAATACAGATTTTTTTATTCTGTTGCCTATTTAAGGTGAGTGGCTTGTGAGCTTCCATGGACTTCAGCCACATTACAGGTTGCATGCTTTTATGCTTAATGTTGAATAAATGTTATTCTTCTTTCTATGGGACAATAGCAGCACTGAGATTAAATAGCACTCATGGAGAATTTAAAAACTCTTGCTGTTTGATTTCCCTAAATGGGAAGAGCTCACCTGGACACAGAGGATGAGGCAAGAGCATCCGTCTTTATTTTCTGCCACTGCATCTTTTCACAAACTGCTTTCCATTTTCAATGCTGCAAATGCCTGCAGAGCATTTGTCCTTTTATTTCCAAAACTTCAAGTCAGATGGTTTCTAAGTACACAGCAATTCTGAAGCAGTTCAAATGCAAGGCTTGTCAACTCAAAAGTGCAGGGTTAGGGCAGATGGAAGTGGAAAGGAGAGTGCCAGTACCTGAGGTGGGTTGAGGGGAGCAGGAGACTGGGAAAAAATGGGGAGACACCTCCTCACAAGTGGTAAAAGCGATAGATAAGACTTGAGCATTAGATTCAAAATCCAGGAACATCAGCTGAGCACTTCCACCCACTCTCCTCGGTCTACATCAGACTCTGGTCATCAGAAAATCCAGGGCACTGCTTTGTTTTAATTCTCTTGAACACCACGAACATCCTCATGCTGACTGGTCCAAGGGTACCTCTCATCCTGCACTTCTCAGAGGAAGGAACGCTGATGTGAGGGCATTGCTCTATACTTCCTCTGCTACCTCTGCACCAGAGCCAGCAAACAGAAACGTCCTGTGTCCCTCAGGTACAGACACAGGAGAGATGAAAACTTTGCTGGCTACATATTTGGTACTAAGAAATATCTACCACAACTCTCATGTGGAGACAAAGGGTTTTTTCACACTAATGCCTGTGCTGCCATCAGCTCACTGTTCCCAGGAGTGCCCGAGAGTGAAAACCTGACACTTGCAGCTGCCTGTCAACCCCTGTGGGGCTGGGTGATGCAGAGCCCACTAAATTCACCGTGGAATGGGTCTAAAGCCCATAAGCACGAGTGCACAGAAGAGAGATGATGTGATGGTGCACCCATGCTACACCATGCCATACAATGAAAGCAGGGTGAGCAGCTTTGCCTGGGATTCCTGCATGTCATCAGCCACCTCACTTCATCTGTGCATCACAGAAGGCTGAAACTGACAGGGACCTCTGAAGAGCCTCTAGCCCAGGGGCTCAAGCAGGCTCACACAGAGCTGCCTGTAAAAGCACTCAGTCACTCCCACAATAGAAAGCGTTTCCTGATGTTCAGTGTGAGTCTCCTGTGTTTCAGCCTATGCCCACTGCCTCTGAGCCTGTCACTGAGCATCACCAAGAAGAGCCTGGCTCCCTCCTCTTTTATCTTCCCTCCAGGTATTTATACGCACTGGTGAGATTCCCCCGAGCCTTATCCAGGCTTAAGAATTCTAGCTCTCTCAGCTTGTAGTCCTAGGAGAGAGACTCTTCCTGATCTTTCCGGTCCTTTGTCAGACCCTAGGCAGTATATCCATGTCTCTCCCGCCCTGGGGAACACACAACTGGACACAGCACTCCAGCTCACAGCTCACTAGGGCTGAGCAGAGGGGTAGGATCACTTCCATCAACTGGCAGGCAACACTTTACTGACATGTTCAACAGTAATGTCTATAGAAACCTCATGAGATACTCCTGACTTAACACAGAGCAGCAGAAGAAGGAATCCTCATTGAACCACCCCACTCAATCAGAAAACCACTGTTCCACGTTTGAATATTTTGCAGTTATTAGTGGTATTATTATGGCATAAAATGAAAGGACTAAAATGTTGTCCAGCTCTCAGAAAATTTTGATTTCACTGGTCTTTTCTGCCTTGAGCTAATAACTCCACAGGAACGAGGCACAGCAAAGCTTCACCCCACAGCAGTCATACTTTGGTTCATAAATTGCAAGGGATTTAATGATGGTGGCTATTGTCACCATCAGGCTCTGGAGACCTCATGGCTTGAGAGGAGCATGCATGTACTACTGTTACCCCAAGCAGCAAAGAGAATTTGGTCCCAGCCTTACCCCCTTCCCCCTCCACAGAAATATTTTGTGAGCCTGCTGCTGGGCACTAAAGGTCAGTCCTGGTCAGTCTCCACCGTCTCCTTCTATGTGAGCTCAATCCACCTAAATGAACACACGAAGAGCAAAAAAACCTATCTGCCAAAATGCAGTCAAGTTCTTCAAGTGTTTCAGGACAACAAAACCCCTGTTATTCCACCAGTTTATTATTTGCCAGCATCTCAGAAGCTCAAATAACGTGAAGTTTATGCTTTCAAGAGCAATGAAAAGCTTGCAAACATTAAGCCACAACAAAATTTGCCAAAACCTCATCATTCAAAATAGCCTCTCAGAAGGAGGAAAAGGTTTTCCATCTTGAAATTAAATAATTAATGCTGCAAAGTCTTTATTCTTGCTATGAAGGGGAAAAGAAAGGGCCTGAAGAGAAGCCTTCACTTGGTTGGGTTAGTGGTATAATAAGCTTTTTAAAGCAGGGAAGGGGGTTGATTTAAACAAATGTACATTGTTAGGGGTCAATAGCTGCTATTCAAAGGAGGCTGGAACAATGCAGTTCACAAAGCCGGAGGCATCTGGAATGCAAATACAACATGTTCCCTGTCAAGGTAGCTCTACAATGGAGTGTCTGTCTATGGGCCTTCCCCTCTGGGTGGGGGCAAAACAAAAAGGTCTTGGAAAGAGATATCTCGTCAACTATGCAAGCTACAGACATTGATCCAGTTGCAGTGCCTTAGCCATGCGACAAAATCTTCACCAGTGCCTAATTTATGGACAAGACCTGGCATACAAGACCCACCTGAGGAAGGAATCCTCTCAATGTACATCTTGGGTACATTGACCTCAGCTTTTTTCACAGGGAGAAGCTGGTGTCTTAGGTTACTCCACAGCTCCCTGACAAGCCAGGCTTCTGTGGTAAGAGGGCAAAGAAAGCCACGGAACACTAACTATAGCCCAGTGTTTTTTATTTCCATGAAGTAAGGTTGTAAAAATACTTGGAATAGTGTTTGTAGAAGAACAGCCATATGCCGTCATTTCCGTAGCAAATAAATTTCTCCTGACTGCAAAACTGAAAGGAAGTAGCTTTGCAGGTCTCACAGCTGCAAGACCACCTGGAGAAGTCCTGGGTCCTTCTACTTCACAGATTTTGATGCTGAAAATGCAAACACTGCTTCTTGTCTTTCTCAGTACTCTGATCTTGGAGATGACAAAAATCCTTTTTTTTTTCCTTTCTGTTGGATATATATGCTGAAAATCACAAAATTAATTAAGAACTTTATCCCAATTAAGTAAAATGGTGGAGCATGCATTGCAAAACTCTAATTAACAAATTAGATTTTATATGCATCCATGCTGTATGCTGAATAAAATAACTGTACAATAATTATTTATATATATATATACATATATATATATATAGGTCTACATATGAAAAAGTAGATATTGTATAACAACTGTGTTCTCATCTCAGTGCAAACACTACTCATTCACACTTTATAATGTGAAATCCAGTCAACATATCAATGCAGTTGATTCATAACAGTTAAAACTGCTTTAAATTAAGAGCTATGAATGTAGGTTATGCTCCATCTGCATTCAAAAAGCACATCACTATTGAGGCTTGGCAAAGTGAAAGAACAATAGACAATATGCATTTAGAGAACCTTTTGTTTATGCACCTCAGTAGCTTGGTTCCAAATACAAAGTCTGAGAGACAGGAAGAGATGTTATTAACGAGGTCAAGCGGGACATAGCTGTTTAATGCAAAAGATAACCAAAACCACACTACTCTTCATTCCTTCACTTTCTTAAGTCACAAACTGATGACAATCAAGGAGGGGGCCACAAAAAGAAAGAGGTTATCAAGAAAAAGACACAAATTTGCAAATTTCATATTAATAGTCAGTTATTCTGAAAACTCACTCTTCCCTGGCTTGTCTGCTGAAAAGAGTTATATTTAGGTACCCAAAAACATATTAAGTGCCTGGCCTGACTACTTAATGGAAAGTTCACTGGAAGCTGAATACCCCTCACTGACACCAATTCACATATGAACTATTCAGCCTCTTGAATAGATAACCAGACCTGTTCTTCCATACCTAAGTCCAGGGAAACAAGCAGTAGTGGCCATTTGTCTGATGTACTGCTCTTTAATTCAGAATGTTGGTCTAGATGCCCTCATTTGCACTGCCTGGCTTCCTTGGTTCTGCTTTCCATCAACAAAAGCCTTCCAGAAGAGCTGGTCATCAGTGGTGGCTGAATGTGGGAACTACTAGAAGGGTCTGTGGTTACTACTGTCACATGATGTACAAAAGGGAAATAAATGAACACTCCAGAAATTGCTCTGAGACAGTGCCACCAATAGGCTCCATTTCTCAACAGTCAGGTTACCCCTCTCTGCCAGCAGTCAGGAATCAGCGCGGTTTATTCAGCGATGATAGGGTGGATGGAAGAAGGACTAGTTCATTACAGAGAAGGACTAGTTGAACCCTGTACATAGTGAGAGAAAGCACAACTTTGTAAATTTATTTGAAAATGCAATCTAAATTCACCTCCTTGAACGCAACTTCATGAACTGATTATCTACATAAATCAAGGCACATGCTTAATCCGGCCTAATAGGATAAAATTACTTTTTAAATCCTTACAGTAGCATTCACAATTTCCTCAGAAAACACTCAGGGGCAAATACTAACACCTTCCCTCTCAACAAATTTAGTACTGTTTCTTAAACAATACTATTTTCTTTCCTGTTTTAAAGCAGAACAAAGCCATGGAGATGCTTCCATGGGATTTAAGGTCAGTTCAGGGGGGTTCGTTTCCTGCAGTGCAAAATGTCCTTGAAAATGAGATGTTTCTGTTGTCTGTCAATCCCCCACATCAGATCAAAGCACCAGCTCTCCTGCTCCTGAGGTCTGTGCAACAGCTGCTGATCAACCTTGAACAGGCTCCCATCTCCTCCTATTTCAGTAACTGGAGATAGCACAGAGCTAGTGATGGTATACTACTTTAAAAAAAAGACACTGGATAAAAACATATATTATTACTGACTTGAAAGGGAACCAGAATAAATTTGAACCTTCCTCAGCCCTTTGAAGTCACCAGCACTTCTTATAAGACCACTGCTTCATATATGATACTATTTTCTACATAGATTAAAAAAAAACCCCAACAAATAACAGCACAAAAATTTTTATCTTCCAATTATGCCCAATATAAGCAGCACACAGATATTACTCTCAACATATGCATGTTCCTCCTCATCTTCTGCTGTTGAGCATGAAGACACCCATCACTAATAGACCTCAACCAAAAGCCAAAAGGCAATTCCATAAAAAAACTATTGCACTTCTCTCTCTGCTAGAGCTTCTGCAGATGTGGCTGTCAGCTCTTGAGGACAACAGATTTCCACATGGCTAGGAAGCAGCAACTTTATCATGTTCTCAAAAGAAAACCCAGAAAGAAGATACCATCAAGTCTTTTTGGAAGACTTACTGGTATTGGTACAGTCTGAGTTATGACTTTCATGAGAGATTCAGCAAACTTGTTTTGACAAGTTTTACAAAATACTTTTTATCACTTTCAAGACTGCCTAAACCATATGCCAGCATCATGGCTGCAAAAACATGACAGTGCAGGAGTTTTGAAGGCCTACTAACATTACCAATTGTGGTCAAGTAAGACAGGCTGCTAGCAGACAGCAGTTTGTTTTCATGCCTGCAAATGAAAGGTAAAGAGATAACAGTTTCTGTGCAGTCGAGACAATGGCACTTCTGATTAAATCTGAAATTAAAAATCATTGCTCTGAGTACTATTTAGCAACTGACTATGAACAGAACTGCAAAAATGAAGCAGAGAAACACATACAACAACTTTTCTCAATCTAATGGATCTGCAGTTTCAAGCCTCACTTTAAATCACCATCAACTGGTATCACAGACTTGCCTGCTTACGGCACTGCCTCCACCACTCTCACCCCTCTACCTTAGCTTGGAAGGAGGAGGCGGGATTTTAATTTGTTCAAACTCAGTAAGGAAGTAAGCAATTCAAAAAGGAAAGGAACGCAGAACCAAGGAAGGGCAGTGCACAAGAAAGCAGCAGGGGAAGAGAGACTCCACTAAGAACTGTTTACCAAACCTTACAGCAGTGCAGCCAGCAGGAGTAGCTGTCCCAGCACAACTGCCCAAACAAGACAATTTCAATCACCACTAGCTTCTGCTTACATACCCTTTGCCACATCATCTGGTCAGCTATCACACTGCTGTGCAACTCTACCAGTGACTCAGGGAAAAGGAGAACAGCCTGCCAAAAGGCCTGTAGCTCATCCACCATGCCTGGTTGAGCCTGGTAGTCCCCAGTCCAAAAGCTGCCAGCTTGGCAATGTTTTACTTAAGCTACATGACATGATTATAAACACACATCAAGGGGAAGAAGGATTTTTTAAATCCACACATGAGAGAAGTCATGCTAACTTCTCATTCCCTGCTTAAGCTGCCCTCTTGGGACTGGGGTTTCAAAGACAATGAGGCAAAGCAATGGTGCCAATTTCTTCACTACCCTCTTTGCTGGGGCTCAGCCACACAGCCTTGCTCTTCTCAGAAACTCTGCCCTTAAAAACTTAGAAGTTATCTGCCACAGGTGGCTAACAGTCTCAAAACTGCTTTTCACAAGTTTTGCAAAAGACCCAAGCAATTTTTTCACCATCCTCTTATCTCTCCTGTCTGGACACAAAGCAAAGGCCAGGCCAGCCAACTCATGAGCACTAGCCACAGGGCATGGGAGAGACCAACCATTCCGAATCAAGGTTTAGTTTGAGACTGAATTTGAGAGATGGTTCTCATTGACCGTCTGTAAAGACCAATGAGAGTACTGTTTTCAAAATGTGAACTTCTGCTTGCAAATGTGTATGTTCAGTCTCATTTCAAAAGATTTTGTTGAGGAGGAACATCTTAAATGAGTACTTCAAAGCTGATTAGGCAGAAAAAGAAAAAAAAACATTTGTTTTGGCACATTTGTTCTGAAGAGAAGCTTTTGCCATTTACTTTCATGAGGCATTAAACTCTTCATTAGGTTCATTAGTCAAGCACTGTTCAGTTTTAAATATCATTATCCACATACCTGGATATGAACATTTCTGAAGATAATCCAGTACAAAACAACTATACAGTAGTACTGGTTTCTCTACAGATGTTAGGTTTGATACACAGGCATGGATATGCCTTGTCTAGAAGGGCTTTGTAACGATTCAGCCTGTTTTGAACTTTTAAAGCAGATGAACTTTCTGAACAATATACCTTTTCTACCTTTGAATAGTCTTTGTCAGTTATCTGATTTTATTCTGGTAGTATTAGTCAAAGCCTTCTTACATCAAGAAGCATCACTGATACAATGCCAGTGCTGCACCTAAAAGCAAGCAGGAGGAATTGCATTTTGGAAGGTAAGGACTATTCCTGGCTTCTATGAAGATCAGTGTTGCCTTTTTCTTTTTTCCCCTTCTCATGCCAAAGAAGCAGGTAATTCCAGGAAAACATACTTTTACCCAAATGGGATTCTGGTGTGAAAAAACTAATCCATATTAAACAGGAGATTGTGCAAGGTAACAAGCACAGTTAAAAATTATTCCCAACAATAGTACTACAGCTTTCACTTTTGAGTTTACTGGCATCAAACTACGAAAGATTCCACTTTAGTTTTATACTCCAGATTGGCAATTTTCATGATACTTTTACAGGTCTAAAAACATTAGAGGGATTTTTTGTGTTTTGTTTATGTCTCCCTGTAGCTCAAAAATATCAATTTACATATAAACAATTTTCATGTGTTGAAGTAGAGGTGGGCAAGCAAAGAAAGTATTTCCAGACTCAATCGTTGCAAAAAACAGCTATAAGATCAGAGACATAAGACAAAAATAAACTGACCCCCCCAGCCCACATTCTTTGTAAGTAGTTAGGGTTATTTTCCCTCCTCTCTTCTTCCAAGCTCCATATTTGCTTGAAATTAAAACTCAGGATTTTGTAGAGATACGTCACACTTTGGTGCCACAAGACTTAGTAAGACTTCATTCCAAGGCTAAGAAAGTAAGTGTGAAAAGGAGTGAGAAAAGACAATAATGGACCACAGTTCTTTCATTCTTTTATTAATAGAAACACTGATTATTGAAAACAGGAGAATTTTAAATGTCAGGTCATAAGTTCTGTTGCTAAGTTTTATTGATCCTCTCACATTGAATTTATAATTGATGATTCAGTATGCTTCATTTCACTTGGCAGTTTTGCTTTCACAAACGGATTGCTACATATCTCTCTCTTGCCACAGGGACACAAGTATTAAAAGAATGTATTTTACACTAAATTATTTATTTACTTGGCTAGTTCATGCTTCGGTTTGGGTGGGTTTTTTTGCAGAGGGAGGAGTGGTGTTTGCTTTTTTTGGTTTGGGGTCTTTTTGTTGGTTTGGTCTTATTTTGTTTGTTTGGGTTATTTCCTTGATTTCTTTTTTAAAATCAAATTTTGGCAAGCTATATAGGGTTTGCCCTACAAACACCAGAACTCTTTGATAACTTTGCCCTGTAATGTCCACAGGACCCTGCATATAGGTAAACATCTACAGAATAAGGAGAAACAGATGAAAAACTGTAGGTAAATTACAGTAATTTTATTACTATAAGGCGCACTTCCGGGTATTGGCAAATTTCCAAACTTTGTCCATACGTAAGGTGCACCGGACTATAAGGTGCACTTTTTTTTTTTTTTTTTTTCCCTGCGGATAGGACCCACACACAACAAAGTAACCAATTAGTAACAGAATCCTGCGATCCCAGGGTTTACTGACAGGTGCTCAATTTGCAAACATTTTTCACGGATCGGCGTAGCCTTTAAACACAGCCCCAGGCGCCCTCACCGTGCCGTGGCCCCAGCATTCCCACCCGCCCCCAGCGCTGGCTGGCGCGGCTCTTGCGGCTGGCATGGCTCTCGCGGCTTGGCTTGGAGCAGCTCTGCATGGCTCGGCTCGGCGCGTGGCTCTGCATGGCTCAGCTCAGCACAGCACATGGCTTCGCGCAGCTCGTGGCTCTCCCAGCTCACACTTCTGGGCTGTCGGCAAATTTCCGAACTTTGTCCATATATAAGGCACACCAGATTATAAGGTGCACTTCCGGGTTTCGATCAAAATTTTAGTCAAAAAGGTGCGCCTTACAGTTGTGGAATTACTGTAGCATGTGCTGTTGCACCTGTACAGTAGCCTTTTCAACAAGCATTTCAGTCTTGCCTTTCTGAAGCCTATCTGACTGGTCTGGCCCCTTGCTGAGGAACAAATCCCAGCTACACTTTGACCACAAGCAGTTGAGAAGTTTGGGCTTCTCAGACATTTGGAGCTCAGGTTCTCCATTCCCATGAGCCACAGTGATACATCAGCAGCCCCTCCTCCCTCCTGTTTTTATGTTTTGCTAAAATTCAGGGGCAATACCCTGGATTTGAGACAAGCACCCTCTTCACAGAACCAGTTCCAACAGATAAGACACTTGGGCAGCCCGGCAGCCTACCCCACACATGTGGTCCCTCAGGGTGGGCACACCACAGCTCAAAGGCAGGAACAGGAGCCCAGGGAAGCCTGCTGAAGACTAAACAGATCATGCCTGCATCTGGCCCAAAAACCATGGATTTCTGGCCTGCAGCAAGTGGGTAGCAGCAGCACTGAGGCACACTTGGGAAGCTTGGGCAGAGGTTATCAAGCTTTGCACAGATGTTATCAGGCTTTCCGTATCATACAGAATAGGTCCAACTTAGTTTATGAAACAACTTGAGGTGGTGGGGAACCAGTACTACATTCCCAGGACCTAATAATTCTTCAAAATTAAATAAATATAAATACTAAAAATCCAGGTGGTAAGGAGGAGGGGAGTCATACTCCTCTATGTCTGAAGCCCATCTGTGCTGCCTGGCTTCTAGAAGCAGGTTTGGAAAAATGGGGTAACATCATTGCCAGGGCATGGATGTCCCAGCAAATGGTAGGCAACGCAATGTCCTCCCATGCTCTCCCTCCCTGCCTTTTGCAATTCAGATGAATACTGAAAGAGTTGACACTGCCACTAAAGTCTAAATTGGAAGGCTAATGTTAGCAACTTCCCACACTAATTTGTACACTGCAAACCACAATAATCACTGAGCAACTCCAAATTGCCTGTCTGGAGATCACCTGATGAAAACACAACCAATTAAGCAAAATGTAATGGCACACTTTATCATTAGAGAGCAGGGCACTGGCTTATTCCCATGCACCCGAGGCAGAAAGGCTGGCAAGTACAACATACACATACAGGGAGCGTGGGGGATGCAGAAGTACATTGCTGTGCTTGCTGAGCACTGCCTGAGCTCAGTCTGGCTCCTCACACAGAGTATGCATGATCAGCCTCACTGTGAGAAAGGTTTTTGTAACTCACAAGGACATGTGCACTTTTTATGGCGTGGAATATCTGATGCCTTTTGCCCTCTGACCTTCTGAAGCTCACTGCCTTGCATGCAGCAATGAAATGCACATCTTAAAAAACAAAAGCAAGCAGGCAACAATCCCAGCATTCATGCATGAAAGCATTCATAACATGCTAATGGGCATTGTACTTCAACACAGAAAAGGGAAAGATTCTTTGCTGGAGAGTTATGGGAACATTAGTCAACAGAACAGAACTAAGTACCTAAGTAAAAGAGTAATCTGGGTAACACTGTTTAAATAGATTTTCTCTATTTTTAGGAGAGAGGGAGTGGCGGGAAAAGAGTTGAAAAGTGACCGCCAGACTTCCCAGCACACCTGTGAAGAGAAACACAAGTCTACACACACAAGGAAAAAAAAAAGTTTATTCCATTTCCATTTGTTTTAGAATTAATTCACATTTCCAGCATCTGAATAAAGTATACTAAGAGGACTCTCTGAAATTATTGCATCTGTCCACAGTCCTGAAGAATATCCTTTCTGCCACTTTCCTATATAATCTTTTTTTGTCCTACATACCCTAATCAATATTTTGGGGTGCCTGGGAGGAAACACTCCCTGAGACTTTGGTGTCCACTTCTCTTGGGCCGGAAGCAGACAGAACTGCTAGCTCTTCCCATTCTCTCCTTCTCCAAGGATTACCTTCTTCTCCTCCTTCCCAAGTCAGGAACTCAGAAAAGACTCCCAACAAATTTTAGAACTCAGCCATGAACAAAGACGTAAAAAATGTAAGATTTGATCAATGTTGTCTTTCAATGTTTTTCAATTTTCTCGTGAAATGTGAAGAGAACGTGTCACACTGCAAAAGACAAGGAAAATTAGGTGGCAGTAGTGGAAGAGAAATTTAATCCCAGCCCAGCCTCCTTCTCAGCTGTTGCATAGTATGAGCAGAAGACTGTCAATCAGGGCTAATCTCCACTTTCCCAGAGGTAAGGTGATACCAGAGCAGGCTGCACAGGTGGCATTTCACACCACTGTAATACAGGCAGAAGGTGCAACTTAGTATAAAGAAGAATTTGGGATCCACATTGAAGGAAGATTTACCAATAAAGTTTATACAGTGGGTAAGTAAGAAATCAATGAAGTTCAGATAAAAGACAGTGTTTCTACATGCACTTTGAACACTTCTGCATTTTATCAACTTCAAACTTCTCTTGGAAACAAGGTGATGCTTTGCAATGCTCCCCACTGCAGAGCTTGGCCACTGCTGATGAATACCAATGGTATGCAGCAGTTGCAAGGTAAAGAGGCAGCCTGAACACTGCATCCATTGTATTCAGCTGCCCAAGGTCACAACTCTCTGAAAAGCAATCTCCTGCTTTTTTGCTTACTCCACTTCTCCCTGACCAGATCCATTTCCTTCCAGTAATGCTACCCTTATTAAGGTATCTGTTTAGATTCTTCTGCACTTGTGCAACTATAAAATGAAACATTTACAGGGCAAGTCAGCAGAGTCATTATTGCAAATTATTATTGCTTTTATTGGCATTTTTCCTACATGTTACATTAAAAGAATTTACTCCTTTGAAGTTCATTCACTACAGAAGGGAGCACCCTTAGTAGGAAACAGAAACAGAGAATGTATTTTACGAGCAAACCTTCTCTCTTCCATAGGCACTTGCACATCACATGCTGCACAGAACCCTGCAATTGCATATTGTTCCATCTCACATCTATAGACAAACCCCCAAGGCAGTCATACAAAGCAGCTCACAGGTTCCTTGGATGTGCAGTGACACACCTTTCCTCATGGCTTGCAGCACCTTTTCAAAGAAGCTTAAAATCTGCACTCCACCTTTCAACAGAAAGGTGTGTCCCGTTTCCTCATTTGCAGGCACACCTAGAGATGACGCATTCCCATGCTGCATCCTTGTTTCTGTGACAAGGACAGACATCTACTGTATGACTCTGGTATTCAATTTTTTTTTCTTTCTTCAAGGCATGCTTAAAAGAGCTGGTAATTGTCAAAAGGAAAAATTACTACCTCAATCTAGTACTCATGGCAGGAGCAGGAATGCAGAAACATAGAGCAGTTGCTTCTGTAATGTTTTTTTGCACACAAGTGCATTTTACTGTACAGCAAGTTGCTGAAAATTTAATCCAAAACTAAACCACAAAGACATTAGAAGAGCTTAATCAAACAGAAATGATTTAAAGCAGTACCCCCGACAAAATAGGCATTTATCTCAGAGAGAACCAGGATTAAGGAAATATATCTGGGTTCAGACTCTCCTCTAGTTCACTACACCCAGTGTGCAAAAGCATCATTAAGCTAGGGTCGAACAGCTACATGCTACATGTCAGCAGGCAATGGACCTCCTCAGCCAAATGATTTTGACAATACACTGTAATCTTCCAGAGATGCACCATTCGTATATGACGGTGGGAACCTCTTGCACCTAGGCCCTTCCCATTAGCCAAGGGGATTAGCTCAAGCAAGCAGTAAAGCAATACTGCAGCAGAGAGACAAAATTTTTTTCCCCCCTGTTTCTGCAGGATCAGGTCTGAAATAGGATCACACTCTTTACTAACTGACCTACTTGGGTTGAGATGCCAAACTCAACCACAGAGGAGATCCTTTTCACTTCACACAAACACCTGCCAGCTGTGACTGACAGTCACGATTTCCTCAGCCTGGAAGAGCCTGCAAGTGCCAGCTGTGGAAAGCTGTGCTTCCCCATGTTAGAAAAACTGATGCAAGACCAGAGGAAGGGCTGGCAAAACCACAGCTGCTTTGAGCAGAGATACATGAGATAAAGAAAGGCCACGAAGATGACTGGGGGTCCAAAGCTTGACTATGCTGTTGGTGAAAAAAGATTTGCTCATATCCAATCTAGACCTTTCCTGGTGCAACTGGAGGCCGTTTCCTCTTGTCCCATCATTTGTTACTTGTGAGAAGAGACCAACCTCATCTGGCTACTACCTCCTTACAGAGAGATACTGCTGTCAGGCAACAGACAGACTATACACACAGATCATACAGCAACTTTAAGTTTGACAAAAGCATAACTTTCTCCTACAAGGTAACTGCTCCAGCGTGTTTGCTCATCCCTGCTCTGCATCTCTCAGCTTCCTCCTTCACCCTGCCACCCAAAAAGTATGCTGGAAGCTATGTCAACACACTGGACAGAAGGCCCTCACAGGCAATCCCCATTGACCCTAAAGCCCATGGAACCATGACTTTTCTCTGCAGTTACCTCTGAAAGTATGTCTACTGAGCAGCATGAATGATTACATGGAAATTCATTTTACTTTGCAATGAATTACATCAACCAACTCCTCTGTAAACTTTTGAATTAAATCAACCAACTACTCTGTAAAAGTCAGCCCAGACAATTCCATAAACATCTTCTTCCCACAGCGTGGTGCAGTTCCCCAGTCTGAGACCTGGGAGGGCTTTGCAAGCTTTCCATCACAAGGATGATGCTTTAAATTATCTATAAAGAAGCTGACTGCACAATAATTTCAAGTCAAATTATCAGTGTGCCTAAATTAAAAAGCAAGTGCAGCACTCAAAATGCAGTATTACTGATTCTTCCCTGTTTGCAGAGGTACTTATTCTTATATTAACATACAGAACAAAACAAAAAAAAAAAAAAGAACCCAAACAAACAAACCCAAAGCCCTAAAGCCCTAAAAGCAGAAGTAATAACCAAAACAAAACTCAAAGAAAATGGACTTCATAGCATGTCTGCAGAAGCTCAAACTGGGAATTTTCCATGACTGCTTCACACAGTGCTATTAAAACATATTTAATTGTACATGGTCGTAATCAGATTTTTATGGCACAAAAGAATGCAAGTATAAAACAAATATAAATGCCTTCATCTGCCTATACCAAGCCAGTATCTTTTACTACTTTTCACGCTAATAAGAAAGCCACTCCTCATATTACTAGGCTGTAAATAAATGAAAAAACAACAAACCAACCAACAAAAAAAATACAGGTATTTGTTCTGTTTGGGTGGTGGATTTTTGTCTTGTTTTGTTGGGATTTTTTAAGAACTCTTAGGTAAAATAAAATTACCTAAACACTACTAAAAAAAGAACTCTCCCACAAATAATGAAGCATGGAATTGTGCAAAGGGAAGCATTTTTAGCTAATTAGTGTAGAACAGAAGAGGATTCAGGAAAGTCTCCTTAGTCAGAAAGAGCATGTGCTTGATTTCAGCTGACATGAATGTGACACAAACCCAAGAATGAATGATTGTTTCTTCAGCCCAGACTTCCTCTGGGAAAATTGCTCCAACTTGGTCACCTGGAGGGGTACTCATCCCTAGAGAATTATTCTTAAAAACATAATTTCAAAAATTTTCAATATTTTCAATCATGTTACTAATTATTCATATTGTTTTAGCCAGCATTGTATTTTTACTCTTCAAAAACCAAACACAACAGTCTGTTATCACTAATGTCTGTGGCAAAACAACTGAGAAGCATCTTGCTCATGATTACCAAAACACCCAGCCTCACAAGACAGTTTTGCTGCAGCTGGTGGCTCTTCAGCACTCCTGAACTCTAGGAAGTAGGAAACACGAAAAGCCGCTTAGGCTTTAGTCCAAATAAATGTTGCAGTAGCAGTATGCTCCTACACTGCCAGCTCTGTATTTGCTTCCTCCAAGCTTTTACTTGGCTGGTCAAAAAGACTTGGCCCTAAAAATAACCTGTTTTCTTTTCAAAGAAGTCATAAATCATCATCTCAAAGTGGACCAATAACTTTCTGCTTACCACACATACTACCTCTCACCCACGATGCAGCATATGAAATACTTCGTTCTGCAGGCAGGAACACAGATTTCCTCAGCTCTAAGGAAATTAATTCTGAGTCCTCAAGAGCTCCATACCATTTTCACATGTGCAGTGGAAAATATTGCAAGCCGCAGGGACTATGTGCCTGCTGCTCTTCCTCCAAGCAAGGGACCCAGAGCTTGGCACCCTGCTTAGCACAGGCAGTAGATCTGGTTTTATTTGCGTGGGTGCAAACTCCCAGGGAGGGCAATTAGAAAGGGGAAAGGCTGTAGTAACTGGACAGCCATGATAAAAGCAGAATGAAGTTTTTTGTTGAGGGCTGCAGCACTTTGGCACGTGCAGCAATGCAGTTTAAATCAATCAAATCTCATTACAGCATTCACATGATGCCACCTTCCCCCCAATGCTCATGAGCCACTCCTCCTACAATTTCACTCTTGTTTCAGGCACCAACTTGTTTTTATTTTGAAGGAATTACTATAATTTCATCATAATTCTAGCTGCTTACTCATAAGATGAGCACAGCTGACTTCTGGCAGGGTGTTTATCACTGAACACAGATCTTTTGAGAGAGCGCTGACATGACATTGTTTTGGTCACGTTTTCAGCTGCCTTTCATCTTCAGAGACATGAGCGTATTTGTTTATGCACAAATGTGACCTTCAGAACTTCTGTGTAAATTTTCAGATATACACATAGTTTCATGACGTTCTCTTCTCATAGGAGTTAAATCCACACCTCATGTTCACATGAGCAAGATCCCATTTGCTCAGGAGAACTATAGAATCTAGGCCCATAGCTAGCATGAAGAGACACTTTCATTCCTCCAGATCCCATTAAGACCCACCTCAAACACATCCAACTTTCAGAGGTAATACACAACTTCAACAAATTTGCAAGAAGCCTGTTTGGGATTTTTAGCCTAATATACTGTACAAGTCTTTTCCTCAGATAAAACTACCCATTTATTTTTTGCCTAAAAATGTTTATGGACACATTTACAGAAATAAAAGATGTGAGTCATTCAGTGGTTCTTCTCTTGCAAAACCAAAAAAAGTTTCCAGCAGATATTTTCTCCAGCAAGTTGATTCTTGAATACTCAAGACAGAGCATGGGCTGGTGATGGATCATCCCAAGTGCACTCACATCCACACCTACTATTCCAGAGGCAGCTGCCTGAGTAACTCTGTTACCATACTGCCACAGGTATGGAGCACTGCTTGCCATGTAAAACACAGTTACTACTTTACACAATAATGTAAATCATAATGCCACATGCAACTTCTTCCTGCTCATTTGGAGGAAAGAGCAATGTCCAATTCTTCTTTACGGCTGTTCTCTACACTGTGTTTCCAGCTTGGGTCTTTTTGCTCCTAACAGCAGCTCTCAAGATACCATCTGGTGCCTGAAAGACAAAGGCTGATATGTCATTACCCCTATCCAGTCCTGAAGCAATTCTGTTGCATTGGCAGAGGCAGGAACTACATGGCACCCGCTCCTTTACTCTCACCTTGATGCACTGCTCTGCTTCCCTTCTGGTAATTTAAAGGAAACATGATTGAATTCGGCCTTCTGAGTGCCAATATGGCAGCAGTATTTGTAGTCTTTCAAAGACAGCAGTCTCTTAAGGACAGTTTCAGAAAAAAAACAAAAAAAAAAATCTCCTCTCTGGATCTTGTGGGCCAGTTTTGAATATCTTCCCTACAAAAGGCACCAGGAGTAAATGTTCTTCCCTCAATACATGCCATGCTCTGTATAGGTAAGGATACACCTTGGTGGCTTCATTAAAAGAAATTACGTGGAAATAAAAAACTGATTTCTGTTTTTCCAAGAACACGTCTGCAATAGAGGCAGCTCTACGGTCAGTGCACAAATCAATGTAATAATGATCCTGAGATGGGTTAAAAAGCAGTGGCAAGTTAGACAAGTCATCTGGTAACAAAGCCACATCTGTGTGAAGAGCACAGAGACACGATTGTGGCAGAGGCCCCCTGCCGTATCCCTGACAGGATGGACACAGCTGTGGAGCCCACGCCGGGCTGTGCCCCCCACTGCTGCCCACCTGGGAGCCACAGCAGCAGTGCAGAGGGGTCCTGCAGTGTGCCCTGCAGTGAGTGTGACAGCAGACTTGCAGAAGCTGTGCTTGGACCATGGTCACTGCTACTTCAGTATAACCTGTACCAAGACTGGCAGCAGTTGGCTCCTGGATTTTTTTCCTGGTTACTGTTAAGTGGATTGACTTGGGAGTTTCCTGAGTCACAATAGATGCAGTGTTCACAGTCATAGACTGGTTTATGTTGGAAGGAACCTTTAAAGATCATCTAGTTCAACCTCTCCTGTCACACTTGGGGATATCTTTCCCTAAATGTTCATTAATTCTCCCACAGCAAGCTTGGATTGTGACATGTAAGAAGCCAAGTGACTTGCACTCAGCTAGAAATTAAAAACAGGAGGTATTTCAGAAAATGCTTAATTTTCCCACGCACATTATGACTCTGCTCTTACTCAGGTGGAACTGTGTCCCATATTCAATCCTGGGATTAACATGTCTTTACTTATTTTAAGTAGAGCAACATCAGGAGCTAAATTTCCATGGAAAAATTTACACAACCTGGTACTATGGTGCCAAATTTTAGAAACCCAAGCCTCAACACTAACTCCCACTGCTTGTTTTGGGTTCATTATCTGTAGACATGATCACTTAGCTTAGCTATAGATCACCAAAACCCTAAAACTCTTATGTGCCTTTAAACCTACCCACCCACAAGCCTATGCTTACCCAGCAACTTCCTGCTCCTGCCCAGTCAGAAACCACTATTGCAGCCACTTATCTGGGAACTGCCGACATCTGCTGATAAGAGAAGCAAAACTCAGACTGGGAACAGTCTGCTCACCTGCATCCCCCACGGCTCAGGAGAGACCTTTATAACAGCCCCCTCAGTCTTGGAAGAGCAGCTGGGCAAAATGCACACAGGGAGCTGGGAGCCACGAGTAGGACACTCAGTGCTAAGCTTTGGACTTAAGCCCACGAGCATTTCATCTTTATTATTACTTTCCAAAGAAACCCGACAAATATAATGTCTACAAATACACTTGGCATTAAAGGGGAAAGAGGACATGATACGTGTCACTGCTCGGTCAGCCAACGTCAAGGCAGAAGAAATCTAGCTCTGAAGATGAACGTTCTAGTTCTGCACCACTAAGTCAAAGAGAGGTTAATTATTATTTAGCTATTCAGGCAAGCCCCAAAATCCTTCACTTAATTGGGCCAAAACACAGCTAAGCATTAAAAGGGAGTTGCTTCTTAAACAAAGACTTCTAAACTGAAAGTGTAATTTGCGGGTTTAGCATTGTACACAGTGCAATAAAGACACAGAAAGACCCAGACTGCACTTGGTGCCCTTCTGAATAAGGTTAATCCCAACACCTGGAGCCTAGGAAAACCAGCTGTCTGTCTGAAGTGGTTCCCAAACTCAGCAGGGAGCCCCTGGAGTCTTCCAGACTGTGCCAAGATCCCCAGGGCAGTCTCAGTGCATTGCTACTTCAGGCTGGTTTGTTGCATCCTCCTCACTTCCATGGCTGTTGTTCCCAAGGAAGAAAATCAGTCTGCTACTTCACGAGGTTGCAAACTACGTTTTATGTTTCAAAAGACAAGGCCAATTTACCCATGGGTACACATTAGCTACTCCCTACACCATTTCCATATTATTCACATGATCACAGATATGGGTTAAAAACAAAATTCAGAATTTTATCAGAACGGTAACTGTACTGACAGAATAGACACTGCCCTGCAGGAAACACAACTTACTAAAAGTGAAATGATTCATAAATTCATGTATTTATTTCAGACTGGGGCCAAACAGCTTTCGTCACTTTTCCAAGTACGCTTGAAAACTTTCCTTTGAGCAGAAAACAGCACAAGTGGAGCTATTTTTAAAGCCATCTAAAAAACAGCAGGGCATGACATACCTCACTTTTTACCATATGGTAAAGATGAAAAACTGGAACAACTTCTCTCTTTTATCCGTCTGAGGGCCTAAATGAGTAACTTTATTTATAGCCACTAATGGCTACTACTTCTGACCTTATTTTTTCCCCTCAACAAACCACCTTTCCATCAGGGAATTTAAGCTTTCAGCAATTCAGACATTTATGTTATTCTTGGTCAGTATGGCTTTTGAGCTGTGAATAAGCTTCCCAGGCCACTGGGAAAAATAAAATAAACAAACACTTTTTTTTTTTTTTTTTACTGCTTTGGTTAATTCCAGCTACGAAGGTCAGAAAGAGGGAGAAGATAGACAAATTAATCAAATCTTTTTGCTTCTAAATAACCTTGAAGCAATCCCTTGACATGTATTTCCTCCTGTGCACAGGAGCTATGCCAAATAATTTACCTAAATTTAAGAAATTATAAAAAATACATGCAATATACAAGAACTGTAGGTAACATCAGCATTAGCAAGGAACAACAGGTTAAGAGAAGGCACAAATATCCTGTTTAGATCTACATCAGCAAACAGTACAAGGCATTCTCTTCCCCCACGCCTTTCCTCTTCAATGGTACATAGGGAAAGGAAGGAACAGCACAGCATTGCGGCTGGAGTACAATAAAATATCAGTAATCTAAATAAATATACACACCCACAAAGGAACCAGCACCTTACAGAGTCATACCTTTGAGCTTACTGACACAACCTTTTCTTTTCCAAAGCACACACAAGAAGCATCCTTACTTCCCAGTGATCTCAGACCCTTCCACAAGTGAAGATGTAAAGGGCAAACATCCCAATGGTCTCAGGTACAGACTACCTCCAGCAAAGCATTTGCCAAGTGACAGAGAATTCATGCAATTTTTCCCTTTTCTAACAATTACAAAGATCTGATAAAAAAGCAGCTCTTTCCTGAAAAACAATTGGTAATACCACAACTGGACTTCTGGAGAGAAAGAGCCACTTGCTGACTGTTAGCTCCTCTGGTAGAGTGTCTGGAACAAAACGAGTGGAAAAGATGATCACGCTGTAACAAAAAGTAGGAACTTCATAAAACCGCAAAGGGAAGATTTTATTAAAATAATTTTTGCCACCCATGAAACACTACTAACAAATGCCAAGTCCTATTTTCTGCAACATATGTTACAGCAGCTTTCTTGAGGAAAAAAAACAGATTTCTCCAATATGCCTATACCAAACTATCTAGAAGCACATCATTGCTTAATACCAATTAAAAAAAAGTGCAGTGCCTGCAGTGCCTCTCCTGCCGCGTACAGGCGGGCCTGGGGTCCATGGCTGCTAGGTTGAGGCGGGGCCTCGGCCGCAACCATGCCGGGGGAGCTGGTGATGGAGCCTCGCTTCAAAAAACAACCATGCGCCCTACAATCCAGTGCGCCTTATATGATCTACAAAGTTGCGAATTTTGCTGACTCCCGGGGGTGTGCCTTATAGTCCGGTAAGCCTTGTGGTCGTGAAATTACTGTAACTTGGTCTGTTCAGCCTGGAGAAGAGTAAGGAGAAGAGACCTTATCACTATCTACAACTTCCCTCTGAGGGAAAGCAGAGGGGCAGACTCTGCTCTCTGGTGTGCAGTGACAGAAGCCAAGGGAATGAGGTGGAACTGAGTCAGGGGAGGTCTAAATTGGGTATCAGGAGAAGTTCTTCACCCAGAGGGTGTTTGGGCACTGGGGCACCACAGAACCTGACACAGATCAAGAAGCATTTGGACAATGCTTTCAGGCACATGGTATGTGATTCTTGGGGTGTGTTGTGCAGGGCTAGGAGCTGGACTTCAGTGATTCTTGCCGGTCTCTTCCAGTTTAGGATATTCTATGATTCTCTAATACCAAAGACCCAACCAGCAAATACACACTCAAAACCTACAGCTATGAAAAACTCCAGCTGGTTAGAGGACAGCAACAGAATATTATTTTACAAATTTGAAAGGAACTACAAAGCAAAAAAACCATAAAGTACCTGCTCCTGCTCAGAGCCTGATGCTAGCTCCTCACCTTCACCTCCCCAGGAGTCCCTGGGGCCATCCCAGCAGCAATGTGACCCATGATCTGTTGCTGCAGGTGTCTGGGCCTTTGCCGCCTTAAGCCTTTCTTGTCCCTTCAACTTAGCCATTGATTTTTGTGCCACTCTTCTTGCCTAATGTCTACACACAGAGTGGGAGAGACATCCCTGTGCTCTTGGGCAGTCACAGCTCATATTGCCTACCAAAACCTCTGATGCCTTCCAGCAGGAAAAGAAAAAAAACTCCCAGGAAAACAGCAAAGCTTTTGTGGCCTGCCTGACTGCATAAAATGACTGTGCACTTTTCAAATCAAATGTTTCCAGTCAATATAAAGAAGTGTTTCTGTAAGTGGCACACAAGAATTAGAGCCTTTATTTGCCTGAGTCCAGAAGCACCTGGATCGCAGTAACTACTGAATCCCTGTCTGAAGGATTCTATGACTCAGTATTTTCCCTTTCAGATTCAGTAAGGACTGCTAAGAACAAGCCACCAGCAAAGGATCAGTGGATGCTCATAAGAAAATACACAGATTTCCATACCAATTTTTGGCCTCCACCAGGTACAAAGACGTCAAAGGTGTAACTACACCGTAAAAGTTTAATATAACTACTTCATCACATTGTCATTAAGTTTAGTCATGGGCTACTGTACAAAAGAAAACTGGGGTATTAACTACTGCACCAGAGTCCTAGTCATTTAAGGTACTGGATCACCAACACAAAATGACGGCAGAAATGGTGTGACAGGAACAGAAATTGGGAGTAGAGACTCTTAAAACTAACATAAAACAGAGAATCACCCTTTTGCCTTAAGTGAAAATGCCAAAATCCCATCTATCATCTGTTAAAACTTCTCAAATTTGGTGTCCAAATTATCAGAAAATGTTACTGCAAGGAGGAAAAAAAGGGGCTGCTGCACAAATTCCATTTTCTAGCATAGATTCGCTGTGTATGTTTATTCCTTGAAATAGCTTATCAAGTATCACACAGCAGAATCCGACTGGAGTTTCAAGAACAAAGAGCTCACTTCATGGGACACTCCTCCTGGTACCCTGTCTGAAAGGCAGCAGGAAATGCCACCCTTCAAAGCCCTGCTGTAAACGCTGCTCTTATTTTCTTCTGGGGAATATACTAATTGATTGGACACACCAAACAAACCTATTCATCGTACCCATCACCAGAAAGCTGTAATGAGGGGATAAACCCTAATCACAAACCCAGTCTATATTTAATAAGGGGAAGGGATCCAAGAAGACAACCAACAAAGCAACAAGTCTGACCTACAGAATGAGCGTCTACTCCCTGTCCTCACGTGAACTCCAGTGTGACTCCCGACGTGACTTGTGTCCCGCCAACTTGGTTCCTTTCAGAAACAAAAATATAACCTAACCAACACACAAAGCTGGGTTTGATCCACTAAAATGGTCAAATAGAAATGATGTCCACTGGCTCTGTAATCAGATGCGTACATTAAACAAAAGGATTTGACTTCTCCTCAAGATAAACAACTTCATAAGAAAAACAATCCCATTCTCTTAACAAATATATTTAACTTAATCTGAGAAAACATTTTAATGTCATTCTAAACAAGAGCAACTAAAATAAGGACAAATAATCCATTTCCGATGATGCTATAAACATCTATACTTTTTTAAAACAAGGAATAAACTTCTCTTATCTCCTGTCCCCAAACCCAGGGCCAGTTTGGCTGAATGCAAAAGAGAAGGCATGAGACCTTTTCAGAGAAATCCTGCATTTCTCTCAGCAAGATCAACAGGCACATGCAGCACACAACACCAAAACCACACAAGGCTTTGCCAGTAGCACTGCTTTCACAGTTCACAATCATTTCAAGAACTACAGAAATGTTTTCTCCAGATGCTGGAAAGTTCATCAAAAGTAGTTTTCTAAAGCCTTCTGAAAGTCTGTAAGAGAAAGAGGGCCAAGGGATTTGGGGTGTTAACTCTGATGACAACCTTCAGTAATACTCTGCTTTGCAATTCCAGCTGACAGCTGGTACTCAGCAGCCCTTGAGCCTCAGGTCTCTCTCCACCTGAGGTTGTGCTACAGGCACCACAATCAATCCTGACTTTGAAGCCATGATAGCAGACTTGGGCAGCAGGGTGCCACTCTGCCAGCATTACCATGCCAAGAAGTTAAGAAGAGAGAACACAACACAGAAGACCCTCAATACTTTTAATGACAACCCCAGAATAGAGGCAGATGTGCCACGATAAAATGCCCTCTAGTAAACCTGCTCAGAGTAGGAATATAGTTTTGCCCCCCAGGGGGAAAAGCAATGACCAAACACTTTCCTCTGGTAAGATGTCCTAACAGCAATGCTCTTAAGGGCGTTCTCCAAAACAAGAGACTTGTATTAACACACTCTTGTACTACTGACCTATAATAAAAGATTATGAATAGTTTCCCAAGAATATATAGGAAAAGGAAATACTAATACATCAAAGGGCAGTTAATCTTTTATTTCCTGAGTCCTCCAACACAGCCCTTCACCTTGTGCACGCCAACAGCCAGGGTTCCACGTGAAGGCACAGCTTGGTCCCTGAGATCTGCTGCTGAGTTACCCTCTCTTTCTTCCTCCTTCCCTCATTTGGAACAAACCAAAAATATCATAGAAACATTCACATTAGCTTAACATTAAGTCAAAAATCTAGGCTTGCTGCAAGATGAAGACAACATACTCTGAAAGAAAAGAAAGTCTGATACCATAAACCAGGCAATATGCCCCACTGAAACTATGTATGTATCTGCTATAATGTATTAACATACAAATACAGGAAGCCTATTCAACTCTAAAGTCTGGCAGGACACTGGATTGAACATTCCTGCAGTATGCCATTAATTCTAGAAGGAGTAAAAAATATTACACTGACTCCCATATTTAGGCTCTGCTCCAATATGCTTGCATTTACCCACTGGGGACAGGGTCATTGAAATACATAAGAAATCCAGCTTGAGATGCATTGCATCTGAATTTTCAGTGCAAGTTTAGCAAACCCTGCAAGTGACCAGCGCCTTTCACTTTTGAAGACTTCCTTCCATACACCAGGGTAAACTGCAGGATTTTCCTCAAAGCCTTAAAACGGCTGAAGTGTGCCTTGTTTTTTTACCAGTTACTGACTGTGGCTACCCCTTGGTGAAAAAAATGCCTGCACACTAGGAAAACTACAAGATCTCTTATGGAAATTTTATGTTAAACCCCTCTACAGAAGAGCCTACAGAAAACAGATATGTTAACTTTGGACAGCAAAACCAAACACAACCCAGTTTCTGCCATGCTTTCAATATGAACCAAGTGTGTCTGTTCCTAGTAACCTATTCAACAAAAAAAAATCAAACAAAAACATATATTATTAAGGTACTCCAACATTACTCGTATTTGAGAATTCAATGAAAATAACCAAAACCAAACCAAACTCCCTTATCTTTATATCAAATAAAAAGGCTTTCACAGGCTGGACTGAAAAAAGGTCACTTGGTCCAAAGGAAAACAGCAGCTAAATACAGAGCAAGTATTTACATTTATGAGTAAAACAAGCACGGGTATGACGCATTTACAGCTGAATCAACTCAGCAGCCTTCCCCAGTCACTGGTCTGCAATGAAAAGTGTCCATCCAGTCAGTCACAATGCCCACAGAACAAGACCCTGCAGACATCCCTACATTGGCTGTCCTGGCTCAGGATATCAGGAACAAGCACGAATGATATTTGAACCTACCTGAGATGACAGTATTAATCACTGGCTTTGCAGAAATTAGTCTAGAAGTGGACAGTATATTCTCCCTCAACATCCACCCTTCTTCTTACAGGAACATTTAGAAATACAAGCAATCTTTATTCATTCCTTCTCTCCTAATGCATCTTTCCCAAAATATTTTCCCAATATAATGCTCGTATTTTCCACACAGCAAAGCTGTAGTTTGTTCTTTAGCATGGATATAGGGTATTTCACAAAGGCAGATCTGGAGCATAGTCAACATCAGTTCCCATTCAGAATCCAAACTTTGAAAATCCAAACTTTCTGCCTTTATAAGAATGGAATGTTTGAGCTATTGAACAGACTTCTTAAGAAAAGGATAATCCACTTAACCTTTCTTAATCAGGGGGCTGTCCAGAACAAAGTTGCATTACAGTAAATATGGCCAATGGATAATGCTGCTCATATTTCAGACATAGGACACCTTAGAAAATCCTAAATAATAAGAGAAGAAAAAAGCCACCATGCAAAATTTCAACCAATAATATCTAAACCCAGTAATTTAACATTATCTACGGTTCCAACCCCAAATCATCCTCATTTATGTCTCACTAGTAGTTTAAAATGTCACATAATGATAAATATCAGGAAAAACCAAGAGAAACGAGAATGCCTAAGCCATGACCCTCTGATACAAGCCTGAAGTCATAATCAATCTAGCAAGTTTTGAGGTCACATCACAAAACTTGTAAAGTTGTCCCAATTAGTGACTTAAGGCTGATAATTTATTTTTTTTTGTCCTCTCAGCAAAAGTCATAATTCAGAGTGACTTTTACCTCCTGCCCTTCTACCCGTACTCCACCCAAAAACTATGTTCCTGGCTCTGACCACATCTGGAGATGGTGATTCACTAAGGAAAAATACTGGCCCTGCAGACAAAAAGGTTGGTGAGATCAAACTACCCAGAGGACACATTTCCCTTCAGAACTGCCACTGCACTGCAGTCAATGCCAGATGCTCCAGGGGTGGAGCTGCTGCTCCTGCTCTTGGCTGGAGGCTGCTGCAGCTTCCAATGGGTCTGCACCAGTCCAAGAGAAATTTTTTTTAAAGTACCACCAATATTAACCCACGATCCATACTGAAAGAAAAAAAGAAGGAGGAACATTATTCACTCGCTAGGGGTTGGTTAGCACAGTGACACTGTACATATATATTCATACATATTCTCTGGCACACAGAGCCAGGGACCTACAGCTTTTCTTCAGCTGTTTTCTAAAGTCAAAAAACAGATTCATGAGACTATATTGGTCTTACCATGCTGAAAATGAAGACTCAGCTGAAATCACCAGAGCACTGCGGTACAACCATGCATAATTAAAGGGCCTCAAACTTTTCCTTCTACCTTTTGAGGCACCAGGGCAACAAGAGCACTGAAAGGTTGCAAGGTTTCTCAGGTTAATCATTGGACCAGTGCACTAAACTCCCCACAGGACACTGAAAGCTCAAGCTACCTTTCCTTTTTGTTTCCCTCTCTCCCCCAAAGTGGTCCTCTCCGGCCATCACAGAATCATGGAAAAAAATGTGGAACATTTCTGCTAAAAGCCCATGCCACTTGGTCTCAAAAATAAGTTGGGACTAAACATGTTTTCAAACACTATTCCCTTTTGCCAGCCAGCAGGCTGTGACAGCTCTGAAACAAAAAAAAAAAAAAGCCTGAAGTGCTTCACAACCATCAATATCACCCATATACTATACTCACTGAATGAAAACATGTATAAAGAAGAACATCTTGTTAGAGCAAAATAGCTTACACCAAAACTGCTAACACAAACATACAATTAAGGAAAAGATGAAAAAAAAAAAAGGTAACATTTCAGTGAGGTGTTACCAGAATGTAAAAAAAAAAAAAAAAAAAAAAGCCCAGGCTGAGAAGCAGCCAAGTCTTCTGTAATGGTGGGTTTCACAGCTTTTCTTTGGTTGGAGACTGACTGAACATAGCAAAAAAAACCACAAGCAGACCCTGCAGAATGTAGAGCCCCTATTGCCAACTTCAAAACTTACGTATTTTGCAGCTTTAAGAGAATTGTTGTGCCATTTTATAGTATGTGCACTGCCAGCAGGGTTGCTAGGCTCCAGCCCAGCGATGCCAATGTTTCACTTGCACAAATTTGTCTTATGAAAGGCACATGTGAAGTATCACTAATGGGCAGTAACCATTACATGATACTGATGAGCTGAATGTGATTTCCAGCTTGGAGAAATAAACTTGAAAAACACTTTATCTTTCTGATTTGATAAGGTAGTGGTAAGCCCCCTTGAAACATCTTCTATTCAAAACACAGTGCTTTCTAATTAACCTAAAAGTAACTGTAGACAAAACAACCATCAGCTTTCAAAAAAACCTAAATATGAGATGTCACAGCTCAGAAAATTCAGAGAGCCCAGGCAATGTCAACAGCCAAAAGAGCCACTGTTTCTGCTTGGCATGGCTTTGGTGCTCAGGTCTCCAGAAACACCTTAATGCCATCACTCACAGGATGATGATTTTGCCCCAGTGTGAAGGACAACTTTGCTGTCCTTTAGACAGCAAAGCCAATAACCCAAAGCTGGAACATCAGATCCATGCTTGTGTTATCATCAAAACACTTGTAAATGAAAACTGGGGAGACTTCAAAGGTCACCCCAAACATACACTGTGCTGCACAGCACAGCCAGAATCATGTATATCGATGTATATTATTTGCATCACCAGGTTTTCTCTTTAGGTCAATAACATTGGTGGTGCCAAGGCCACCTGTCTGCAGATAATTAATCCCTCAAAGGACTCAGTGCTGTGAGGCTGTGATCTGCCAAATGTTGCAACAAGGGAGCATCAAGGAAAAGCTTGCTGCAAGCTGTGTAACTGAATTAAGAGCTTCCAGGTTCAAGCAGATACCTCCTCTGACAGCTTCCTGAATGCTAAATTTTTGATTATTCTTCCCATAGAGAGAGGTTCAACACTTGCTCCCTCAGAATATATGCTGGGAGCCCTCTCCTTAAAACAGGGTACACCATCAAGTATGTGCAATTGTGGAGAGCAGAAACGAAGGAAATCATTCTGAACCCGAGGTACCAGGGGTAATGTTACAAATAAAAGCAAGGTAGACACAGAGTATCGGCTGTGCCTCAAAGGACATGGGGAGGGTACCCTGCAGTTCAAATAAACTCCTGCGCAGTGTTGGAGGAACATCAGCAGGATGATTGTGATGCTTTTATAGTGATCTCCTTCAACACCATCTACCCATCATCTACATGCTACACAGAAGGCAGAACACACAGTTGTTCTCTTCCCTTCTCCTCAATTTCCACAGTTGCAAGGGCAGGGGGGAATCCTCTAAGGTTGACACTAGCTAAATCCAAACAATCCCTGCAGCCACTACTATCTACAGCGTGCTGCAAGTTAGTTCCCCAGGAGCTGAGCACCAGCTTGGAGGGCAGGTTTGGACAAGATGACCTACAGAAGTTTCTCCCAACCTCAAGCCCTTTCTGACCTCCACTGGGTCAGCCAATGCCACACTTCTGTGACAAGGACAGCAACCACGGTTCAGTGCAACATCCCTTATGTATCAGTCAAAGTGACTACCGTGTAAGAGGAAGGAGATAAACCTGACTTCTGCATCCTCTTGCCCTGCTGCCCTGATAAGCCCTGCTTGGGAACTTTAGATGCTGAAGGGGCAGTTTAAGCTCCCCTCTCCTTGTCTTCTGCCTCATCTGGAAGTTACTTTCTTCCTTCCCTTATGGCATACATCCCCTTTTAGCAGGGATGCATTCTCATTGGAAAAAAGTCTGACCTCAGTTACCACAGGAGCCTGTTCCCTTGAGAGCACTCTGGCTGTTGGTAAAACATATGGGAACAATTTTTTTCAGGCTGTTTTAAGCAACATAGCCAAATGGCTCTATTGCACATACTCATACAGGATTTCTACAGGTTTTAATACTTTAGATAAGCAAATATGACTAAAGAAACAAACAAAAAAACCCTTAAAATTCTACCTCCAACTTTCCTTCAAAGACTGTAAGGCAACACAGATCAATCAACAGCCCTCAAAAAAGCCTCAGAAAATATTTTTTCTCTGTATTTAGAATGCAGCTTTGTTATTACGTTAATACTTTGCAGCAATTAAAGCATGCTGGGGAGTAAGCTACAGGACAAACATTTCCAGCCTAATTTTTACTTAGAGACATGGGTTTTTTTAAAGTGGTTGAGGTAGAAAATTGGGACAGGGATGGAAATCCAGGCTTCCCAGGAGACAAGTACAACCACTTGTTGTCCTTCAACAATAAAAGCTAAGAATATTAAGAAAGAGTAAAGAAAGGAAACTGGGCAGCAAGATGGAGAAGACAAAGAGCTGCTAAGTCACAAATGACAGCAGTGTCAGATGATTGGCAGGAGCCTGGCATTATCCCACACAGCAAGTCTCAACAGGAGTACCTCCTGTGTGATGCACCTCCTGCTTTCTGAAGGTGTCTCACTCAGTTGCCTCATTTTTTTCCAGTAAGCATCACCCTACACTGAGGCATGTTATATTTAGCATTTAGCTATGGGAAAACATGGGAGAAATAATAATTCAGGCTTTTGGTTTTTTCCTATTAACATCTTTAATTTATACAATATTTTCTGCAACAGCCACACTGAAGACACTTTTGCCTCCAGTGTGGAGAACAGGAGGTTCTTGGTAATGCTGAGGAACAACCCCTCTGAAGTGCCAGTATTCATCCTTTCCACTATCAGCTTTTCTCCCAATATATAATCACATTAGCACGCTTACATCACTGACAAAGAAGAGCAGAGCAGATTGGGCTTTTCACCTGTGCCTTTCATCCAACCTCCTCCTTTTTCCTCACATTATAACTTATTTTAACAGTACAGTAATTCCCTTAGATAAGTCAGCAAATATTTTTGTAAAGAGCAGCTGCAGGATGTCTGCCTCGCACAAATTAAATTACCTAGTGGCTCAATCCAGTGCCTTCAACAGACATTCTTCTGTGGTAGCTGGGTCAAACTCAGTGCATTTCTGCTATTGTGCCTCATGCTCCCTATTTTCCATTTACATATGCTCTGCTCCAGAGTGAGGGAAGGAAAATGTTTATACTTGTGGGTGGGACTTTGGATGCAGATTAAAGTCAAGGTGCTATATTTACTGATCTTTTAAAGTAATATCAACATGTTGAAAGGGAGTCAAAGTTCTTAAGAAAGATCAAAGTCCATATGAAGCAACCACAGATTAACATAAATATATGCTGAAATGCTAACACAGACTGGCAAAATTTACTTGTATTTTCCCTGGAGCAAGTAATTTTGCCTAATAGGGGAGTCAAAACCAAGAACACTCTTCTTCACCTTTATGTAGGGCACACTGCAGTACTTTGTGTTGGGGCGGATGACTCTTCAGACTAATTTTGCAAGGCTAGGTTAACACCACCATATTGCTCATGGCTTACAAGCTTTTGAATGGTGAGGGCTACATCCTCTAAAGAAAAAAAAAAAAAAAGCAGTATTACTACTTAACTCAGACTTCATCAAAGCTAATCCTGCATTTCTTCCTTCTTATTGCACTTGACAGAACTTTTGTTGTCTGACAAATGAAAAGCCAACAAGCAATAAAGTGTATGACCTTCTTTTATTTGGCTAATTACTATTTCGGTAAACAGATCACCTATTTTTCTTGTGGAAGCATCAACAGCAGCACCAGGAACACGAGGGATGTTGTTCCGTGAGGGCAAAGGACAGTTTTGCAGATTAATCACAGCCCTGTAAAACAGATGCCTGGCCTGTATTTACAACCTTGACAGTACCTGCTTCGGCAAGAGGTGCAATTAAAGCAAGTGTGCAGGCAGGGACCAGAAGTCACAACCCAGTCACAGGCTTTGCCAGCAAACTACAGGCACAACATACACAGAGCAGACACTGATCCTGCACACTTTATGTTCACAAGGCTGTGTCGACACCAGGCGGGATAAACCGATCCAGTAAAATATTGCTCGACAAAATTCAACTAGCTTGGACCAGAAGAGGATCCAGGTTCTTCTGGGTTTTATGAAATATCCCGAGTAGTAGCAAAGCACCTTTGATTTGGTTTCTTCACCCGACACACTGAACTTGTCAAGATCTACAAGACAGCGGTAAAGCTCAAACGACTTTCGGGACTTCAGCCTCCCTCCTTTGCATTTTGTATAAAAGATTTCATCTGTACTTAATAACACGCACTCAATAAACAAACCTTTAAAAAAGAGTGCCCAACGGCAGCCCTGCCTCTGAAACCTCCCTCGTTTGAAGCCTCTTGTGCCGTGCATGGCGGACAAAGCGCGCTCCCGGCTTTCGCACAGGGCAGCCCCGAGGAGGGACTCCCCACCAGGCACGGTTTCTTGGGCTGCCCCGCAGCGGGAAGCGGGGCAGGCTCCGCACGGGGTGTCCCGCGGGGTGCCCGCGGCGGGCTCGGTGCCGCCGGTGGGCGCGGGCTGGGGGCAGAGCGGCGGCACCGGAGCCTCCATCCCTCGCCGCTCTGAGGAGCCCCGGCCAGCGCCGAGCGCCCGCCCGGCTGGGGCAGCCCGCGGCAGCTCCGCTCCAGCTCGGCGGCTCCGAGTTCCGCCCCGGCCACAGCCGCAGGGGCGGGAATTTGGGGGGCGCAGCTCCCTCTCTCCGCCTGCCTCCCGCTCCCCGGGCGCTGCTCCTGTGAACACCCTGCAAACCGAACTCTTCGAGGGAACGAGCACTTTCCGTGAGCCTCCCGCCGCTCTGCTGCCGATATCCTGCCCCACAAAAGCCACCCCACGTTGGAGCAGGAGGATCCCACCGGCCCGCGCTCACCTCCGCCAAGAAGTGGTCCATGGTGGCCCCTCGGCCCGCCCGCGGGTGCGCAGCGCCGGGCACCAGCCGCGCACCATGTGCCGCTCTCGTCCGGCCCGGCCCGGCCCGGCTCGGCTCGCCCCACCGAGCCGCCTCAGCCGCCGCGCCGCTCCATCGCGCCCCAGCGCCGGCACCAGCCCGCAGCCTTTGTCCGCCCGCCCCTCAGCGCCGCTCGGCCGGGCGGTCCCGGCAGAGCATAGCCGCCGCGGGGAGCCGGCAGCGGGGCTGAGCGCAGCAGGAGGACAAGGAAAGCTCCCGCCGCCGCCGCACGCTCCTGCCCGGGGCCGCCCCTGTCCCGTCCAGGCGGGGCAGGAGCAGAGGCGGAGCCGGGGCTCGCCGCTCCCTGCGCCGCGCTCCGCCGCGCCCCCGCCCCGCCTTGGCCGGACTGCGGGCAGCGCCCCCCGGCTCCGCTCCCGTCCCGTCCCGTCCTGCTGCTGGCCCCGGTACCTCGGCCCCGGGGCCCTGGGGACGCGTGTCCGGCTCCTCGGGGCGCGGAAATCCGCATTGGAATGCGGAGTGAAAGGACCGCGGGCGCTGGAAGGGGAGCGGAGGCGCGGCCCGGGTCGGGGGCGGCTGGGCTCCCGTGCCCGGCAGCGCACCGCCGTGCAAAGCTCCGCCATCCGGAGAGAGGTGCTGCCCGAGGTGGTTGAAGAATACGTACCTGCAGGGTTCTGCTGCGGACAGGCAGCCCTTAGGTAAATGTGCGGCAAACTTGTGTACGAGATCTCCTCAGCCTTATTCTTTGTTAAACGCATCTTGCAACAACCACTCACTGAGACATCACTGCAAATGAAAATAGCCCTCCTGTATACAGTTTTCCAGTTCTTTACATTTCTGCAAAGCACATTTAAAGTGTTCAGGTTTTAGAGACATATCTTGTTCATAATTTTGCGCTGACCCTGTAGTAACTAGCAGCCCAAGAAATGCAGCAAAGGAAAACCAAATCTTGCAGATAATGGAGTATTTCTTTCATATTGCAGAAGGAAATATACCAAAAACTAAGTCACAGCCATAAAGAAAGCAAATACATTATTCTGCTTTTCTGTCACAGGCAGAACCCTGGTAATCGTTTGGGAGCTTGAGCATGTGAGTAGAGATGTGGGAGACCAGCCCTTGATAGTAGAAATAATCATGAGTCTGCAACTCTCATTTTTGAAGGTGTCATGGCCAACACATACAGCACCACTAAAAGCAATTTTAAGAATACATACGCTACACAAGAAAAGCTTTCTAATTTCACATTTGTGTCAAAAATATTTTATCTGAATAAGGAGAAGAGCAGGTAAAAGATGTGTGGCTTTGAGATAGGTCATGTCCAAAATGGAGTTGTGCTGATCTTGGAGGTTCACACAGACATCCATGGAAACTGATGTGCCGTCAAGGTTAGCACTGGGACAAACTGACACAAAAGGGACTTTCTGCCAAACAAGTACATGTTAGAGCTACATGGGAGCTGTGGCTGCCTGTCCCATCACACAGAAAAATGGTGGAAGGAAGTTTTCAGGCAGAAAGCAACTACCTTGGACATGGCCAGCTCCTAGAGACCAGCCACTCTCACTAGCTCACTTTCCCATGGCCAGTGACAGTGGCTTCTGGCAGAAAAAGCAGAAACACTTCCCAGCTTGCTGGTAGGACAGCACAGAGGCCCTTGGGCAGCATCCCTGTTGCAGCTTGCCAAACCCAGCTGGGAGACATCCTGCTGGACACCCTGCAGCATCCTGGGGACTGCTGGGGGATCACTTCTCTTGTCACCCCTCTAATCTCACTCCTAGGTAAACAGGTTGTGCCTTCCCATGGTTGCTTTGAAACTCAAGATTTGCAAAGGATTTCACCTGAAGTCACCTGTCTACATGGTATCAGCTCACACAGAAGTTAGCCTAAATCATTATTTTGCTGTAGATTCTAAGGTGTAGATTCCAATGTAGGAGCTCTGTAACTCTATTCCAAACTACTGCACTTCCAAATTTACTGTAGGGAAGCAGGGTTTTTTTTCCACAATCACTGTGCCAGAAAGCTTCCCCTCTCATACAAGCCCTAGTTTGGCAAAGGCTGAGTCAGATTGAAGGTATTTGTTAAATTATTTTGACTTCTGATTGAATACTTTGTTTGACACCATGTTATTGGAATGTAGCGCGCATGTCTGGCTACTGCACTGTACTCCAGTCTGTGAAACACAAGGCATAGGAATTCATGAAAACTTTGAACCAATAAAAGCCGCCTGTGTTTTTTTTAAATTAGAATTTCAATAAATTACAAGAAAACATTACAAGTAGAATAGGACCCGTTTTATGCAGCCTAAAAATACATTGCAGAAAGAATGAGCATTCTCTTGTGGTGGGGAAGCATTGCAAAAGAGTTGTTAAATTCATAAGACTTTTTAAAGACTTATAATGATTGAAAAGTTGCAGGGAGGATTGCAGAAAAGAGGTTTTGGGAGCAGAGGGGACCAGTCACTCCAACAATCTCCTTCCTTTTCTTCTTCTATGTCTTTTTGTGTCAGTTATGCTCACAGTTTGTAAGCACTAGCATCTGTGTTTCATAGGAAGGGGGGTTTGAAACACGGGGTTTCCTTTTCCCACTCTGAAAATGACCCCAAACTAGTCTCTTACTCATTTTATGCAATTGTTTTGGAATTTGGAAAACCCCACAGACACAGTGTACAAAGCTCCATGAACATCTGGAGACTTGGCCAGTTCTGCACAGCTCTGATGTTCTTTTAATTGTTAGAAATTCCTTCACTGATTGTGTGCCTAAGGTAAATAACTTCCTTTTGAAGCTGCTCACATGCATGCAGGCTCAGCTTTCAGCTCGGGTGAGGACCAGGAATGGACCAAAAGCTCGGTTCCAGCTCCCTGATGAGCCACCTCACAGGATGTGAAGATCTTACCGCCTTGTGCAGGTGGTTGGTGGTGAGGTGTCTGATCCTTGGGTCACTTTCCTTGCTCCAGGCTCTCTCTTGCTCATGCAGCACAGCTTTGGCATTTGCTAGGTTGGCTTTGCTCTCAGTGGGTCTGTTAGGCTATTTTAGTATCCCCCAGTTACATTTGCTGCGTTACATGGGCCAGGACTCATCTTCAGCCAGTCTTTCTGACCCTTTTACCCTCCCCCAGTAGTTGCTAAAGTCTGTATCTGACCAAAGTGGCTGACAAAAACAGACATCTCTTCCTTTCTTAGATCCCAAAGTATTCTTAGCACCTGGAGCTTTTGTAGGACCCTGGACTTTTAAAACAGATTTAAATTACTCCTATCTCTATCAACAACTCTATCCCATTGCATGCAGATTTCTATTTCTGCTCCAGAGGCAAAACTAACTTACTGACTAAAGCCCAGTTATCTATAAATCATATGCTTCACCTGAGCTGTGTTTCTTCACAGGGAATTTCCACAAACCAGATTTGAAGGGCCTTTTTAAAAGATTTATTACATATATTACAAAGTTTGTAGACGTGATTGCAGCCCAACAAACCATTAACTCATTCAGTACTTTGAGCACACTTGGTCAGATGAATTTTCATTGCATGCATACAATGCTTTGATCTTTCTTATCTTATTTTTAGTTGCCATTTTTCCATAATGGTATCATTGAACTGAGTGATTTTTGCTTTTGCATACCTGACAGGTTTATTGCATGAAAGCTTTTTTCACCCTCTGGAGGAGTTTTCCCTACCAATGGCACTGAAGTAGGTTATCTGCATTACCCACGGCACTACTATCCCTTCTGTAAGGCATGTGGATTGATTTCAGTCAAAGAATTAAATGATATATTCAGTTAATTCAATATTATTGATTAAAAGGAGCCTAAATTAACAATGTCTATTCACCAATATGAGGCAGTGTGTTTCTTTGTTCACACCTCAAGGCCTTATTTCATCCAGAATTATTTGTAAAAACTGTTCTCATATTGTTCCCCTTGGTGTCTTTGTCCAGCACATATCAATTTTTAATGGGCTTGCTTATGGTCTATATTTCTGATGAGAATTTCTGTTTCTTTAAATTTACTCCAAAAGAGGAGTTTTGCCCCCACTCTGGGGCTGCTATTGTACTTGTCAGTTCCTGTCAGGTTTTAGCTAACCAACTTTTTGTAGACAAGATGTTGGGCATTGACAAGTGTTTCTGTAATGTGTAGCAGTGTACAGGCCACAATTTTCTACCACGCCTGTTTTGAGGAATGCCCATTTCTTATTTGAGAGGTACAGATTCAAAACTGTTACCATGGAGCTGGATTGCCATATGACAGCACATTTAGTGCTATCAGCTTCGGGTCTGGTGAAGACCATTAAGTATGCGTGATTATACTCAGTTTCTGAGCACAACCTCCACCTGGGAGATTCTAAGTTTTAATTTCCACATAAGAAAATGTTCTCTCTTACAAGATTTCAATATATGATTTCCCCCAATGTCACAGAGCCACCTCCTCATTCAACATCTGGCAGCACACGTATGAACATAGGCAGCTGTCTAACTATGTTTTTACCCATTTCCTGAATTCTACTCAGCCCTTTTGCAGAACCTTTCTCTTCAGTGCTTACAAACTTTTGTCTGCCTCTTCCCTCCATCCTTCATTATCATGAAGTGGCCAGCTTCCTTCTGGATCCCTCAGGCAGCACCACTGCTCGTGTGGCAGCCTATTCCCTGTGTGCAGCTCAGTCCTGGTGTTCTGATCTTCACTGACCCTTCATCTCATTTAAGATTGCTGCTGCACTTAGTTGTCACCAGCATCTTTTAATCCAATTGGTCTTCTCTTGCAATCTTACTTGCAACCTATTAATTTAAATTCTGTTTATCAGATTGGAATATAGTTTGTACAGAACATGCCAACAAAAAGAGAGCTGTATTGTACAAGAGCATTAGTTTATCACATATCACATAAAGGTACCCACTAGAAGAAAAGCAGTGAAGTGACAGACAAAAACTGTCAAGAAGCCTAGAATCACTTGTAGAATAAAGACAGTAGTAAAACATAAAAAGAAATGAAAGCTTTTCTTGTCTTCTGAATCAGATTGTGAACACATTTTCCTTGCCTTCACTCAGGAAGACAAGTGTATGAAGGCAACTTGTAGCTGCAAAAATCACGGTTTATGACATGTTCATTTAACAGGGAGTCAGACCTGTGCAAAACATCTCAGCACCTCTCTGAAGGTCACAGCCCACAGAGCAGGGCCCAGAGGGGAGCCCACGAGGGCACCTTTTGCTGCCTCAGTGCCATGTAAGCCAGGTTAGTTCAAAACACTTCCCCTAGCAGTTTAAACCAGATCATCCTTCTTCTGCTGAGGCAAACAAGCAACACCCACACTTTCCTTTCCACTGACTGTGCTATGGAAGGAAAAATCTTCAGTAAAAGGGCAGTGAAGCCCAGCAAGGGCCAGTCATACCTTAAGATATTGGCACTGTTTAGCCAGCAAATATAAATCAAAGGCTGCCTTCCCACTTGTGATGTCAGACTGGTTTACACAATGTCCATTCTCTCTCCCCACCATTTATTACTTCCTCAGCTGTGACATCTGAAGGATAAGCCTACCTGAGTGCCGTAGCTTGGCACCTTAGAAATTGCTTTCCACGTATCTCCCACTTCTCATGCTTGAATTCCTGTTGGGCAGCAGTTCCAGAGTATGCAAACTGAGTGCCCTTTGTGGAAAATTAAGCTAAAATATATGCTTCAGAAACAGTCTTGGTAAATAAGGATCAGGATTAGTGCTTGTCTGAAATGCAGGCTCTGAAGTGCACCTGGGATGGGCAATGGGCCCCAGCACGGTATTTCACTCTACAGATGCGCTCTTGTTTTCCTGCACTCCTTACTTTTGTAGCATAGCTCTTTTATCTCTGTGAATTAATGCAGAAAATGGGGGGTGGAACAACTGATCCAAACTTTTCTTTTGGTTTGGGTTCTGGTTTAGTGTTTGTTTTCTTAAAACAAAAGCTTGTCAGAAAAAATTGTGATTCTGATCAATGACCTAAGCAGGTTCCTATAAATACCTTGCAAACAAATATTGTTGCAGTATGGAGAAGTACAGGAACAAGGGTGCTCTGCATTGCTGCTAGCATTTGTTCTTTGGGCCAGGTCACAGCTTCAAAGGGACAGGAGGAACAACCTTCACAGTCTTTTGTGCTTTGGAGAAAGTTTATCCGTTTTGTATATTTAAGGCTTTATTAGCCTCAGGGATAATTGATACTTTCCATCAGTGCTCTTCTGTTAAAAGTTTCTTTCCATGTGTCTGCTATGGTAAGAAATATTCTTCCCCTTTGCCCCTAGATTCCTTCCTGTATTTGAAATCAAGAAATCCCATCATAGTACAGGAGAGCTAAATATTTGTTTCAAAGGAGACAGAGTTTCCCGCGAAAGTCTGTGAGGGTTTAAATGACAACCACACAGTCTTAGTGAGATGCTCAGTGAGTTCTCAGAGTACTGAGAACATACACATTATAGGAGAATGTTCTTTAGAAATTCGTTAAAAACAGTATTTAGTAATACAAAAATGAAATGTGATGATTGCAGGTTTTCATAATCTCATTTGCAACTTAATGAATCTTGTCTGAAATTACCTCAAACCTTCTCTGGTATTGCACTAATGTGTTAGGTTCAATTTTGGTGGCTAAATCGTTGCTCAAATACACTTGTTTTGCTTTAGTATATTATTGTACATAATTTTAGGATGTTTTTAGGTCTCAGACTATGACTATGTAGGTTTGCCTATTTACTGAATGCATTCAAGTGAATAAACATGCCATTTCTTTGTTATAAACAAAAGCAAAGTTCCTGGCTTGCTTTAGTCTGTTGTCCCAGAATAGAATCAAAGGCTGCTGAGGTAGCTTAGGTCCCTGTTTAAAAATAGGAAAACCTTTGTTTTATGTACACAGACACTGAACACTCCAGCTTGAGATGTTAGAGGAAGTTGGGGGTTAGAAAGCCCAGTGCTCGCTACATTCTTGGCATGCAGTCTGCCTGTAGCAGTATTTGGTGTTTCTGTTTACTTGACACATATGAGAATCTGTAGACTGGAAAGACATGGTAGTCATGTTTAGTACCAGCCTGGTTAAAGGATACATGAGACTTCGTCTTCTGTTTCCCTTGATTCTTATCCCAACTGTTTTACCATTTACCAGTCCCCTAACACCCATAAAACTGTAGCAATGCAATTCTTTTCTTAGTCAATGAATTACAGGATTTGCACAGGATGCAGCAGCAAGCTGTAAACAAAAAGTGAAGTAGAAAACAATTCCATAAATGGTTGTTAACATTTGAGTAAAAAACAAGTAGCAAACATGGTATTTTTCAACAGCCTGACATTATCAAACCTTCTAGTTCCAATGGACTTTCAACTGGAAACTGGAAAATAACTTGCATTTAGATCTTTGCAAATTCTTTCTTGAAACAGCAAACACCTGTGTGTGTGCACTACCAGAACTTTGTTCCTTTTTGCCTTTTCTGCCAAATAGGATACAGTGGAATATATTGATCAGTCAACCCTTCCCCCGTCCC
>PYHW01010519.1:554675-577328 GCA_013186435.1 Turdus rufiventris
CCCGGCAAACTGGTTCAGAATTCCACAGCTGGAAAGATTTCTTTTCTTTGTATTTGTGGGCAGAAGTTTGAGTACAACACTGTGATGTATGTGGGATCTGCCCTTCAGTTTTGTTGGTAATTTTTTCCATTGGAAAACTACTGAATCTTTGCTAGAGGTGTTTGGTTTTTTGGTGTTTTTTTTTTTTTTTCAAAAGCTTCTAAACCCTTTTAGAAGCCCTGCAACACAGCTAACCCCTTCTGCATCTAGCTCAAAGTCTCCTTCAAGTTTAAAATCTTCAAAAGCAAGTGTAAATCTCTCCAGAGAGGAAGCAAAGAGCAGTGTATTTGTGGGACAATCCCAGCAGAATCAGATCAGATGGAGGGAAATCATCTGGAGGCTGAGCAGAATAGTGCCATTCCTCCCAGTCACGGTTATCAGCATAAAAACTGAAGGAGATCAAGCCCTTGCTCTGTGCACAGGCAAAACTCTGAAGCCAGTGTTCATCTACTGAAGACTAATGTTGGCAGCAGGACTCTGCCTAGGCTGGAGAGAGAATCTTTAAATTCCAATCTTGACTAAATTTCTTGGTGGCAGCAAATCTGAAGGATATTTTGTCCTGACTAAAAATAAAAATGCCTGGCAGCATTCAGCTTTGCTACTGACTGAACTGAATAAGCTTTCCTAGTTGAAAGAGACAAGTAGATAATCTTTGTAGGTACATTTAGTGAATCAACTTTTGCCTAGAAGCACTGGGAGAAGGTTTCCTCTTCAGAAAAATAGGTGAATCTCTTCTCAGGGAAAAAGTCAACATTAAAAAATAAACATCAAAAGATGGAGCTGAGTTTTGTTAAGAACCAAATGTGTGCTAAATTAGGGTAGTATGTTTTGCTTTTCATTAATGGCATCCTCAGAGGATACTGACTCACTGAATGACGGAAGTGCTTGTGGCTTGGGACCCATCCTGAGCCACTCATCCTAGAACTAGGGAAGCTCTTCCCTTCTCCTGTTGTAAGGAAGCTTCTAGATTCAATTGTCATGTGCTTCAGCACCAAGAAATAGGGGCAGCAAGGCACTTAAGTAGGGCTCTCTAAAATGGAATAAGTTATCATCTTGTGAGGTTATCTAATTACTGGTGAGGTTTTCTAACAGGGAACAATCAGGATTTCATAAGCCTTTGAGTACTGTTCTTTTTCCACTTAGTCAGACCAGTGATTGGTTTTGCAAGCCACCCATTCACCCTATCCTAGTAAAGAGGGCTTTGCCAGCTATGGACACAGACAGACCACAGCTGTGGTCTGGGGAGGAGAATTAAAGGAGCCAGCCAGGTTGATTTGTTCTCATCCATTTTGGCTGTCTTCAGACTCTCTCCCTGATGAAAATTCCTGTGGCTGCTCTTTGCACAATTCTAACACACTTTCAGTTGTTTTCCTGTTGTTCCTAGGAAGGGATAGATTAAAGGGCTGCACATTTGACTAAGCACTGTGTTTATACTTAGGTGTTTTAGCCTGATTAGAAATTCAAATCTTCCTATTATTCAGGTGTCAGGATTACTGCTGTGGAAAACGTGCTTTTAGGGAAAAGAGATAAGTAATTCAAACATCATACTGGAAATCACCTTCTTCTACCACTGTACTAGATGTTTACCAGGACCTTCTAGCAGTCATAATCATTGTGATGTCTCTGCTCTGTGATGCTGGAACTGTTGAAGGGAGTAGCAATTGTAAGGGTCTGTTTTGCCTTCATGCTTCATTAAACACATGGCATGTAAGAAATGGACCTTCCCAGTGGTAAGATGATAAAGGATTATCATTGTCAATATGCTTCAGTCAGAATTGCAGTAACTATTGGCCTAACTATTCCTACAGAAAGTATGTAATTTTAATTTTACAGTTAATTATTTTTAGTAGTAGCCTGTGTGTTTTATAGAAGCACCCAAGCCAACGAAATTTTAAAACCAACTAGGTTTCCATACTTAGATGTGAAGTGCTAATGCGATAGGAAAAGTCTGGGCAGGGTTCTGTTGAGCAAGTTAGTTATACATGCAGTGGAAAAATGCCCTCAAGATGCTCACAAAGCTAGGAACCTGCTGAGGCACTCCTAAGGTTTTCTTCTCATTCCTCTCTTATTCTGCCTGTTTGTTTCTGTTGCTGCCAGGTACCTTTTGTTTCCAAATTATTGCCATGTGAGTGGGCTTTTGGAACTGCCTGGAGCTCTGGCTAAGACACGGAGCCCTGTGCATGAGTGGCAGCAGTCAGTGGCTCACAGACTCCCTTCATGCTACACATCAGGGTTGCTGTGGTGTCTCAGCTGCCTGAAGATGAGTTTGTGCTTCAGCTGTCACTGAACAGCAATGAGGGACAGCACTCTGTAAAGTGGTTCTTAAAACACACACCTACTGTTCAGCAATAAAACCTGGGATCATAAATGTGCGAGCTATTTTAAATGTTAATTTTCATATCCTTCCTGGTGTTCTTCTTCACTTGTCAGAGCTCTGGGAGCTGTGCCTCACCTCTGCAATTTGACAGTGCAATGCTACTGCAAAGCATGATGCAGTGTTGGCACAGCAAAGGATTGGGCCAGTCTGTAAGTGCACAAATTTGATGTGGGACTTCCCAGTTCATGCACATCAAGACGGTTTCTAATTAAGATGTCTCTACTGCTTTAAAACTGTCAGTCAAAATGGGTTTCTTTTTGGCTTTGGGGGAGTGGGAGATTTTTTTTTAAGTGACCTTACTTTACCCAGACTATACAATGGGGGGCGTGATCAGGACAGTCACAGTGACCACTTCTTGCTCTGTAGTCCTCCCCCAACATCTTTTGTCCAAAATACATCAGATCCATTCATGAGGTTTTCTTCTTCCAGTCTTACACTATTCCTAAAAAATTCACAAAGGCAGGATTGAGATTCCAAAAAATAATGCCAGCAGGAAACAGAATGGAGACTGAAGCATTCCCATCTAGAGAAACAGGCCAACAAAGAGAATATTGTCTTCATTTTGTAGAAGTTTATTGTCAAATTGCTTTGACCTCAGCTTTAGACTTATCTATATGTTTCTCACTTGCAAAATGTGAAATGCTGACTGAACAGCATCAGTGCTCCTGGTACAGTAATCTCATGACATTTTTTGTGGTCAGTCTTTATGCTCACCATGATAAAACAGCAGCCAAAAAGGGCACATTATGTCCAATTACCCTCAGTCAAACTTGGATGCTATGCAATGGACAAATAAAAATCAGCAAATGTCTTCTTGACTCAACTGCTGGCAGCTTCCAGCTTTTGAAATCTTTCAAAATAAAAGTATTTATGAAGCTTTTTCAGTTAACCAGGTGCAATCCAGCTTCTAAATATCATCCTGTTTTTGCCTGGAACTGTACCATGAAGGGTCAACACCAGTACTTAATATTCCTGATAGCAGCATATAAGCACATAGGTAGCTTGTGAAACAGCTGGTGTCTCTTTAGCTGTACTAAAGCTGTGCTTGGTCAGGAGCATCACAACCCACAGGGATGGCAATGAGAGTGAGGTCTGCAAGCACAAATAGGTCATCCAATTAGTGACAGTAGTATAATATCAGACCTTTAAAGTCTGCAAGTAAAGACTTTATATAAAACCAGCAGTCTTTCTGCAGAAGTGGAGTGAAATGAAGAAAATACTGCCAATACGGAAATTCTGAAACAGCTCTTAAACATTCACATCTCAAAACTGGTACCACTATACTCTTACCTAATGGTTTGGAGTCTAAATAATTCTGAAGGTGGACTATGTTTTGAAATATCTTCAAAAATCACTAGTTTTAGGAACTTTAGTTATACAGTGATGGAAAATCTGCACTTCAGAGCTGCTTCCTGGGCTGAAAGTTATGCAAAGAGAATAGGGGATTTGGTCTCTGAATACATATAATAATAAAATTTTATTTAAATAGAATGGTGATGAGGCACATTATGGGCCTAGTTTTCTTTTACTTACTCTCCTTTTCCCTGATGAAAAATTCCTTCAGTTAAAGAAGTCATAAAAATAAAATACAGAAAGAAACAGGATTCAATTTATTGAAGATAAAGCTGAGATTGGGAGAAATACCACTGTATAGACAAGTTGCAAGATGAACCTCATATAAAATTCCATAGTTTAGTAGTTCATAATCTTGTGACATATCTAATGGTAATTTCCTAGGGGATGGAACAGAAGGGACACAGCTCTTTGCATAGGACAGCTTGACAGATAAGCTATCAGATTTTCATTACAGAGAAGAGGGGATTTTTTTTTATTTCTTCTGGATGTATTATAGTAGTTATTAAGGTCAATAAAGCATACCATCGAGTCCAGGGAGGATGACAAGATACAGCAAACAAGCTATTATTGATCTGTCTGAAGGACAATGAAATACTCACTGACCCATTCCCTGATCAGATATTTACTGCTTTTCTTTATTGCTAGATGACAGCTAGCTTTGTTTGTTGTATATAAATATTCTAGTTTGCTGGTATACATATGTCATGGTTTAGAATCTCATGGTGCACAGATGAAGCTCAACAATATATGCAATGGGATGAACAGACACAGATCTGAAAAAAAAAAGTTAAGACTGTCTTTTCTAGCACTAATGGTCTTTCTAAAAGATACTCACCACAAAGGAATACTCTGGGCATGGATGTTTACATGTGCATTTAACGTCTAAATACAAGTTTTCATCTTCTTCATCTATTATTAAAATTAATGGATGCCTGTACCTTGTCCAATTATAAGCAATATAAAGATTTTTACTTTAAATTTTAATTTATATTATCATTGTTTATGGCATCATTGAAAGCCCTTGACAGATTTATATAGTGCATGAATTACAACCAGTTGTGAATTACCAGATTGCAGTTCTATCAAAAACTTCAGGTAATGTCATAAACTAAAGGAGAGAAGCCTGAGTCACTAAAATCCCAATGGAAATAGAGATCTATAACTTCATCTTATTTGCAATTTTACATACAAGCTCTATGTGAAGAAATACTGATGCATATACACCTTCTTTCCTAGATTCACTTCTCTCAACTCCTCCTGCTTCATCATTCCCTCATTTTTGTGACTCTTCACAGCCATGGGCATGTTGCTTTGGGTGGAAGCTACAGTCACGGTCTCTGCTGCGATTTTAGGGCTCTTGAATCCTGATCTCTGTCTATTCTACTTTGCATTAACACAGGACTCTCCTCTGTAGAAAAGTCAGCAAATACAGGACAATTCATGATGCACACAAGTCTACAGGCCAGTGAACAAGTTTAATCCCTCAGTCAAAGTGTCTATGCTCACCTCTTGGTGGAAAAATGGTGTATATGGGATGTGGTATAACCCTCATTCTGATGCAACTTCTTGGGATGCACTGTCAGTCTGTGCCACCTTGGTCACCACAACCCAGTGAGAAAGGATTTCCACCTTCTTTAGAGGAGCAGGCAAACCAAGGCATCCATAATTGTAGCTCTTTTGATGACCCACTGTGCATTTTCATACCCAGTTTTTACCGCATGGCACAGTACAGAAGGGAATTCTACTTTTCTGTGATGATACATCAGTCTGGCAGGTCACCTGCATTACAGCTGTGACATTCACATCCAGTCTGTTCACAACTCAATAGCTTGTGCTTGACAAATGAAGATGTGATTCATTCCAGTTCTAACGCTGAATGAAAAGATATTTAATAGTAAAGTCAAGGGACCTGGAAACCAGAGGAAGAACCTCTTCCATGGCCCCAGCCAGTGCACTGGTAGTGCAGCCAAGTGCTGTGAGTCACCAGGACTCCAGGACCCACACTGCCAACCTGCCAAATGGTTTCAAAGCCCAATGTACCAAACCCTTGTCCCTGGGACTCAGTTGTGTTACCAATGTCTGGCTCACTTTATTGAAATTTTAACAAATAAAAATACCACATAATTTTACATAATTATGTAAATTTACATAATTTACACCTTCACAATCTGCACCTCACCTTATCTTCCCCAGTGCTCACAGTTTAAGGTATTGTAGCTTTCTGAAAACATTGCTAATCTGGTGATATTGGAAAGGTTAAGTAAATCTAATAGCTAGCAAGGGCTAAATAAACCTAATGGCTAGCAAATAAAACCCAGAATTCAGAGCTGCAAAACAGCCAGGACTTGCAGAATTTGGCACTAGAAAGTAGATTGTACAGGTGCGGAAATATGACAGCTGTGTGTGATCATAGCCAAGGACTGAATTAAAATTGTTCTTGAAATTCCCTTGTAATTAGTGCAGGGACACTGCACATCATCAAAGTCTGTGCATGCAAGTCCAGGATTTCACAGAGTGAAATAATGCTCATGATACTGGCTATGCTTTGGTGTCATTAGCAGTAATTAGGCAGTGGGGAAAGTCCCTGAAGACTAGAAGGACCCCATTTTGAAGCCTTATGCGGAAAAGAATTTTAAAAATGTTGCAGACTTCCATTTTAAAATGGAAGCTACATCTACCTGATTTACACCTTTCATAGTAAGCACTTATGGAGACTATAAACATCCATAGAACAAATGGCTTGTTGGATGTATCACCTTGGTCAAAGTGGATTAACAAAACTTAGATCATTTCCCCATTATGATACTGCATCTTCTTCACCACCAGCTTATCCACAGATGATTTTTTAGAAGAGAGAACATAAACTAGCAGGAGGGCACAACCTAATTTCAGCCTCTTAGTTCCATTGAAGTGTAATTGGTCAGGGCAAAATAAATCAATACAAAAAGGCCATATTAATTTTTAATCTTTGATTTTTTTCAGAGTCAACATGGATTTGGTGTTGAACACATGAACACATTTATGTTAAAAAAAAATTAAAAATGAATCATGGTCTAATTTTTGTAGAGCATTTGCAACAACTAAGTTTTTTTATTATTTTAAGATTCAAATTTTTTGAAAGGACCTTGTTGATGTCTGCCATACAAAACTGAGACTTACTTTTAAAGAAACCACCTAAAATCAAATCAGAAAATGCAATAAAAAACTCCTACCAAAATGGTTGTTACAGGGGCTTTATTTTTTCTTTAATACAATGCTAATCCCATTACTTCAAGATAAAAGTATTGAGGAAAAATTGTGGAAACTGCATCTGTCAAAAAGGATCATGCACTGGCATAGACAAGGCAAGTGTCCTTGAGAGTGGCCAGTGTGCCAGGACACCGCACTAAATGCAAATTATGGTACCATTTTAAAGTGTACGTGTTGGGAAAATAATCTATAAGCCTTCCTCTAACTTACTGACTTGAAGAACTGTAAAGATGTCTAAAATATACATTAATGGCAAAAATTATCTTCAGGTCATGATAAAATTTTGTATTGAAAGCAATTTACAGTAATTTCACGATTACAAACCGCACTGATTATAAGCCGCATGTCCAGGTGTCAGCAACATTTCGTTCTTTGTCCATAAATAAGCCGCAGCGGATTATTAGCTGCTCTGTTGTTCGCAGCAAGGATCCCCGTGCAACTTTCACAAAGTTTCAAGTAGTAGCAGAATCGCGGGATGGTGGGGTTTTACTGGCTCGGCGCCATGCAGGGTTGGCCCGCTCGGGGCTGCCGACGGGGCTGAGTGAGCCAGCTCAGTGCTGCTGCTTGTCAGGGCTGCTCGGTGCCGACCGCCACTGCCGGGCTCACTCGCCCCCGCCTGCACGGCTGGCACTGGGCGAGCTGGCCCTGGCCCAGCGCTGCTGGTACCGCTGCTGCTGTGTTCGCTCTGCCTGACCTGGGGCCCGGCGCTGCCGGTCCTGCCCCCGCTGGGTGGGCTGGCCCTGGCTGCCCGCCCAACCCCTGCTGCGTTGGCTCCCCCCAGCCCAGCGTGGGCTCGGCTCGGGGCTGCTGCTGGTTCGCATTTCCGGTTGGCAAATTTTAGAATTTTTTTTCCACAGATTAGCCGCTCTGGATTACAAACCGCACTTTGGGTTCGGACCAAAACTTTGGTCAAAATGGTGCGGCTTGTAATCATGAAATTACTGTAATTTGTTCATTGTGTGCAGCTATAATCTTCAGTTTGCCGTGATGCTGCAGGGATTTGTACCCATGTTGAAAGTTACACATTGTTCTGATATAATTTACAACGCATCTAATTGAGCATAATGCATGCATTTTTATCAAGACCTACTGTGCTTTCTGTACTGCCTAACCCTAACAATGTATCTACAGCACTAAAATGAAACATGCCTATGTGACGTGGGATATGTACACCTGAATTCCTCATGTGAGTTGGTCAGTGATTTTCCTCTTGACCTTGGGCAACTCACTAAAAAGGTCTACTGGCCCACTGCCAGGCACACTTGCCTCCCGTGGAACTGAGTAAACTTGTGAAAGGATTTGGCCTTTAATGCTGTGTCCCTGCATTAATTTAACATATTTGGATCCTCAACAGAGAGATTATCTTGTATGCAAAAGTATCTCTGACAAACCTGTAAGACCTAAAATTTTGGCAGGTACTCTTGTCCTTCAACTCATCCTAAGCAACAAAAGGCAAAGAAAAACAGCTTCCTTTACCTACAGGCCCTAATCCTTTATTGAATCATCGTGACAGACCAAGTTTCCTCAGGCAGCTGTTCTCTGCAGCACCGGCCCCTCATCTGTACTGTGAATAGCTGTGGAACTGCTGCATGGAAAAAGTGCAGGGGAATTATCTTTGGGACCTTTCACTTTAGGGCACAGTTCTGTTTGCAATTTTAAAGTCCTGGAGCTTACGTATATACAGATGCCATATCAAAATGAACAAACAACCATCCTGCAGGGCAATGCACGGAGCAGACAGGAAATGCCTTAAGGTAACCTTGGCAACCTTAATTTTCTCCATTTGTGCAGGCTTTAATTTTGTCATCACACAGTAACGATTCTCCTTCGGCAGACTTCTCTGCCAGATGTTTAGAGCAGCACCAGCAGCCACCAAGTTTGAGGTATCTAGGTGGTCTGTGCCAGAAAAATGGGTAAAATCCACATGGAAATTTGCTAATCTTTCAGCTCAAACAAAAACCCTGCAGTTTCTATGTATTCAGTTTTCTCTTGTACAAAAAGTGGGGAAAACTGAGGGAAAGGAAGTAGAAAAAAATTGCATGTAAAGTGCATCTTACATAGAAATGATACCTCTGGGATGCTGATGAGAGTTTGTCCAATTCTTCATCTAAAAGGAGATATATCTTGCTAGAATTTCAATTCAGATCACTACCAAGCTCTGTTTCTCAAGGTTTCCTAGCCATTAATTTTTTTTCAAATAAACTTCTGTTTGCATAAATGGTATAAAAAACCCCAAACAATTATATTAAACATTCATTTTCCATACATCATAAAATATTTTTCAATATAAACATTTTCAGAAATCAGATGTCTTATAAAGTCCCTTTTGGGAGAAGTTTTCCCTGGAACTCTCACAAATGTGAAGGCAAAAGAGGAACAGTAACTGTTACACTGCTTATATAGTGGCTGTTTATAACAAACACAGTTGCTGATTTTGTAATTTTATAGAGAGATCCCAGCTGGAAATGCAGTAAGATTGTTATCCCCACCCCCAGTGGATTAGCTATGCTAGGATTTTGTGTTGAGGAGACTGGCAACTGGGGTTTCCCCTTGTGCTAAAACCATCAATAATAATCCTATCCTCTCTAGCCAGAGAGGACTAATCAGACTAAGAAGAGCTTCTAGGACAATTGAAGAATATCTGCATTAACATTTATGAAATATTAGGTAGGAAAGATCCACCTGGCTATTAATTTATCCACTGCAAATACTTCCACATGAAATTGCAGCAGTAAAGATGGTACAGAGTTAAAAAACAGAATATCCATATTGTTTAAATTGAAGCATTTACTGCATGCTGTCTGAGTAATCAAACACCCTGTTATTTATTTGTGAATACAAGGCCTCCACATGTGTCAGATTCACAGTTTTTCAGTTATAGGTGGACCAAAGTTCTAAAGCAGAAATCAGAATAATTTATCTCAAAAGGAGGGTGGAGTCTATGATCTATTACTGTTGAAGCAAACAAAAGGACTGCATTTGAGAAATGAGTCTAGGGTGTCCTTTGTGGAAAGAAAGTGTGAAAGTACACAAGCAACAGTAATAAGCGCAAATGAAAAGATGAAGTAATAATAAATCAGCATGAAATTCATTTAAGAACCTTGCAAGCTGATGTGCAGCTACTGCAACATCTGGAAAATTCCTCTGAAAAACAAGGCAAGCAGATCATGGGCATCCATTAATAATCCCTCATGTTTCTTTTGGTGTCACTTATCTCTTGAAACAGATCTCCTTATAATTTAGCACATTAGCCTCAAAACTAAAATCAGGTTATTAATCAGAGTTTGAAAAGCATTAATGACAATCCCTTTTTCTTATTTTTTTTCCACAATCCCTTTTTCTTATTTTTTCTTCCATTTCAACAGGATCCAAAGGCTTTTGTACCCGAGGTCACATATAATCTTGTTGCTTTGAAATAAGAATTTTAGTATGGATTTTAAAGTCAACTCAAAACATCAGTCCAGTCCAAAGATATTCCATCCATGTAATAAAAGCAATAGAACAGGGGCTGCAGGTTTGTGGTGCTGGTTTCTAAGTTTTCCAGTGACACAGCGGGGACAAAGGTATTTCTCTGCTTCTATTTTTTTCTCCCTTGTTATTAGCTATGGGCTGACATGAGAGTCTGTTCTAAGGGCTCACAGATGGAAAGGGAGTGGAAAAGCCTCTTTCCTTGTCAAGTTTCCCTAGGGTGGGTCTGGCGCTGCTCACAGTGTTTCTCCTGCCGTACAGTCTCAGGAGTGGGGCTTTTGAAGGTACCCACAGGCCATCTTTCCTCCCCAGGCTTGGCTCTCCTGCCAGTACTTCTAGTACTTTTTGTTATGAGGAAAGCTAGAGCATTGCCATTAAACACAAAAAATCAGATTTGTACCCAAAGTCACCAGAAAGCTCAACTACCCTATTTTTGAAGTCTGCTCAGGAAGATGCAGAGTGTTGGATGCAGCTGACTCAACCCGTGTCCAGGAGCAGGATGAGATTGGGGGAAGTTGAACATCTTCTGCTTCCCTCCTTCGCCCCCAGCTCTTTTCCCAGGCACTGGTGAGCAGCAGGGGACCTCCTCCTATGGCAATGTGAAAAACAAAGGCACAGCCAAGGCATGTTGTAACCAAAAGGTTTAAAATGTATAGTCACGTCAATAGTTCTGTTCAGCAGATTAGAAACTTGCAATAAGCTTTAAAATTTTTATGTGGACAAATTTGTTTTTTTCTAAAACATTCACTAAAGAAAAAAAGTGTGAGATATTTAATTATATTTTCAGTCCAGAATAAAGTATTGTTGGAAATGAGGAAGGCATGCCAGAAGAACAAACAGTTTGGTGGTTAAGGCAGCTCATCTGCTGTGTGGGATAATAAAGTCCAGATCCCACATGAAATTAGGGAATGTGATTTTCTTGCTATTAATTTAATTGTTTTCTTTTTCATGCCAGGAGCAAATTTAAATTCACTCTTGGGAGGTCAAAATTCACTTCATGTTCTTGCAAATGCTCTGAATATTTGTAGTGCATAATTTTAGTAAAAAACTCCAGGAAAAAAAGCTGTTTTAGGGGGGATAATCTACATTTATATTAGCTAACCAACTCTGAACTTGACCTGCTTGGAAATAGATCAATTCAAAATCATGAGAGATTATTTCCTAACAATTAATAATTCTGCCTACATTTTTTTAGGGATATAAGGGCTTGAATAATATTCACCAGATACCAAATGCCAAAGAAGAACATGGGAAAGTGAGTTACACTCACCATCAAATTTACATCCATATGCATAACCAGCATTTGTGTTTCTGCATTCTTCTCATTTCCCCATGAGAATGCAGTAATCCTACTATTCCCATTCAGGTAAACACATTTTTTTTCTTTCTTTATTGTGAAAATAGCAACAGGATTTGGCCCATGGGGAAATAAAGCTGTAGCAATAATTTAGATATTTTATGCATGATATCATTAATGTATTTTGATAAATTGTTTTGACAGAGCTTCTGTCTCCCCTGCTCTTTCACCTTCTTGATCTGAGCTTGTTCTCTAGGTCAGCAATTGAAGCCACCAACATTTTACAATCTCCATTATCCTTAGTGTTACCATTGCTTGTTGTTGTTTTCATAACTCTTGTATTTCCTAAAGGCTCATCCAAATTTAAATTAACGCTTTATGGTAATATAAGGCATTTTTATTGGTTTACAACTAACATAGTGAAGTACTCCTTGTAAAAATAAAGTGATTTTCAGTGGTATGATATACATATCTCAGCATTTTTCAGAGCGAGTTTGCTACAAATCCTCTCTAAAATTAGTTGAGATTTTAAATTAAGTGTAATACAAAGGCTTGAAGGAAGGAATTGAAAGAGCCAGCACTCATCCCCATTCCACAAGCCCCGCTGGCAACACCTGGAATTAAATGCCAGTGGTGACCCAGTGAGATCACCTCTGTGAGCAGCTCACTAAATACCTGCCTGTGCACCCTGCAAGAATGCACTCTGAGCTGTGGGAAACTCTGTGAGCTCATCCCTGGGGCTCTTTGTCTAGGCTAATTTACATGGGCTTCCCGGTGCTTAACATCAGTTCGCTTATCTCAACATCTCCAGCCATATAGCTGGAAAAAAAAATTCCCCTTAATTCGAAATAATTTTAATTCAAACCCCTTTTATTCAAAACCAAGTTTGTCATAACGCTTGGCTAGAGATGATGTATTCAAGGAGTTTTAAAATTTTTACTTTCAGTTTGTAGAACATAAAGAAACCCATTTATATGCACTGTTAACTGGAACTTTATAGCTATTTTGGAAATAAAGTCCTCATGGATAAGAACCTATGGAGCCTAATGTTTATAATTTTCTATGGCATCTTTCATGCAAGGATCTCAAGGTCCTTTCTAATATTAAATGTGCTTTAACACTCTACTTGCTATTTCCACTTCAAGGAAACAGTGACATACAAAGAGGTTTAGTAATTTGGCAAAAAGGAACATGTAATCCAGACATCCTGGACTCATGCCTTAGTCAGAGAACAATTCTACTTGGTTTAGGTATTCATCCTGCCCTGTTAAAATTATCTAATTAATAGGATTATAAAATGAGAGACTTAATATTTCAGTAAGACCTATAAAATGGTTGTATTTTCTAATACTTGTTAAATTGTCTGGATTGTGATACCATATGAAGGAGAGTTCATTCATTACCCACCAATACTTTGCATATTAGTTTTTTGTAAATAGTGAACAGTTGAAGAATAACTAAAAAGAAAAATCTCAAATGTTAATCACCAGGGAACCAGAAGAGTTCAGTGAACCCATCACCCAAAATTTAAGCTGTCATAACAATATATTTTTTAAAAGATAAGTTGAATTTTCAAATATGAACATGCCAGGTAAATAAATATTAATACAAAATTATATATTGTGAGTGATTTAAAATAATAGAAATTTACAACAGTGATGCACATGTAAGTTTAGTAATAGAGTGAACAGAAAGTTCACTCAAAAACTAGAATATTATTTTAAAAAACAACAATAAAATAGGAAAAATTTTCTTATGTAAATGCAGAGTTTGATTTTCAAAGAAGATTTGAAGGCAGCAGCAGGTCAAAATATAGCTTAGCAATGTCTGGGAAGGTATCTTTTCTTTTACTGTGTTATTAATAATGTAAAACTACCCTAAGCTACACAAAATATTATTATTCTGGTAAGGTAAATAAACATCACTGATAATATTGATTATTCTGTCTTGCATAAAATAGTATATGAATGGATTAACAATTAAACTAGCTCTGACTTCTCCCTCTGGAAAACCTCTCTAGTTCTCATTTTTCTTTGGCAGTGGCTTTCTAGACATTTTATTATCTTTTGGCATAAGTGAATTTATTCTGAACACAGCCTTCCTACAATTACTTTTCACATATAACAAGCTGTTATCATATTATAATTTTCTGATCGCCATACCATCATATTCTTCTCTTAAGGATATACTGTGCTATTTCCTGCAATTCCTTGTGCTGGGTGCACCTTGCAGGAAAGTGATACAGTAAAAGATGGAAAACTGCTGGTGTGATCCTCTGCTAGTTCTCCCTGTCAGCAGGTCCAGGACTAGCACATCTCTTTCTTCTTCTCAGCTGGTCCTGTGAGTCTTTGGCTATTTTTATGCCACATCATTGTTAATACCCAGCATAGATGATGAGGAATTCTCCAACCAAACTAACAGAAGGTATCAATGATTTAAGAAAAGGTTGTGGGGATGTGTTAATATCGATGGAAATTTCATTTGAGGAGACTTTTTAGCCAAATTATATACATTAAAATAGCCAATAAGACAGCTAAGGTTTAAATTACTCCTTGGTCTGATTCAGCTCCACAACACAGACACCAGAAGACAGAAGGTGAATGCTGAGCAGGCTTCCCAGTTTCTGCTGTTGGAATGGTCCCTTCTCATGCTATTCATCATGTTCTGTGGAGCAAGGACCTGAACCTTAGTTTCCACTGCCCCTAATTACAGACCTCATGGCTTTCTAAAATATTTAATGATTAACACAGAAAAACTTCTAAGGGAGAAACAGAAATATCCTGCCTAATCCACTCTTTCCAAGAACAGTCACCCTGTGGAGGTAACATATTCTGGTATAAATGAAGACAGTGGAACAAGTAGTTGCCCTAAGTGGCTTAGAGGATCACTCAGACACATTAGTTATTCTGAGACAACTTCCTCCATCATCTTGGTGGATTTCAAACAGTTTTTAACACACAAATTAATGTGGTATAGGTGAAACATTCCCACCCAGTTCTAGCCCCATTGCTATATGGAGTCATACCAAAAGCTCATCTGGCTCCTAGGCCTCTGAATCTGGGCAAACACAAAGTTAGCTTAAAATCTTTTCCTGCACTGAGATTACTATAAATTGGTTTGAACCTTTATATGTTCTCTTCTGCATCTGCAGAAGAAACTGTTAAGGTAATATTTAAACTACACATTTAACTTGATACGTTTTTCTTTGCCCACCTCTTCATTTGTATAGGATTTAATTCCCATGAGTTCTGATGTCAGGTACAATCCTGCTGTCCTAGCCAATGATGCCATAAAAAGAAGGTCCCAGCTTGAAGAACTTCCTCCCTCATATACATTTTCTGATACTTATGACATAATTTAAGTTTTGGGGTTTGGTTTTGGGGACTTTGTTTGGGGTTTTTTTAAGTGGATAAATTGGGAGACAGTGGAAGATCAGCTACTGGGCAAAAGCACACCCTCTCTGCAGGTTTGGAAAGACTTCTATGTGGAAATCTGGGCAGGAAGTTACTTATTTGGGAACTGTAATAGCTCTGCAGGTTTCCTATTCAGCTGTTGCACAGGTGGACTTTGAAGGAATTTCCTTTCAGAAATTAAATAAAACCATATGGTAGTATCTACATGCACTACAGAACTTGAATATAAACATAGCATCCTGACTTACTTTTTATTTAGAACAGATGGTATTTATAAAGGAAACACAAAGGAAATACTTAAGATGGGAGGCACGCGGTACGAAACAGGTGAGTCAGAAAAAGGTTCCAGTCTTGTTTTGCTAATTAAATCACTTACTGGATAAACAAGGCTATTCTCATTCTCAACAGAACAGTATTAAAAATATTATTAAGGGACTTGTTTCCAGCCCTTTGTACACGTGTCAAACAATGACTGTTTTTATTCAGGAAACGTGAAAGACAGGACTTGCAGTGATGATGCAAATCATAATTGAAGTCTACTGGCAAAGAGCTGCTGAGGTTGAAGGAAATATGCATCATGTCCATTGAGTCTGGATCTGCTCCGTACTGTTAGTCACCCAATTCTGCATGAACTGCTGCTGTAAACCATCAAAGGATGGGGGATGTAAACCTCCTGCAACACTGGCTGGGGATGGGAGGATGGTTAAGTCCATCTTTCTCATTAACCGACACATTACAAATTCATCATTTCACAGAACTGTGGCAATAAATCACTGATAGCTTTTTTTAGATCATCAACTCTTCTAACATTAGCTTTCTAAATGTCAAAGCACTCTCCTATATTTTTTTTAAGCAACCCAGAAGGGATTACTGTGTTTATGATGTAGAACTAGGGGCTCAGTTATCTATCTTCTACTCCTTGTAACACTGTTGAATTAGTGCCTGACCTTGCCTTGGGACACAGTGCCATTAAACAGTTATTTTGCATTTAAAAGGAACTAAAGCTGCCATGCGTCTCACAATAATCGTCAGTTCTACCTTATTATGAGGGAAGAAATTATGCTTTCTGTTGCAGTACATGCAGATATTTTGTACTTCATTATGTTGAAGTCATAACCACAAACACGACATGTTGCCCAATACCAAAAGGGAATCAGAAAACATTTCAACAGAACAGTTCTTAATGGTGCCTTAGCAAAGATACTTTTACTTTGCAATTTTCCTTTTGCAGCAGATGTCGCAACAACTGATGAGAGCTTGTCCATTGATATAATCCAGCTTTGCATCAGGCAATTCAAACTATTAATCAAAAATATTCATTTGATCCTCAAAATCCAGGTGATGAGCTTATCTTTCATGAACTGAGTAATAATTCGGACTCTTTTTTCTTTTAGCCTCCTACTTGCCACATTTTTTTAAAGTTTTCATGTTTTTTTTTAGTGTTGTCTTTAAAATCACTTTGCCTATCCCTGATAATAAAACAGGATTAACCAAATGTTAGTACTGTAAGTTGTGTGACCTTAAGAATTTAAGTTTCAGTCATGTGCTAAAAACGTGTGCCATATGCCAGCAAGTGAACATACAGTTATCCAGTCCTAAAGGACTTCTTCATCTATGCATATTAGTGAGATTTAATGGGTAAAGATTTGTTTTTATTATTCAGGACGTAGAAGCAATTTGTGAATTTTCCATCTTTGCAGCCATGAAATAAAGAACCCTGCTTAGCAGTGAGCCCACATCTTGTTTGGCCTTTTTTTGCTCATGCAGAGGCTGAAGCTCTTTGTCTCGCCCTTGATGCCTTGCCAGTTCAAGCTGAGCTTTGGCTTTCTTAACACCACCTCTGCATGTCTGGACAATATTTCTAAAACCCTCTTTTGTAGCCTGGCTCCGTTTCTGATTCCTGTATGTGGCCATTTTGCAGTAGAGCTCTGTCATTAATCATAGAATAATTTAGTTTGAAAAGGACCTTTAAGATCAGCCAGTGCAACTGTTAACCCGGCACTGCCAAGCCCACCACTAAACCATGTTCCCAAGTGCCACGTGTACACATCTTTTAAATGCCTTCAGGGATGGTGACTCTAAAATTTCCCTAGGCAGTCTACTCGAATGCTTAGTATCACTGTGTGAGCAGAGAGGACAAAACAAGGAAAGGATAGCAGCATTTTTCTGGTAATGTGAAAGTCACAAAAAGAGATGCAAGAAGATTTGGGATGGCATCAGTAAGTGACAATCTGAGAAATTAATTTTTGTACTGACTGGTAGGCAAAATTTACACTACTCACACGTGGCTCATGGGTTCTGCAAGGGCAAGATACACAAGAATAATCATTCCAGCACTTCATAGAGCATACCTTGCTCTCTTATACTACCACAGCCCCACTTCCTCCAGAAACCACCTCCTGAGCTAGTTTTGGGAAACAAGAGCTTTCCCCCTCTAGTGTTCAAGGTGAAACCCAGCTATCTCTGTCCTGCAGGGCATGAGACTGCCCATGTTCCTATCCCATGCAGCTTCCACAGCGAGACTCCTGCCTGCAGCTTTGTAAATCACGGCAAGGAAGGGCAGCTGGCTGCCACTTATGCTTCATGGACACTGTGATGACAGTCTGTGATGACAGACCAGTGGTGCAAAGCTGTTGGCAGAGCAGTCAGATGGACAAAGGACAGGGCAAATAGAGCCAGAGAAACACAACTCTCCTTAAACTCCTCACCTGGTCATCATCCTCTCTCAAAAACAATGCTACACAACTGGAAGGCTTAAAAACATTTCAAGGAGTGAATGTTAAGACTATTTAAGACTATTAGGGTAACATGATGAAAAAGTATTTATAATGAAGTTTTGCAGAAGGTAGATAAGAGTTTCATATTGTATCCGATTTCCTTTGCTCTGGGAAATGGGAAATGTCTGACAAGATGTTCTTCTATTATACTTGACAAGGATCTGAAGGAAAGTTGTATTTGTGATTTTTATGCCTTCAAGCTAATGCAAGGCATAGATTGAGGGGACTGGAATTTTGTACAAAAGCTCTCCTAGAGCATGGAAGTGCATGATGGAGCTGGACACGCATATCCTAGAGGCAGTGCTTATGGGTCAGAGCATTTATTGAGGTCCAAGAGGTTTTGTGTTCAAGAGACAGACTTGTCTTGCTTCCTGTCAGTGCCATTCCAGAGGAGTTACACTGCTGCCACAGCTGCTTCATTGCATTTTGTGGATACATCAGTCTGCTCAAGCTTTCTTATGGTTCCTTACACCATACTTATGTGCCTGATGATGGCATTGGCCCTGTGTTCAGCATCAGTGGACTTGACACACAACATTTTTTAGCTGAACTCAAAAATCAAAGAGGACAGCTTCACTGGGAATACTGCTGGAACCTCCTATGCTAACCTGGTCAAGAGGAGCTAGAAGATGTGACCTGAGTTGAAACATCCACTTGGAAAGCTATCCAAGTAATGGAACAACTAATACATTGTCTACCTAGTGCAGTCCTACACTGCTGTGCTGCTCGCATGCCATACTAACCAGTTTATAGGTAGTTCAGTCATTATACTGTCTCCACAGAAGTGGGTTCAATATAGACAGCCTGTCACAAAGAATCCCTGAAAAGACATAAATGACTTGTGCTTTTCCTTCTATCATTCAAATTTTGAATAAGAACTTTACTTGAACAGGACTGGAAGAACAAAACACTCATAAACTTTTACAGACCTAGAGGCACCCACATGCTCAGCATCTGGAGTTAGTGGCTTATGGTCTTCCCAATAATTCTCTGATACAAATGACATTTGAGTAAACTTTCCTATCAGAAAGAAAAATCACCTATGCTATCAAGAGTTGATTAATGATTTATAGGATTTCTAGCCAATAACTAGGTGAGAAAAAATGTTGAAGTATATTCTGCTGTTAACATTGTCAAAAATAATGCCGTATCTAAAATACGCCTTGTCAGTTTTATTAAAACAAGTGCTCTAGTGAGTAATTTTAACCTTAACTTCCTAATGCAAGCACAAACTCCAGTTTATAGGAACTTCACAAAATTTTACCATTTTACTGTTGCAGTTAAGGTTAGGTGAAAGAACTCAGCAACACAGGTTTCATTCAGAAAGCAGAAGTGATTCATTGCAGAAGTAGATACAGTTTTACAGGCTGGTTCACAGAACCAAGGATAGAATGAAGCTCATTGGTCCAAGGAAGGTGACACCTCTTGTAAACGTTTTTACTAAAATATTACATTCTTCACGCACTCGTCCTGTCTACAACACTAGGTGTTAAACTTTGTTGTTATTTTTTTTTTCTTTCTGTTTTTTTTGAGTAGCTTGGGAAAACTCAAACGGGTTTTTTCCCTGATTCTCACCAGCATCCACATTTTACAAAATACATGGTTAAGAGCACACTTCTTTCACCCTCAGGTGATAATGTACTTTGACCTCTGAAAGGCTTCCTTGGAAAAACTAAAAAATGTGCCATCATTATTAGTTCCAATATGAAACTTGAGCAAATATGATTGAAAAAGACCAAGTCATACAGAGACATAACTATAGGGAAGCATTGGTTCTGCTTTTACTTCCTAGGTATTATGTAAATAAATGTCTTCCTCAACGTCACTGACTTCAGATTTGGAGATAAAGTTCATATAACATATTTAATTTAGAATTATGAAAGTCCTGTACAGAAAAGACCTGTACTTTGGGACTGAAAATCGGAGTGGTAAACTTGGAAAAACCACTCAGAATATTTACTTAGGCTAATAACAGAACACCGGTATTAGAATTATTGTTGGGTTATGCAATACAATTTATTCTAATAGTGAAAATTTTACCTTAGACAGCAGTGTTAATACATGGCAACAGGTAAAAAAAGTTCTTGGTTGGAATTTATGAGCTAAATTAAGACGGACAACACAAAAATTGTAAGCACTGGAAGAAGCTGCTAAGGGTGAAAAAAGAGGGGTCAAACAAACAAGTAGAGGCCAGACAGATAAAAAAGATGAGCTCTGTGTTTGCTTATTTACAGCAAGGTTAAGAGTCACAAGTGTTGTGATGAAGATTTGATAGAGGCCTCACAAAAAAAAACAACTTCCGAGACTCAGTGGCCAGAGATGAAGTTCACAGAGGTGAAGTCCACACCACAAATTAGGTACGAGCTTTAAAGTAAGTTTGGCTGTTTATACTGTTACACAGAGACTGTTTTCCTTTCAGAAAGCAATGTTTTACAGTATGTTACGGTTTACATAAATTACCATGCCGGATGGAAATTGCTTGGTGAGGAAGTTGTATGGCCTCTGCTAAACAGATAATACAGAAAGCAGGAAATCCTGACTAGGCAAAGTCCAGTCTTGCTTACCAGATTTAAACCATACAGGCCTGCTTGAGTCTCTTCCCGTTCCTTACATCCACCTCTTTAAAACCACATACATCAAAGGAGAAATTTTCAGATACCAAGTCAGGAGACCACACAGACTCTTTGCAGGGAGAGAGAATTTCCCTCATTTCATTTTGCATCTATCAGATGGGCAGCAGTTTTGTAAAGGGGGCTCTATTCAAAATGTCTGGTACAGTGGCAGCCCTATGGTAAACTATGTAAATAGCACCATTCCTATGATGTAGAAAATCATCCCTCCTTTAGAGGAACAAAATTTAAATATTTAATTTATTCTAGAATTGTATAGGTACTAAGTCCCAAGACTTATGCACTCTCATATGGCAGAACCAAAACACGCTTTTTTTAGTAAGCAATATTACTTTTATGTATGTGCGTTTTAAGAGGGAAAACCTACCACTTTTTAAAAGTGTAGTTTTAAAATAGTATATATGGCCAGACTTCTATTAATGTTTTCTTTCCTCAAGCTTTTCAACTGATTGAAAATAGGATTCCCAAAGAGAGAAGCTGAGGCTGGCCCTCCTGCCAGCTGGACAGCTGCAAGCAGGAGAGTAGCTCAAAGCTCCAGGCTGGCCGCAGCATATCCTGCCTGGTGCACTGTAGAGTTCTCTGACCAGAAAACCAGGATACTCTTATCAGTGAGATGTAGGGAACAGCGGACTCCTTTAGAAATGACTGCTCTTTATGGAAAACCCAGTTTAGTGAAACACACCTCGCCTCAGGTATGTTTTGTTTATCAGCAAGCACATTCCAGTACTTAACAGATGAGTTCAACACAGGAACCTCCTCCTGTGGGTCAAAGCGTGGTGGGCAGTCCTGAGGGAGTTCTGCTGGACCCAAACTGGGAGGCTGGGGCAGTGCTGCTTGGGGAGTGGAGAGCATGAGGACAAGGAACAAGAGATACTTTTCAAAGCAAGACCTGAAGAAGACAAACATAAAGGAGAGGAAAATGGAGCAACAAATGAAAAGAATGAGTGTAAAGAAATGGATGAGACTGAGACTATCCAGGCTGGATGGGGCTCTGAACAATTTGGTATGGGGTTGTAACTAAATGATCTTTGCAGACTGACCAACACAAAACATTTTATGATTCTATCATTGTCTCACTACCATGTATAACTTCTCTCTAAAGTGAGACATTGATCCAATGTGATACCAAAAAAATACTTGCAGAAGTAGTAAGAAAAAATAAAAATTCCAATTCCCTCACTGATTGTGAAACTATGCTTTCTTTAGTTTTCCTTTTTGATGTCAAGCCTATAATTTTATTTTTTTTTTAACAGGGATTACATTTATCTTCAATGGACTGATGAAAGAAACCAGTCTTTACTGTGCTTGCTATCATAATTTCTGCACTAATCTTATTCCTGGGTTACCTAATTGTTCATGACACAACAGTTAAGAAGTCACCTTTAATGAAAATCTTCTGTTTTGCAGTTTCACAATGCCTGTGATCTCAGAATTTAAGGCCAGACAGAAGGTATAGAGAAGCAAAGTTCTATAGGGTTGGGAAAAAAAGAGGTTAAACAGTGTGAACATTTAATGAATCATCTAAATTAACTTTGCTCTTTGCAGTTATTTATGACAAATTCAAAAAGTTCAACATAGGAAGAATGAACAAAAAAGGATGGCATTGCGTTTCACCTCTGGCTGCAGTTAAACTGAGTGTTTAACCATGGTAGACCTGTTCTTTTATTTCTTATCGTCATCACTTGTCTGAGAATGCAGTTTCACAAATGAAATTTCTCTCTCATTACTTGCAAGTAATACCTTTGCAATGCAGAACCACCAAAATGAGACTGCTGGTAATTACTGTTCTCTAAAACAAATATTATGCTCCTTAGAAAAAGTGAGTAGCAAAAAGGAAAATACATCAAGGCTAACAAAGTTCTTTAACTTTTACAAGTGGAAAAGTTCAGTATTTGCCTCTTGTTTATACACAAATACCAAAAACTGCTTTGGCAGTGTCCTGGTTTGCTATCCTGGTTTGGAGGACAGGTGTCTGCTGAGAAAGGCAGGAGCTTCTCTTTGAAATGGAGAATGGAAACCCCCTCCCTTCAAATTATTATAATTTTGA
>PYHW01010519.1:587194-615300 GCA_013186435.1 Turdus rufiventris
TGATCTACATGTTGCAAATTTTGCTGACTCCCGGGGGGTGCGCCTTATAGTCCGGTGCGCCTTATGGTCGTGAAATTACTGTACACAATGGAAGACTTTCTCCAGTGATCTGCTATCACACTTGTCACTTAAAGATTTGCAAAACCTATTAATAGGATTTTTTTGAAGTGGCCAAATCCTTATCTCTGCCTGGAATAAAAGTTCCCTTCAATGTAGATGCAGGGATGCTCTTTAAGCCCTTAAATACCAACATTTAGCAATTTTTCAATTGCTCTGTTCAAGCAAAGGAGAGTATTCAAGCAACCTGCCAAACCACACACTGAAAACACAGAGGTTACTTTGCCTCAGCAGCTGACTACCTTTTGCTGCTATTTCTGACCCCAGTTCCTGTTACTCTCCCTTTGCTCCTTTCATAAAGCCCATTTCCATAAGGTTTCATCATTCTTCAGGCGTAGTCACCCTTATTTGTTATGTTTCACTGTCTTTGGGCTATGTTAGCATTGGAAAAGCTCTTTTATAGTCATGAAGTACAGATGTGCCTCTGATTTTCAGTCTGCCCTGTGTTCCTTCTCTGTCCTGAGCTAGTAAGACAGAAATTTATGCTTTCTACATGACATGGTGTGAAATACACTAAGGACAACAGTCCTAATTCCCTGTCAGATCTGGAATTGGAGAACACTTCTACTGATGGGCAGTTTTGAAGAATGCAGTCATCCCCCAGCATACTTTAGATACTTTTTTCCCTATAAAGATGGCTATATTTCACTTTTTGATTGTAGATTACTTGCATAAATGTTATCATCTAAACATGGCAAACTGTATCTGGAGAAGCAGAACACACACTGCTGAAGTGCTTTATCTCAGTGAAACAGGGCCAGATTTGTATTCATGAAAGTGACCATCAGAAAGGGTGCTGGTCCCTTATTATTTAGTCTAACAACTGAAGGAAGCGAACGATCAAGCTATTTTAATTTTTATTTTTAAAAGCACCTCTTACACAGATTGTAAATGGAGCATTTTTTGAAAGACACTCTCCCATCTTTGTTGAAATCAGGTCTAGTCAGGGAAGGAAGCTTTTGCTTCCTTTTGCTGCTGATTAAGAGTCTAGGGCTTAAAGGGCAATTCCAGACAAGGAAGGAGATCTTTATCACCACCCTTGGAACAGTTCCCACTGTTGTGCTCATTTTCCCCCACTCTTTTAATCACAATTTACAGCTGTGAAACATATCTCAGAAAATGGTACCAGCATATCAGCTGTTCCCTGAAGATGCTAGATCATTCAGCATTGTTATGTTTTCAATACTTATAAATGTTTCTAATAATATTACTGGATTTTCAATCAGTAAACATTCCTTAAGAACTACCACAGCTGTTTTCTGAGCAGCTAAAGTAGATCAGCTTGTAAGAAAGAAAGCAGCGCAGGACAGTCCTCCTCTGAAAAAATACCATGTGGGTAGAAACCATCTGGTGACTTTACATGTCACCTTCTTCTCTTAGCATTATCCACCTAGGGTCCAATCCATTCAGGAGCGATCTTTTACATTGCAAACCAGGAGAAGAGCTTAGGATCAACTGTAAGCATTCAGATATTTTAAACAATCAGTAAAGCTGATGCCAGGCTGAACATGTGCCAACCATGCACTCCCATCATGATCAAAGCAAACCACTAAGGGCTACCTTAGGGGAAACAGAAGGTCAGAGGAGGTTATTCTGTGTTTAGTCTGTTGCTGGAGGAGTGGGGCACAGCTGGTCTACTGTGTGCACTTTTGGGAGCCCACACACACTTCAAGAGAGATGTTAAAATTTGGAGATGGTCTATGAAGTGTCTATCAAAGATGGCCAGGGATATAAATCATGTGAATTTTGAGAAAAACCTGAGGGAGTTGTACTTCTTTGCTTGGCAAAGGAAGGGCTAAAGGGTAATTGAGTAGCACACTGCGACTACTCAGAAATCAGAGTATCACAGAATTACAGAATTTATTAGGTTGGAAAAGATCTCTATGATCATTGAATCCAACCCATGAACTAACACCACCCTATTAATGAGACCATGGCATTAAGTGCCGCATCCAGTCCTTCCTTAAACACCTCCAGGGACTCCACCACCTTCCTGGGAAGCCCATTCCACTATCTAATCACACTTTCTTTGAAGAATTGCTTCCTGATGCCCAACCTAAACCTCTCCTGGTGCAGCTTAAGACTATGTCCTCTCATCCTGTCAGTTTTTGCCTGGGAGAAGATGCCAACCCTCACCTTGCTACCTCTTTTCAGGGCATTATAGAGTTTTAAATTCTACCTTGAGCCTCCTCTTCTCCAGGCTAAACAATCCCTCTCCTCACAGGACATGTGCTCCAGACTCTTCACCAGCTCTATTGCCCTTCTCTGCTCCAGCACTTCAATGTCCTTCCAAATTGAGAGGCACAGGACTGGACACAGAACTCAAGGTGTGACCTCACCAATGCCAGGTACGGGGGACAATCACTGCCCTGCTCCTGCTGGCCACACTGGTGCTGATACAGGCCAGTATGCCATTGGTCTTCTTGGCCACCTGGGCACAGCTGGCTCATGTTCAGCTGCTGTCAACCAGCACCCCCAGGTTCTTTTCAATTGGGCAGCTTTCTGGCCATTCTGTTCCCAGAGTGTATCATTGCATGGGCTTATTGTGGCCAAAATGTAAGGCTTGGCACTTGGCTTTGCTGAACTTCATGCTGTTGGCCTTGGCCCATTGATCCAGCCTGTTCAGACCCTTTGCAGAGCCTTCCTGCCTCCAGCAGATCAACACTGACCCAGCCGAGTGTTCTCCACATGTTTGATATTACAGATATTACAGGGATAAACAGACTTCTCATGGCAGTAGAAGGGAATCTAACAAGGGGTAAGGAACATTGTTCTGACTTTGAATTTTCAGGTGGGACATTAGGATTAATTTCTTCATAGGCAGGGCAGTGCAACACTGAAAGAAGCTACGTAGAGAGAGGGTGGACTTTTCTGCTCTTCAACATTCAACTAAAAAACCACATTGCTCTAATGTTGCTTAAAATCAATGGTAGCTGGTGATAGATGTAATGAACTAGGAATTATGATAATTCTTGTTTTAAGCAGAAGAATGGACTGACTGACATCCAGATGTTGACTCCAACCAGTACTTCAATGATTGTGCAAGCATTTCTGCAATAGGAACTGACAAATAATACAACTGAGACTCCATGAGCTTCCACAGCCCAGGTCTACTTTATTATTTTCTTTATTTCCTGAAAGAGAAAACAAGTGGTTGAACTGTCTTTATTGATGGGCAAGTTAATTTGGGAAAGTTCACTCAGAGGTGACAATGTTATGACTTACATCCCGGTTTAGCTCCAGCTTAGTCCTTACAAAATAGATAGTTGCAAGTCTTCCACAGCTTCTTCCTAAATCTCCCCACAGTATAATAGTGTAGTATAAATGCTAGTTGGTACCTCTGAGATTGTCTATGCTATACTTCAAAGCTTGGAAGAAAAGATTCTTTTCCACTACTTTTTTTTCACTTGTACAGTTTGAGAGTGACTGCCATGATTGCCATGCCAGAACATAGGAATTTGAGATTCTTATTGAAGCACTGTGTTTGGCGGAGCTCCAGTATATGAACTTGTTTGTCTTACAGTGACAGACAGGCTGCCCAGGGCCTGCAGTATGACATTAGGCGTCTCACTGATTTGCCACAAATATTACCGAGGGACTTGTAGCAGTGTCGATGATTCTGGTCATAAACATTTTTGTTAGTCTGTGACACAAGAGAACATAATTTCATAATGTTCAGCCTGTTTCCTGTGTTAATCAGGTCAAAAATAATAACTTTTGCTTTTGGGCTACTATGTGAAATTATCAAAGCCAGTCAATACATGTGTTATTACCAAAGTTGAAAACTTTGTAATCCTTACATTTTTTATAATTCACCTTATTCAAACCTACATGCATGTACTTGCCAACAGTTCACAATATTGTCTAACACCTCCTGATTAACTTCACCTGCCACATCAAAACAGAAGAACCCTCTGCATTGTGGTTTGGAAGCTTGAAAACAGACACAGAGAATTAAAACCTTGCCATATCTCATTGTTGACCATTTGCCCAGAAACACACAAAAATGCAGATGTTACAAAACCAAATTCATCTAGACTCTGACACTCTGAGACTGGCTTTAAGTCCACAATATCAAATTTATGTCAACTCCCTAGAGTGCAGCATATTTGACTGCCTGGTGCGAATAAATGTTCAAGGTTAAATTATAGCCATCTTTAACAGAAATGTTCTGAATAAAATAGAGCATCAGTGAAAATGAAACCTGCCTCATCTCATGGAACTCAGTAACTTGTAGTTACTTTCCTTTATTTTCCTAAGTTCCTGACAAGTCACTCTTTCCAGTGTACGAGTGGAACCTGGGTTAATATAAAGTTCTTGCTGGTTCAAGTTTTTGGAGGACAGTGCTTATCTCTGCTGGTCATCAGCTGAAACTGTGATCATTAGGTTTGTACAACTACCAGTTCTATGATAGTCAAAAACACTTCTCTCAGATATCCCCAGAAGCAGACCCCAATATTTTGGTATTTGTTCTTTAACCAGCCCCTAGTGAATATTGGAGGAAAAAAAAAAAAGTTTTATATTATAGAAGGGATAGGAGCCACTGACAGCAGGTCCAGCTGGGTGGGAATGATATGACAATTAAAAACACCAAAGCCTGTTCTTAATATTTCAGCAGGTGAAACATTAGTTGTTAAATTCAGGACAGGTGACAGATTCTTGAATTTAAACATACCTTACTGCAACCTGAGATGAAGTGTAATGGGAGCTGGGTAGCAGCTATCTGTCATAGCTGCTACTCCAACTGGTGTTCTGGAGGTGATTTTTTCCCCCAGTATAACTCCACATTGACTGAGTTTTCTAAATCTCTTTTGCTCTTCCTCCCAGCACTAACATCAAATGTGCTATGAACTATTTTGCTAATAAGCTATCAGGCCTAAAGGGTGATCAGCATTTCTTGGCATAGCACCCAAGAGAAAGTATGTATTAAAAGCTTATCCTCTTCTTCCAGATTACAACTAATTTCTAGATTTGACATCACCATTTTTATCTTTGATGACTTCTATCAGGTTTCATGTTAAAACATAATTTGCCTCCAAGGATAGTAACAGCTCCAACATCTTTGTCCACATCCTCTAAAGTAATTACAGTAATTTCACAATTACAAGCCGCACTGATTATAAGCCGCATCTCTGGGTGTTGGCAACATTTTGTTCTTTGTCCATACACAAGCCGCACTTGATTATAAGCCGCTCTGTTGTTTGCAGCAAGGACCCATGTGTAACAAAGTTGCCAAATAGTAACAGAATTGTGGGATGGTGGGGTTTACTGGCTCGGCTCAGGCCATGCGGGCTCAGCCCGCTCGGGGCTGCTGACAGGGCCAGGTGGCCCAGTTCAGCACTGCCACTTGGCAGGGCCACTCAAGGCCGGCCACCGCTGCTGCCGGGCTCGCTCGCCCCAGCCCAGAGCTGCCCCGTGGTGGCAGGCAAGCACAGACCCCCCCGCCCACTCCCGCGGCAGTGGTGGGAGGCTGGCACGGAGTCCCCCGGCCTCCCCCTGGGCCGCGGGGCTGGCAGGAGGGAGCCCCCGCCTCCCCCCCTGTGCTGCTGGCACGGAGCCCGCCTCCACCCGCCACGCAACAGAGTAATCAATTTGTAACAATCGCGAAATCCTGGGTTTTACTGGCAGGTGCTTGGCTCGGCACCTCAGCTGCACTTCTGGGGTTGGAAATATCAGAAAATTTTTCACATATTAGCTGCTCCTGAGTGTAAGCTGCATTTCCGGGGTGGGATCAAAATTTTAGTCAAAATGGTGCGGCTTATAATACTGAAATTACTCTATATGAAATAATAGTATTTAGCATTCACTTTTTTAGGCATAAACAGTTGGGGTTTTTTCTCTTCAGCATAAGACATGATATGTATGAGCGTGTTTTGGTTCTTTTCCTCAATGGCATAAGTTCAGCACTTCATTTTATTATGTGCTAATTTTATGTCTTTCTAAAGGCTTTGTACAAAAAATGCTGAATTACAGAAAACTTAAATCACAACTTCCAGCTTGAATCATACAAAAGAGAAAGGCAATTGATTAGTTCATGACTACAGAAGTTAATTTGATATAAGAGCTATGAAACTTACTTCAGATTCTTTTACCAATATTTATTTCCTTTTTATTAACTGCCATTAGGGTTACAGCACTGCAAAAAACATCATGAGAAAGGAAATAGATGGAAAAGAAGAAAGCATCACTATTTACAATGTAGCACATACAAAGTTTATACAAAGCAGTCTAATGATCTGTGAGCTTGGTGCCTAGCCAATTTTAACTTTATTCCTAAGAACTGGATTATTGTCTAAAATTTTGGTTTCATCTAAAGCCAAAACTTGGATATAAATTCTCACTCAGTTCAGGAATGCTGGGATCTATGCTTTGCCTGAGACTATAATATCAGTGAAGGATATGTTAATTTAGGGGAACTAAAAGGAAAATAAATATCTAGGATACCCTAAGTAAAAATTGGATAGCACTGGAAGAAAGGAGGGGAGTGGAAAGCATGCTTGCTTAAGTAGTGTTTAGACCACTAACTTGATTTTGCAATGGGACTAATAGAAATTGCAGTGATGAAGGTACAATTCAAACAAGTAAGTGATAGATTCATAGGTTCTCTTTACCCTTATTGCAGCCAAACAGTTATCCAAAGAGGATATCAAGTGACTGCTGGAAGCCTGGAAGTTGTTTTCCAGGGCTGTTTATATTGGACTGCGCAGTGATGAAAACTATTTTTGTGTTAGGACTGCAGGGGAAGCTATCCTGTTAAAGCCAAAATTAGAAATCTTGCATACTTAGGGGAAAAAAAAACAAAAAAGCATCAAGACAAAGTCCTCTGCCCTGACAATACTGCTGCTATGTGATTTAACACATGAAGTAACCTCTTTTAAAATGAAAATAGTTTGGTGAGAGGAAAAACATTTTAGAGTCTTGAAGAGTATACAATTCACCTTTGCTCACATTATTTTGAAGTAAGTGGTAAACTTCTGAAAATCCAAACCTTTTTACCCATTATGTATAGATTTAAGAGGGCACAGGGTGATGACTGTTGCTCTCCTGGACAGGACAAGAAACTCCCCTCAGCTGTATTGCTTGTTCTTTGCTAGCTCTGATCCTACTCAAGAAATGAACGGGTATTTCCCCATGGCTCCATTGCTTGCTTCTTTGTTTTCTTTCCTTACAGAAGTAATGAAATATATATGACTCAGAAAAGGAAGAGGACATCCACTGCTAGCTGTTGCAGAGCACCTTAGGGATCAGTGGGACTCTGAGTACTAATGCTGCCTGATTTACTACAGGTGAGCTCATAGTCCTCTCATCTCTGAGCATTTCTTCTGAGTGAGGTTCCTGATATCTAGTCAGGAAACAACAACAACAAAAAAGAAATTATAGTAATTAGCCAAGTAAAAACTTCTAGTCATTCTTTTAAAATTATGCTTACAATAATTATTTTAGGTATTTTGATCTGTGGTAAATTTGAGTGGAATATTTCAAAGACATGGAGGGTGAATAGGGCCACAATTGACTGAAAAACAGTGTAATCACCTGTGGCTTAGTCTCTCAGGGAATTAAACAGGATGCACTTTCAGGAGGTGAGGAAATAAATTATCACTCTTGAGTTGAACAGTCATGGTAGGCCTGAGCTGATGGAACGACAGAAAGCACAGGATGAAACTTTGTGACTTATGTTAGCAATCTTTTGGTTTCCTCTACCTACCTTTGTCTGATTTCCGTAAGTTCAGAAAGACTCCTGAAGATGAGCCAAAAATATAAGAGTTCTCCCTCCCCCAAGCATTTTGAAACATAAAATGCTTTCATAAAATAAGCCAAAACCTAAAATTATCTGGTATCTGTAGATAACATAAGGAGTTGAAAACTATTTGGCCTTATAAAGCATACGTACCATCTAGCCAGGTGCTTCAAACAACTGATCATGGCTGATATTCTATAATACTGTTCTAAACCAGAAATTTTTTCCTGCTGATTCAGTTTTGAAGTAATTGATATTTTATGATTTTTCTTTTTCTATACTGAATAGGTTGGACGGAAATATATCTCATCTTGCTGTTGGAAGTAGTCTTTTCCTTAGTAGATAAGTATATCCAGAGAAGCAGAACTTGGTGCATGTATGTATATAATCTAAGAGAAGCAAAGGATATCCATAGTTCAACAGCATCATTCAAAAGAAAGTGAATTGATATAGATTATAATTACAATATTTTCAGGCTATATATTTTTTTCCAAGAAAATTTCAAACGACTCTGAATTCCAGTTATCCTCATTTGGCCAAAATAACAAATAACATCTTTCACAGATTATCATGCATGTGTGTATGACAAAAGGTGTTTGTCTGAAAAAACCTTTGTTTGCAAAATGGTTTTAGACAACTGTTTCTAAAGTTCTATGGTTTTACATTCTCAGATCTCTCAGCCAAATGGACTGCTCTGATATCTTCTGGCAGAGTGGTGCAGCTAAGCCCAAAGAAAACCTGGTAATGGCTTTAAGGATATGGCTGTGCTCATGAGTAAGTGATCAAATGCTCAAGACAGCTCTACAGAAAGTAACATGAGGAGGAGGTGAAGATGTAAATGCGTTATGGAAGAAAAGCAGGGGATGAATATATTTTTTCCTCAAAATTTTCACTGAAGGTATTCATAATGAACAACTGTACTGGAACTAAGCTAATACTACAGATACAATTCAAAACACAACCAAGACAACAGAAGCCTTAAGTGGGAAGGAAATATACTTAGGTAATACAAAAACCAGTTTGAATTTTCCCTGATGCTTACATTTCATCACTATTTTTCTGCCTAAAATGTTTGAAGTTTTTAAACTTTTCCAATTCCCTTTTGGCAAACACCTCATCATGCTCTGTGTGGTTGGCTCCAACCAAAGTTTACTACTTTAATGTCCATGAAAAGACTGTTCTCATGGTAATTCCTCCCAAGCCAAAAATCACAAATTACTGAAAATCTTGCAAGAAACCCAAATATTTCAAGATTTCTAACCTAATTAGTCTTGGATAAAGTCAACAGACTAACTTCTAATGATCTTGACTCCCACAGCTTGTCAGCATCCTACAGCTATCCCAACCCTACAGTTGGGATTTACTTGCTTCACTGTTTTTGCAAAGCAGAGAATTTATCTGAGTTTTTTAACACCCAGCTGCAACCACAGCTACAGAGATTTTTGTGTTCTCTGCCACTTCATTATGCAAAATTCATGGCTATGAGCTGAGGTTACATGCTTAAATGCATGGGCTATCATGGTTATGCCACATTAAAGATTACTTTATCCTCAGATTACATTACCTTTTAAAAAAAATTAAGTACATTCTCAATTTCCAGTATTATTGTGCTAAGGAGAAATGCTCCAGATTGCAAGAAATTATTCAATTTTTGTTTCGTTTTTTTTTAATTAATCTTCTGTGTCTTCATAGAAGAATCAATTTTTAGCTAGTTGGCTGTCTTTTAGATGGCTGCTAGAGGTAGATAAATTCATAGGACACAAACCAGTAGACCAAACACTGGTTCTTGTTCTCCACACTCCCATCCTACTAGAAAAGCCCATCCATGCCTCCTTAGGGCAACTCTGAAAATGTACTGGAATATTTTTTCTTATAGCAGAAGTCCTTGGAAAACCATGCTAAAGGTTAACCTGAGGCTGTTCTTCTCTCTGAGTTGTTTCAGAGTTTGCTGAAAAAGTTCCCTTGGACACATGATTAGTAGATACAGCTGAAATAATCATCTTCAGGAGAACCATTCAAGTGTGACATAAACTTTCTAAACATGCCTTGACTGTCAGATTTTTATTGCCCACTTTATGTAAAGTACAGTCATAACACCAAAATATGAAATATTTCACTGGCAGTAAAAATATGTCTTTGACCTTTTGGAAAATATCAGACAACACACCTGGCTTTTGAAAGTCTGAAAGCAGCAGAAATCTTTGAATTATTAATGCCTCTCCCTCACCCTTGCCTGAAAACTCAACAGGAACAATTTATTCTGTTAAGAAACCATACCTGAGAATTTTAATGCTGAGTTTCAAGAGACAGGAAGAAAATGGAAAAATGTATCTGAACTGCACCCACCAACACCTCAGCTATTTGCTTGATCTAATGACAGTAGGCAGTGTAAAGTATGGGTTGAACAGAGACAGCTTAAACCAGCATGGTTTTGTTTAGCCAGGATGACATATGCAACCTTTGGATGTTTTTGTTGCATGCAAATTTACCGGGAAAATCTCATGGTCAGGATAAATAACTAAAAATGAAAGACTCAAGAAAAAAATCTTCAAATTAGGAGTTGTTTATGAAAAAATACAACACAGTGCTTTTAAGAGGTAGGTAATTTTCTTTCTAGCAAAAAAGCCTTGGCACTGTGAGGTTCATTTTTACATCTTACTGCTATTTTACATCGCTGAGGGGCTGTTCTACAACAACCCAGAGTTGTTTAATCTCAAAAAGAATGCCAGGAAACAGTGAAAGTAGGGCTGCTCCACGAGAGGAGAGAGGCTGGGGTTCTGCTAGATGCCTGTCTTAAAGGGTCTGTGTGAGCACATCAGGGTCCGCTGGCAGCCACAAGCAAAGCTACTGATGACCCAGCTCAGGGTCCATCCAGGAGGTGCATTCTGGAGCAAAAAGGGACAAAGACAGAGTCATCAGGAGTGGACATGAGGCTGCAACATAGGTCTTCCATTCATGAAGCAGGGCTGGAGACCAGGACTCCACTGGCATAGCTCAAACAAGGTCTGTGTGCCTCAGGAAGGGTTAAGATGGGGTCCTGAGCCATGGGCAGTGTGGCTGTAACCACAGGAGAGGATGGGCACGGACATTCAGGACTAGTACTGCCTTTGAGGCCATAGCATAGACCTGATTCTGCCTAAGGGTATAAGTGTGTGGATTTGAGATCCAGTAACAGAAGAGTAAAACATTTTCATCCTTTTCTTTTAAGGCTTTGGAGCCTGTTTCTGTACGTTAATGAATGCATATATCCTAGAAGGCTGGCTTTCCTGGTGCAGCCTTAAAGTTGTTCACTTCTGAGCTGTAGGTGTCCAAATTTTCCAACATTTTCCTGTGCAAATTTCAGGTTAGCAATCACTTCAGAGACATTGGCTATTTTTTGCCCAACCCAATTACCCCAAGGAACTGGTGGACAAACACTTGAATTTATTCACCACAAAATGCTACTGAAAAATAGGTTTCTTCCCCTTGCCCAGAGCTACAGTAGGTACTCAAAATTCAGTTTATGATCTGCTTGAACTCTCCAGTTTCTGTGTACTGGAATGAGGTCAAATTCTGTCTCAAACCTAATCTACTGCTATGATAACAAGAGCAACAGTGCTTGTCTATTTTCTTCTATGACTTCTCCTATTACTTTCTTCCCTGACTAAGAAATAGTCCTTGGCTTGTTTGGCTCTGTTCATACCTGTGAAACTTGTATTATTCTCTTGGAGGAATGGTATGGCTGGAGCACACATTCCCAACGTGTTAGTAAAGGTATCAGACATTGCGGGATGACCTCACTTCCACCCAGACCAGCAGATGAAAATCATACGTCTCCCATTCCACTGAACAAGACCAGGTAACAGGGCAAATAACAATGTAGAAATGTCCAGTGAAACTCACATTTTTACTCCTCTTCCTAACCATTAAGTGTGGGCTGGAAAACAGAGTTGTTATGCAACTCCCTGATCTTCAAGTCCAACACCTGAGCCACCCTGAATGTGAGGGTAAGTGCAACATTTCATGACTTCTACCTTTTTTTTTTTAATTTGAACTTGATTTCAACATCACCTTTTCACTCCATGTAAACAGATCCATCAGCCTTTAGCTCTGTGCAGGTGCTGCAGTGCTGCACAGTGTGTAACATCTCCCAAGGACGTACAAAGGGAGGTGCAGGGCTGCCTCCCCTGAGGCTCAGTAAGGAGTCATCCTGTTTAGCACAAGTTACTCTACCTTTGAACTCAAGTTGTTTGGCAATTTTTTTCCTGACACTTGCGTCCTCAGAGACCTTGGAATTCTCAGCTCATGCATTTTCAGACTAAACAGTTTATCCGTTCTTTAATCTCCATTATTGCATTTATGGTTAGTAGCTATTTTCACAGTCTTTATCTTTATTATGATAAACTAAGTCCTACCTACTCTGATGTCATAAAACCACAGAATATTTTGAGTTGGAAAGGACCCATAATGATCATCAAGTCCAACCCTTAGGTGAACAGGGATTGAATCCACAATCTTTGCATTATTAGCACAATGCTCTAACCAGCTGAGCTTACATGAGGGTCTTCTGTAAAGCCTGCTCACCTGCCTTAGTGCCAGTCTCATTTCTGAAGAAAAACATGATAAGGTTTTCTGGGAGAACTTATGCCATAGGAACTGTGGTGGGCCTCCTGCTGTCAGTGCCCTCTCTTTTTCTGGAGCAGCACAGGCAAAAGACAAACTACAGGACAGCACTGCAGTCTTCCCTGCAGCAGGTAAATTAGCAGGAAAAGGGTGAGCAATCTCTCCTGACCTGGAAGCAGCAAAACAGATCTTCTCCTTCACAGAAGGAGAAGAAATCCATTTCTGCATTACTTTGCTCATTTTGGTGCACCCAAAATCAATTTTCTTTCTACAATGTCATGCAGAGTCTTTACACCTGGAACAAGATCATCTGTAATGATGCTGTTATTTATTATGCAGCAAGTGATGCTGTGCCCTGGGATTTACTCTGCTTTATTACTTTATTTCATTCTCTAGGAAAATATTCATCTCCTCTCTGTGGATGAGCAGTGATGAAACAGGTGTTTTAATATTTTATTTACCTTCCATTATAGTGGCTAGGAACTCATTTCATGTTCATGCTGGTGCAGTCACACCAAAAGATAAGTACATGGAAGCAAAGTAAGAAAATATAAACCAGAGCCATCTATAGCTATTTTAGCATCTGTTTTGCTTTGCATGCTGACTGTTTAGGTATATTGTCAAATTCACAGTCAGTTTAATCACTTCCCTCATTACTTCAGAGGAATTCCTAATTTGTGATATTAATACTTTCTGGGGTAGAAGAGAGACAAGACACTTCACTTTATCATCACAGTGGTTCAGTGTATCTTCCATTTCAGCTACCTAATCTTGCTCTGAGCAGTAGATTTTTATTGCAGTGCTCAGGGGAAACATGTTTTATAGACCTAGAAGCTGCAAGAATTCCTCCAAAAGAGATATTTCAGATCAAAGAAAACATTTTGTTCAACTCGGAAAGAGAATGTTTTAATTTTAAGAATTCCTACATCATTTTTGTTAGATGTTTGTATCTCTTTGAGCTGCTTTCCTTCAATTATCTGTGTGCTCTAGCCTCAGGAAAGTGGATTACTGATGACTAATAGTAAAGAAGTCACTGTAGGGAGAAAATTTCCTTCTACAACCGGGCAATTCACCTACATGATCAAGGGAAGCCAGTAGATGCAATCTTTTGGACTTCATCAAAGTTTTTGATACTGTCTCTCTCAGTATCCTTCTGGACCAATATCCAGCACCTAGCTGGATAAACACCACATCATGTGATGGGTGAGCAACTGGCTCATGGATTAGGCACAAAGGATTATAGTGAATGGGGTGACATCAGCTGGCATCTGGTCTCTAGTGGGGTTTCACAGGGCTCCATTCTTGGCACAGTTCTCTTCAACATTTTCAACAGCCCAGGACTTGAAGGAACACTAAGTTTGCCAATGACACTAAATTGGGAGGAGTCGTTGTCTCCCTTAGGGGCAGAAGGGCCCTGCAGAGAGACCTTGACAAATTAGAGGGCTGGCAACCAGCAGCCATATGAAATTAAAGAGGAAAAAATGATGGATTCTGAACCTGGGATAGGACAAGCCTCTTTGTGTGTATAGACAGGGAATGAGATGCTGGAGAGCAGCACTGTGAAAAGGGCCCTGGAGTGGTCAATGGCAAGTTGAACACGAGCCAGCGGCGCCCTGGCAGCCAGAAGGTCCAACCCTGTCCTGGGGTGCATCAGGCACAGCATCACAGCTGGGCAAGGGAGGGATTGTCCTGCTCTGCTCTGAGCTGGGGCAGCCTCACCTCCAGTGCTGGGGGCAGCTTTGGGTGCTGCAATATAAAAAAACCACATTAAATTACTAGAGAGCATCCAAAGGAGGGCAACAAGGATGGTGAAGGGTCTGGAGGAGAAGCTGTGTGAGAAGTGGCTGAGGTCACTTGGTCTGTTCTACCCAGGGGAAGAGGAGTCTGAGGGGAGAGCTCATTGCAGTCTGCAGCTTCCTCATGAGGGGAAGCAGAGGGGCAGACACTGATCTCTTCTCTGTGGTGACCAGTGACAGGAGTCAGGGAAGAAGCATGAAGCTGAATCAAGAGAGGTTTAGGCTGGATATCAGAAAATACTTTTAATCCAGAAGGTGTTTGGGGACTGGAACAGGATGCTTGCTGGGGAAGTGTACACAGCATCAAGCCTGTTTAAATCCAAGATATGATACGTTCAGGCTCATGCTGTGATTCTTGGGTTGCCAACACTTGACCCTTGCAAGGGTCAAGAGCTGGACTCAGGAAACCTGAGGGTCCCTTCCAACTCAACATATTCTATGATTCTGTGGTTCTATGCAGCACTATAAAGTAAAAAGCAATCAAACAAAATTAAATTAGATATTCTTTGCTCACACCCCAGAGGAAAAAAGCACATACAGTAATTTCATAATTATAAACCACACCATTTTGACTAAAATTCTGGTCCGAACCTGGAAGTGCGGCTTGTACTCTGGAGCGGCCAATATATGAACGAAGTTCAGAAATTTGCCAATCCAGAAGTGCGAGCCTGCAGGAGCCCTGCGCCGAGTGGCGCCCACCCAGCCCCGGCAGCACCCGCCCAGCCCAGCAGTGGCCGCCCTGCCCCAGTGGTGCCAGTGCAGCCCCACACCGAGCTGGGCCCACCTGGCCCTAAGCCGAGCCAGTACATCCCGCAATCCCACGATTCTGTTATTAATTGGCAACTTTGTGAAAATTGCACGTGGTTCCTCAGTGCGAACGAAGTGCGGCTTATAATCCGGTGCAGCTTATGTATGGACAAAGAACAAAACGTTGCCGACACCCGGGAGTGCAGTTTATAATCAGGTGCAGCTTGTAATTGTGAAATTGCTGTACTTGTGCTTCACAGGAGTAAGAGAAACCAGACTTTATTTCCAGAGGTTCGTGCAGAACACTCAGTTTCCAGCTCTCAGCCAGCCAGACCCTTGGGAAGGTACATCAGACCTGGACATGAACACAGCCTTACTCAACAGAGAGCAGCAATGAAAACTGGCAAAATCCAAATGTACATTAAAAAAAACTGCTGCCTCTGGACAGAGTAAAGCCAAACTCTTCTCTTAAGCTTTTGCATGACTATCCCTCTTGGTAATCTGTATATTATATGCTGCTTTTCTGCCATGCTCAATAGTAATTCTTCAACAATTCTCTTCCTGCAGGAGGAGGTTCTTGGTGGTGCTATTCCTGACCTCTGGGATTTAAGAATGGAAGGTGCCATATGAGCTGTGACAGAACTGTTAGTGCTCAACTGTGCCAAGTAGTGGAGGGGAGGGGGAATTTTAGCTTTTACTCTTCTTCTGTGCTTTTATAAACTGATCTAGACTCACTCACCCTGCAGGTTTTAAACCTGTTAGGGCACAGGAAACATGTCATTCATCCCCTGTTCCAAACATGAGTAGCAGAGTGCCCAATTTTAAGTCTTGCAGTTGTAGCACAAACATTTCTGCAAACCAGGTGTGGCTGACCAAACCAAACCCATGCACACATCAGCAGGGACTTGTCCCATCCCAATTGCTTCTTTAGTCACTTCTTGTCCGAAGACTAACCATTGAGGTTTCAGCCACAGACATGACATCAAACTCTTACTTCTTCAAGTACATGGTGAATACAGCTACAGTAGACAATTTGATGTAATTTTAATTGTTTCTAGTAATTCTCAAACACTGACTATTGTGGACTTGTCAACTTTAAAAAATGACAAGCTGAATAATAATTATTACATTCTCAGTAAGAAGGCACTATAAAATAGGTAGTGGTACATGGTACAATATACAGGAGTAGAATTAAATTTAAAAAATTAGATGTTTCTATATTTTGTTCTTTATGTAATTAATAATTTATTTTGGCCCTAACCCTGGGCAATATAATTACTGTTCTTTTGGGAATATTTACCAAGAAATGTTTCCCTATACATTTATTCTAAGAAAATGTTATATAATGTGTCTTTCTCACTTATGTGAAGGTACAAAGTTTGGAGGAAGTAATGATCTATCACTGCTGCAAGTACAGAAACATTTGTGATGGGACTTCCAAGAGTCAGGAGCAGATTGTGCACCATGCTGGAAAAAAAAAACCGGTGTCATCAATGTTAATTTCCATTTCTTGTCATTCATAAAATGGGCATGGTATATTGCTAGTTTAGACAGCTGAGATTTCCAAACTGAAATTTCCTTAACCAAATTTTTGTAACCTCACACAGGGAGTGTGATGTTAAGTCCTTTGGCTATGTCAAATTTAAAAGTTAAAAAGCCATCATAGATTATATTTATTATTAAAGAAAGGCAGTTAGGAGCTGGTTGCTGCAGTTTACTGAGAGGCAGCAATCTGGCTGCTTCAGAAAAATAAAGGAAGGCTGCCTTGTGGGAAGGTAATGATGCAGTATCCTGTTGTCTCTAAACTAATATACAACGAAATATAGATTCAAATCAAAGAGGAAAGGATGGAGAACCTGGCGCCACTATAAACCTTCTGGACAAAGGTTTGTCTTGTTAAAACTATATACTTTGTAAATATAAGTGTATGAAGAAGTAGATGTGTTATGAGGTTCAAGGACAGGCCTTCTGTAAATCAAGCTTGATTTCACTCTTATGTATCGTTAGTTACTATTTCCTACTAGGGACAATTATAGAAAGAAAAAAAATGTAAACACTAATGCCTCTAACATCTTTAAACATCAGTTACTTGTTAAAGCTTTTATCAAAGGGAAGCAGTTGATGTCATTTCTTCAGTGCCTTTTTGATCTGAAAACTTGCTATCAGCTGTCCTCTGTTCACTCAGTTTTAATGAAACAATCCACAAGAAGAAGAAATACCTATCTGCAATCCACAGTACCAAGACATTAGCTATGTTTATTCCTTTGCTAAAAAAGAATAAAACATGTATAAAAGATTCTTTAATCCTTCCCAAGACTTATAAGCTTTGAATTTACCTGATTATGATAGTCCATGCAAACTCTGTGCAACAAGTTTTCTATCAATTTCTCTTTTAAAGACAAGTGCTAGGTATTTCTTCTCAGAGGACCCATATCTGGGTGGGATCATCATGCAGCCATGTGGAAGTCAGCGGTGAAATGCAACTGCAATTGGAGCTGAGAAGCAGGAAAATAAACTAAGGGTTTGGTTTAGGATATCCAAGCTCTCAAACTCATGTGTACCCTGCCTTTAATTTCTGTAGTGAAAAATTATTGACAGTCTCTCCATCTTTAGAAAGTCAGTCTCCAAAGCCTCTGTCAAGCGATTGCTATAAAAATTTCGTTAGCCTAAAAACTCTCAAGCTTCTGTCTTAAAATATAGGTCCATGATTTCAGACAGTAGTCTTGCCCTATCCACATGTGGCTGCTCATATCAAACACTTTGCAAGGTTTTTGCACTTGGGGGTGATTGATAACAGACCCTACTCCCAGTTAGGATTACGTACCTGGGTAATATGTTTTCTTTTAGCAGAAGCTGCTACTTACTAACACCCAAGTACTTCCTTGGGAGGAGAAACACTCCCTGCTCTTTGGCGTGGGACATCTCCTCATCTTTCAACACATGCAGTTGGCAATGCTTGCACAGGCAGCTCTTGCCATCCAGTGTGGAAACTCCTCAAGACCCGAGAATGATCAATTTTTTTTTTTCCCACTAAGTTTTAGTGCAAAGTGCAAACTTTACAGTTTGCTATAACCCTTGGAAAAGCAGACTGAACTGTTTGCAAAATCAATTAAGTGCTGTGTTTGCACAGAGAAAAGAGGGAGTAGTGTTTGAAAAGGGCTTCTCTCTCTTGGCAACGGCAGCATGTGTCAGACACTGGCCAGAAAGAGAGATTTTAATTCCCTGTTTTAGCAAAGAGAAATGGAGGTGAGCATAGGAGACAAAAGATAGATGTGAAGGCAGGGCAATGTGGCTGGCAGAGAAGAGCAATAGGATGGCAGAGCCTGGAGGAGGAAGGCTGGCTGGCTGGGGATCTTGGGCTCTTTTCCAGCAGTTTTGGTTTTTTTTCCCCTGCTGGTTAGGTCCCCACAGAGCAGACAGGTACATTTGGGCTCCTTTCCATGGCCCATGCTTTAAAAGAAAATTCTCACTAGTCTTCCTGGTCTGCAGCAGTCGGTGGTTGTGGTTTGCAAACCAGTGTGCAGTCTGGTTGGAGCCACACAGCACATTTGGCTCTGGCTTCTCCTCCTGCCAAGTTTTTGCAGTCCCACTATACCATGGGAACAGCCTGCACGTAGTTTTTGATTCTGCAATACAAACAAAGCACTCTTTATTCATGTGGAGAAGGAAAGCGAGCTCATATGAGCCACTGGCTGAGAATGATCATACAGTCATACAGCCTGTACAGCTCCCATCTCACACATCTGCTCCTCTGCACCCTGGATATAGGAACCACAGGGGCAAGGCTTCCAAGTGAGAGACACACCACAGCTGCACTAACATGTACACCAGGATACACATTTGAAGGCATAGGGAATGAGTGCTAGGTCTTGGTTTGGCAAAAGTAGGAATATGAGAGTTGATCTCCAGGTTGATGTGGTTCTCCAATGGATTTATCCCAACTCACGCATTCAAGGTCAAATGTAACAGATGATACTGAATTTGGATTCTGAACTCTGCAATGTTTGCAGCTCCTCACACTTAGTTTTAATTTTAATTTCTCTCCATTTTATGTCATTTCCTGAAAATTACACCTATGGTAATTTTGGACAGGAAATGTGATTTTAGCTGTTCTATCCAGCCTATCAGAAAAGTTATGATCTATTGAAATGTAGTGGTCTAAATTAAGACTGAGCTTCAGCCACCAACCAACTGAAAGCATTTCTCACCAATATGCTGAAGAAGCAGTTAATTCTACCATGTGCATCCAAGGACACAGCTAAAGTATCCATATATGGCAGAGTTCCCAAGATGCAACTTTTTATTGTTTCCTATAGTGTTGCCATGTAAATGCAGACACATACCAAAAACGGGAAGAACTGTGGAGATGATGTTGTCAGAAGGAAAGCTACTAAACAGACAAAACTTAAACAAATGCAGTCTTATTTCTAAAAATAAAGTGTGGCAGTATTGCCACTTTCAAATAAGAAATAGAAATAGTTATAATATAGTAAAAAGGATTTAGATCTTATGGTTTTATAGTCACATTCAATAGCAAAGAATTGGAATAAAATAGTACCTACCATTTCAATTTTTTGGTCAAGATACCCAGATGTGCTCCAAAAATAGTAATGAAACAACTGTCACTATTCCTGAAAGACACAGTAGAACCGTTACAGAAATAATTTTAATTTAAACTATTTTAACTGGATGCCCAGTCACAGAAACCTTAAGATAGCTTCACAGCTGGCACAAATATCCCAAATGTCAAATCTTACACACTGGTTACATACTCTCTGCAGTTCTTAATGTACTGTAACTAAGTTTTCAGAACAGCTTCCTTTTCTTTCCTGTTACTGGAAAATCCACTATATAGCACAGAACATTACATTTTTTCAAGGTTATAACCCAAAGCTTTCTCATTATTGGATTTGTGATTTGGGGTGTTAGAATATGACCTAAGTTTGATGTATGTTTTCTTACATATCAGAGGAGTCAAAAACTAGACTGTAGAGTGATGGGCATGGCTGTGCTTCCAATTCCTGGGAAAGGGAAGTATATTGAATACATCAAATGCCCCAGCCTGTAGCCTTTCTTTTGAATCCAAACCTTGTTGCAGAGGTTCTGTCTGCACTTGCCCACTCGATTTTGGTACCTGACATCCTTATTCATGCTCTCCTTTTCCAAACTGAACTGACCACCCACTGCAGTCAAAAAAAACAGCACGAAAAGGGGACACCGCAGCAACTGTAGAACCTCTTTTTGTTCTCTTTTTCTGTCGTGTCTCTCAGTAGAGGACCCCGGGAGAATCCACTGCTTCCTCATATATTTTGTGGAACAATGGGCACTGTTGGAGATCCCCAGCTAAGCACCTCCTCTCTCTACTTTGCATTTTTGATTCTTTGATCCTTCAACCCATCCTTTCCATACATCTTCTGTAGGTTCACTTGTGCTTTGTCCTAAGCGTGCTGTCTCTACCACTCCCTTTTCTTTTTTTTTTTTTTGGGTGTTTTCTACCCTCCCTTGTCTTCTGGGGACACTTGTTACATTGCTTACAGGAAAACCAATAACCCATAGCAGAAGAAGGGGAAATACAAGAGTGGGGCCATTATTTAATGACACATCTTCTAAATGCTCTTCAGCTTCCACCATTTTGTGGCTGAGACTCACTGAGAAGAGAGATGTCTTTTTCCTTAATAGAATTTGATGGATTTGTTTTCCATTTGCTTGTCCAAAGAGGTGCTTTATCAGAATTAGTCGAACTGTGGCCACACACAGAATAAGAGAAGCTTTTCCATACATGCAGTGTAAACCCTGTGTATGTATCACCCAGCTCTCTTTGGCAGTAGCTCCACAGATGCTTTCAGATTTTTCATGAAGATTTTAAACCTATTTTAGAAAATCACCACTATTAAAGAATTATTTTTCTTCTTGTTTCTGACATTTTCACTGAAATTTGCAAGATGAATGCGCAGAGCTTTGTTTCAATCAGGCGCTTAAGAAGCCAGTGGTTGACATTAATAGTGAGGTGATACATTTAGATTGCCTGGAATTGTTTTTACATTTGGGCAGTTTGTCCCTGAGCATATTAATTCCCAGAACAGCCATGGCACATACTCATTGTTCCAACCATCAGAGGAGTACAGCAAAGACCTCACCAATATTAAAGCTTCCATTGCTCACCGTAGTTCCTACTGAAAGATGGAAGTTAGTTATGCATTAGTTTCACACCACAGTAAATGTACTTACGCCCCATTGATCCAATACCCCTGCAGCACTGAAGTCACCTGACATTCATTTTTTGCAGCAGTATTTTGATTAATGTGAATTTCAAAACATATGACTTCTTTTCAAATTGTAATCACACTTATGGGTTTGCACGGAGTCTAAGATAACATGAAGTATTATGTTGCGATATTTCCAGTTGTTGTCAGTGACAAATAATGCTATAACTGAAATATTTAATTAATAAGGAGAATCTTCAAACCATTGTTCCTTAAGAACAGTGTAGACACACGATAATTCTGTTTTCAAAACAGGGTGCCCAGAAAAGACCTTATAGTCTTTGGTTAGCGTTTTCGCCAATGTTCACAAAGCCCAATTCACAGGGTACTGAAGCATCTGAAATATCACCTGATCAGAAGTGGTGGGATCTTGTGACCTCTAAAAATACATCCCCAATTCTTTGTTTTCTAATATTAAACTTGTAATATGAGATGAAACATATCTTTTTCATCACTCAGTTACTACTTTCTGGTGCCTTGCATTCCCTCTTGGAGCATCACAGGACACCCATGTAGCTCAAGCACAAATGATTGTTTTTCTCACAGTTATCATCTCCAGCTTATATACTTGATTAGAAAATACCAGTTCTGGAGGAATATACATATCTACATTACATATGTGTCTGTAATCATTGCTATAAATAAAGACAGGCTCCCTTCAACCTGAGATTGGGGTCTGAGGGTCTTTGATCCCTTTTCTATCAGCTTTTTCTTAATTCATCCCTCCTGCTTATACTAATGCTCTGAGTTAATGAAGCACAATGCAGACTGCATGCTAGTGTATGATTCTCCTGATACAATCTGTAGAGGATTTCAGCAAGAAACCTATAAATATCTTCATGTTTGGGCTGGCATGCAGATTCTTCCTAACAAGTTAAAATCATCTGGATAAACTTCCTTGATTCTATCACAAAAAGAAATTCTGGGGCAGGTTCAGGAAACTCGATTGCTGAGTTGGCTGTTGCTGCAGAGCTACTTTATATAACCAACACGTGGGTATATGACACACTTCAGAGGCTCAATGTTTTTGCAAAAGAAGTCACGTCTCAGAAATCTCTTGTAACTTTTGAAGGTGCAGTCTGATTTAGTCTTCCTGGATTTCCAGGGAGCTCTTAAGGAAGGAGGCAGCCTTTATATGAAAGGGAAGATAACTTTATAGATAATTAAATAGTTAATATACAAGGACAGGAGAAAAAGGTTAGTTTTAGTTATGGAGAGGGATATCAGCAGCTCATTATGGTGAAATGTGGTAAGGCTGATGTGATGAGATAGGCTGTTCAGCACAGTCATAAAGAAATTGGAAGGGCACAAGCAGCAAGGTGAGAAAATCCTTCAATTATGAGAGTTTTCAGAGAATGGGAAGAATGATTTTCATGTAGCCCTTATTGGACTGAGTGACTGGAATTTCAAATGAGGATTGAGATTCAATTTTAGTACAGTATTAAGTGCTGTTCATGAAAATACATGCTCCCAATTTAAATATTAAGTGATGGATTCTGAACACACTACTATAATTCACAAGTAAGAATTTACTTATTAATGTGTGGATACATCAGTAGCATTCAGAAAGCAAGAATGATGTTGACAGTAACTAGCAAAGATGTACAAGATAGATTATATCAGTGGGGCCCTGAATACTTCCAAAACACACCCCCATTATAGATGTGGTGTGCAGTTCTGTACCTTCAACTCAATAAGGATGAAACAAAATTAGAAGAGTTTTAGTGAAAGCTATCAAGGTATGCCAGATATTCCCCACTAAGACCAGGAATCTTCAGTTTGGAAAAGGGATAACTGGAGAGAGGCTGGGTCCTAAAAATCTGGTGCCCCAGAGATGGTGAGGTTGTATTGGCTGTTGAACTGTTCTACCAAGAGAAGAATTGGTCAGCATGCAGCTTAGAAGTAGAGAGGCTTCAAATGAAAGGAAAAGGAAGTATCTCCAATGTAAAGTTAAATGGTTGCAAGAAAACCCTTGCTAAAGGGTGCTGTGGACACTGCTGACGTACACATGTTCAAAAAGCAGCCAGGCATTCCCAGAAGAGTATCCATTGAAGGTCATCACATCAAGCCTGCAATATCTGCCAGTGGAAGCCAACAAACTGCAAATTGCTAAAGGATGGAAAAGTATTCTGAGAATGTATCACAACCTGAGTGCACTGCCACACTCTTTTCCAGGTATTAGCTGTTAGTCTGACCATACCTTTGGTATAACCCTGCAGAACTGTTACACCATCTTCTGCCCTGGCAGAAGCTTGGCCCCTTACAAGTACTTCTTTAAGGATAAAACAGAGGTTTATCACTCTAATTCCTTTGTTTCACTTTTGTGCCACAATGCACAGCAGAACACAAACCAAAAAGAAAGCCACTGTTTTGGCTTTTAGCATAAAACAAATATTTTCAAAACCGTTAACCCTCACTTTCCTATGTATATATGAAATGCCAAAAGCTTTGTTGCTTTGCAGCAGCAAAGTCACTCATTAGCCACATGTTGACTCTCTCCAGTGTGCAATTCTGTGCTGTTTGTGTATGCAGCACACACACTATGAACAGCAGGTATTGTGTTCAGCTCTTTCCTAATATGTTTGGATGAGATGCTTCTAATTAGTTATCCTTGCAAACAGAGTAAGAAAATGTGGTAAATATGGTCATTTGGGCTGACTACCTCATAGCCCCATTAAGTCATTGTTCTGTGGGGTCTGGTTGGAAGTTGTTGCTCTGTGAGAAATAGAAAGAATCTGTGTATACTTTTTAAGGGCAGTCCATTGTGGCTTTTGCAAAGAAATTTAATTACAGTTCAAGCATATTTGTGCAGACTGCTGTGTATTTTGCATATACAGTTAATCTTTAATGGCTGCATAAAATATTTAGTATCACTAATTAATGTTGGATCTGCAGCTGGGTTTATTCAAGAGTGGTCTAGAGATCATACTAAGAGCTGAAAGCTGAAACTTTTGAGTATCAGCAACCTCACTAAAGGGTTCAGCCAATACACTCTGTATCAGTCTGAGACATTAGCAATGAAAAAAAAGAATACTGACAAGGTTGCCCACCATGAAATATTTTCATCTACCTGAAGTTTGTTCTTCTCACTTGGGTTCTTGTAACACAGCTCTCATACACACCAGACTGTTTCTCTAGAGACCCAATGCCCAAGTCCCTGCTCATGAATAAACTGGCTCAGCGCTGTGATGTTAGAAAACAGGCCCAGCAGGTTCATTTAAATCAGAATGTAGCCTGTTTCAAGCTTTTCAGTCCATAATTCAGACAAATGCAAGTGAGGAGGGAACAAATACCTGAGCTTCATCTGATGTAAACCTCAATGTCCTACATCAGATACTGGCAACCTGTGATCTGCTCCAGTGTTAATCATGCTGAGGCTGAGCTGCAGCTCCAGCTGAACTTGCACCTGCTTGAACTGTGCTAAGCCCTACTGGTGTGACAGAGAGACTCCCTTTGGAGCCTTGGGGGCTTGCTGGTGCACTTGTGCCAGATGGTGGCTATGTATAGCATGGAGAAAGTTGACGTGGAATCTGGCTTGAGCTTCTAAAACCCTAAATATGTCTCACTTTAAAATAAACATCTGATATGAATAGCATCTAAATTGAGGGTCTTATCCAAACACAGTATCGAATGGTGGCCTAATCCTATGGCTATTCTCAATTAGTGAAAAGTCAGGATACATCCTTGTCTGGGATGCTATATTGGAAAGTCTAGGATTCCTTTTGTAACCCTTGAGACTAGATAGCTCCAGGCAAAAGAGCTCTAAAATAGCAACTCCAAAATTGCCAAAAGCATACTATTGCTAGCTAGCTTTACTTGACTCTATATAAGCAGTGATGACATAGCTTGTGGCTTGGCATAATTTTAGGAACATGGCAGACAATAGAGGAAACTCTGCCAACACTAATATCGCATTTCTAAGAACTGCCTAAGCATTATTAGTTCAAATTAATTGTATGGAGTAAATGAAATTTTACCTAATGAGTACCATTTTAATGAAAGAAGCAATGAATTAAAAATGACTAGTAGAAATCATGTTGAATTTTAAAAAGTTGTTGCTGTTATTCTTGTTATTCTTGTTAAATTCTCCCTGTCCTTTCAACTGGACTTGATGGGCTCTCACCAGAGTAAAATGAAACAGATGTGACTTGGTGGAGAAGGTATGACTCTCACTCATGTTTGCAGAATTTTCACTTCAGACTAAATAGGTGCAGGAGTTCCTATCTCCTTCAGTCAAGCTACACTAGATGCCTGTCAGATGTGCCTATGTGAAAAAATATATTTGTTAACCAAGGCTTGCTGTGAATGTCTCTCCTTGACTAGAATCACTTGACCTGCACTGCATTTTGAAAGGCTTAGCTTGATTTCCCTTTGAATTCTAAGCTCCTTGTGGAAAAGTATCTTAGTGTGGCATATTTGACTTCAGAGTCTTTGTCGCACTCTGTGATACAGTGGCTAAAGGTTTTAAGATTGTATCTTAACAAGCAGTCAAAATTGAAGACTTTGTGCTCATGAACCTGAAGAAAATTTTTGTGTTACTAACTGGGAGAATGACAAGATTAACATAATTTTAGAAAAACCAAAACAAAATGAAAACCCAAGGCAAATTAGAAAATAGGGATTTAAGTTCATGTTTGTTCTCAAAAGCATGAAACCAGAGAGTTCATGCAGTGTGAGCTCTGTTCCTCTGTGTTATGAATTCTCTTGCACAAGCAGCTGTTTAAAATGCTCAAGGCAAAGGAATAGTCTGATGAAAATGTGGAACTCTGAGGAACTGAATTGATCTCTACAGAGTCTTCCTTTGCAGGGATTTGTTGTAATGCATGGACTTTTCATTATAAATCTGAGAAGACAATTTTTGTTTCCTTGTCTGTAACTAATGGCTGTCTGCCAGCGCTCATGGTATTTCTGACATATTTTAAATACCAATTATTTGAAGTAATGGTGACCCTCTGCCCTTCTAAAACTTTTAGCTTTGCACGTAGGGAGTGAAGTTGAAAAGCAGATGGTGAAACTAGAAAACTGAATGCTGCTACTTGGCTGAGTAAATGTCCTCTAATTCTAGAATTATGAAATGTGTGTGGGTTATTTATTTTGAGTTTCTTTTATTTTTTTTTCTTTTTCTTCTATGGAATTTGTCTGTAGTCTGTATTTTTGCTTAAAGGAGAAACCTGGGGAGCTGTAAATCAACATAGACTGTGTTTTCTTAAAACATAAACAGTATTCAGCATGCTTCAGCTCCTGCTAGAAGTCTCTTAAACTAACAAGCCATTTGAGTCAATCATTGTAACAGCTTAAGGGAAGTGCATGGCCTGCACAGTCCTTCCGCTTTCCAGCAGAGTCATTTGTCTTTTAAAAATGAGTTTTTGGCACCCACAACACTTCTGGACAAGTAAACATATTTTCTAGGAAAACACTTATTCAATATAAATTATCTTTTCATTTGATGACCTTCAAAGTTATATGCGCACTTGCTGTCAAGTTTACATTATTTTTGTCTTTACTTAAAGAAATTGCTCATGTAAATCAACATGTGAATAAGGACATAGATATGTAATCTGTCACATCTAAAATAGCTTTAGCCTTAAGACCACTCTAGAGTTACTGGGCTGAACATCCCTGTGTGTCTATCTCTGCATCTGGAAACAAATCAGCGTGAGAGGATGCGATGAGCACAGTAATAATATGAGCTCAATCCCAACAACCTTGCTAATGCAATTAGTTCAATGTGGGTCTCACTGGCAGACCACTTAGCTGAAAAACCTGTGGGCAACCGAAAGCGGAAATCCTGGTCCAAAGCTATTTTCTGCACAGACTGTAAGGTAGGCCACCTATCTCAGTCAGAGCTGTGAGCAAATTTTCCTTCCTGGTGAGCAAGGCAGGTCAGCCTTCTGCATTTGGGACAAAACCAACTTTGCTATATAGAAAAAAGGAGAGCAAAGGGACATAAGCAATTTAAAGAGGAGTACTTCAGCTTTTGGGGAATGCTGCATCCATCCAGATGACATGAACTGTCATCCTCCCTCTTACAGTATTTGTACAAGGAATTCTGTTCATCAGCCCTAACTTTTTATGCACTGGGTCTATTAATACCTACTTTATTAGCCTTAACATAAACTGGATAGAGTATCATGCCTTCCAGTAATGTCCACAAGATCTTTCTTTTTTTTTCCCCTCCAAAACACTTGTCATTTTCCTTTCAAAAATCTAAGCTTAGCCCTATTTTTTCTTGCCAGTAAGATTCCTTAAGGCTTTATGCCCAGGAGGAAACATTTTACTTTTAATTTCACATTTATATGAGTGCTAAGTAAATTCTTTAAATGAAGCTAAGCGATAAAGTAAAGGAGCTCTGCATCATTCATTCCCTTCTTGTTCTCTCTTGGGATACCTGAAGCCATATGTATTGACAAGTTGAGTGACTGTTTTTGATAATTTGAGGCAAAACTGATTTTCTGTTGAGCTGTTCAGCTGCTTAGCCTCATTCCAGTGCTATGAAACTGAAGAAAACATAACAAAACCAGGGTCAGGAGCAAATCCGAAAATAATCAGTATGTATTCTGACACTAAGCAAAATATATCCAATTACAGTAATTTCACGACTATAAGGCGCACCCTTTTGACTAAAATTTTTCCCCAAAACCGGAAGTGCGCCTTATAGTCCGGTGCGCCTTATATGAAGTACAAAGTTGCAACATTTGCCACCCCAGAAGTGCGAGTCGTGAGTAGTGGGGGGAGCCAGCAGTGCCGTGGCAGCTGGGTGGAGGCGGGACCGGGGGGCCGCGGCACTGCCCCTGTCAGGTCCGGGAGAGCCAATGGCTGCCGAGTGGAGGTGGGGCCGGGTAC
>PYHW01010519.1:616198-664380 GCA_013186435.1 Turdus rufiventris
TCTGATCTACATGTTGTGAATTTTGCTGGCTGCCGGCGGGTGCGCCTTATAGTCCGGTGCACCTTATGGTCGTGAAATTACTGTACTCTTCTTGCAATTTTGTTTACAAGTCCTGTTACACTGGAGTTCATTTATATATCACAGGGCAGTGATTAAATTATGTAGACTTAAATTCACTATACAGACTGAATCTTCTCATTCTTAGCCATGGTTTTCACTTCAAATCATGCATATAGGTCTCACTTTCCAAGCCAAAATTCCTTTTTAAGAAGTATTTAAACAGGTCTGACAAGAACACACTCCAAAGCAACATAGTCTTACTTGTTAGAATTTTGTCCTTTCAGTTGTATTATTTTGTAGTGTCTTTGTGTTCATTGTTAATACACCGTGGTTCTACTGGTAATGAGGAGGACCTATAGGACAAAGCAACTTCTTGTAAGAGTAAGCCTCTTTTAAAAGTCTGATGCAAATACAAAGCATATATTTCACTTGCTGGCACATTCAGATAATTTTTTTTCACTTTTATAGTTTTGTTTTGTTTTTTTTTAAAGTATTTTGTTTAACTACAGGATAACTAAAATAGAACTAAGAGAAAACAAATTCCTATCACACCTACAGAGATTTTATCGCTCTATTAATTGTCCTGTGATGTTCTTGGGTTATGGAGAAGTAGGTAAGACTAACACCTCATAATCATTACATCACATACCATCACTATGAGTCAATAATGTTTTGGACTGTATGAGACCAGTAAAACTTACTGCATGAAGTATATGGCTTTCTGCTAATTATGTTTTGTTGCTTCTACATGCAAATATACCTCTTGCTGAAACAGATTTTTGCAGACCTCGTTTTGAAGATGAGATCATTGATCCAACTCTATTCCTAAATTCTTAAGCGCTTAGACATCCTGGTTAGCCACCTAAATTCTTAGTCTCCAGTTTGGGACTCAAGTTTTTTGTCCTGCTACCTTTTGATCATACCTTTTCCTTACATTATTGTTTCCAGACATTCATCCATGTCAGGTTCCAACTATCGTTGATATGACATTCACTCACTCATCCAGAAACTTTGGTTTCCTTTTACTCTCTCACAACCTTTCATTATTACAGTCTGTCATTATCCATTTCCACTGTATGCCTGGGAATTAGCCTTCTTTACAGCCCTGTCCTCTGCTTCTCTAATACAAGCTGATCTATTGTCATGACTGAAATATGATTCAAACCTACGAGCCTTACTTCCACTACTGCACGTTAAGTCTGATTCAGTGCCAGATGGCAGTGGATGGGAAAACCCAATTACTTAACTCAGCTTCTGAATGAGTCTGGAAAATGACCTTTTGCTCACATATTAAAATTTCTAATTTCAAATAAGAATAATAGCGGCCCTCACTTTTTATGAGAGTTAATGTTTCATATCCTAGAAGTCCCATTTTGATTCCTAGACTATCCTGCTGATTTTAGGAAAAAAAGGGAGAGCTGTATCACTGAATTTGACTGAATCTGCTTTGGGCCTTCTGATCTTGAGGGGAAGATGATTTAGAAATAATAGTATTCTAGCTTAAATTACTTTTCTTGAAACAAATATCAATATGTATACCCTAAGTTCCAAGTAGCTGGATCTTAATCTTATACATGGAATTAACAGGGCTTGTTAGCAGATTACGAAATAATTTTCTGTAATGATTTTCAGACATAAAATTGAAAAATACTCCAAATCCTGCATGTGGGATTGCAGGAGGGACTAAAGGCAAATGCAGGTCCTGGGCACATGCCACTTCAGACAGTGTGTTCCTGTGGTTTCTTTCTCTGCCTCCTGACACAATATTGGCCACAGTACCGGTACCCTTGGGCTGCAGAACAGATTTGTATCATCAGACAACAGACTACATTTACTCTTTGATACAACACAGGATCGTAGGATAATTCAGGCTGGGAGGATTTCAGGAGATCTCTATTTCCATTTTCTGTTACAAGCAGGGTCATCTGTGAGATCAGACCAAATTTTATAAGGCTTTATTCAGTGTGGTCCTGAAATTCTCCAGGCAACCTATTTGGTCCTTTTTCCAGTTCTTATTCCAGTTACAGTTAATTTCATGACTATAAGGCGCACCCTTTTGACTAAAATTTTCCCCTGAACCTGGAAGTGCGCCTTATAGTCTGGTGTGCCTTATATGATGTACAAAGTTGAGACATTTGCCACCCCGGAAGTGTGAACCCCAATGGGGGGGGTGTTGCTGTGGGAGTGTCGAGTTGCAAGGGCGGGGCAGGAGCGGACGGCCACGGCCAGCAGGAGCCACACAGGGAGAGAAGGAGGCGGCGCCGGTCCCACGTGAGCCGCACGTGGAGAGAGCAGAGTGGCGCCGTGCCGGCCCTGTACATGCTGCACAGGGAGAGAGCTGCTCTGCGCCCGCCCCGTACAAGCCGTGCAGGGAGAGAGTGGAGCGGCGCTGGCCCCGACTGCCTTGTGGGGAGAGAGGAAAGTGCTGCCGCTGACCCGGCGCAAGCCGTGCTGGGAAGACGGGAGGGGGCGGCCACAGAAGCCGCGAGTCACGGCCACCCCGAGCCAACCCAGACCGCCGTGAGCCGCGGTCGCCCTGAGGCCCACCTCACCAGCCGGCGCTGCGGGCAGACAGGAGTGCCAAGGCTCACGGCACCGGGAGGGTGGCTGGGACTGCATTTAAAGGTTACGCAAATCTGTGAAAAATGTTTGCAAATTGAGCACATGCCAGTAAACCCACGATGGCGTGATTCTGTTACTAATGTGTTACTTTGTTGCGCTGCGCAGCTCCTCACTGCAAAAAAAAAGTGCACCTTATAGTCCAGTGTGCCTTATGGTCGTGAAATTACTGTATTTTTCAATTTTCCATCCTGAACATCTCTTGTATTATGCTCATTGCACGTACCCTCTCAAACTCTGCTTTGAAGAGACTGGATCCACTTCCTTGATTACCTCCTTGCAGGTACAGACAGGCTACTGCTAGGTCTCGTCAAAGCCATCTCTTCTCCAGGCTGAACAAGCCCTGCACACTCAGTTTCCCCCCCTGGGCAGCTTGGTGTCCTCCACTGAACTTGATCCAGTTTATTAGTGTTGTTCTTGTATTGGAAAGCCAAGTGTGTGCAGTATTTGAGATGTGCTTTAAGACATGCTGAGGAGAGAAGGATAAACCCTCCCCTCGATGTCCTGGCCATTGACACAGCTGAGGGTGCAGCTGGCTGTCCACCCAGCTGGTGCCAGCCAAGGCCCCAGGTCCCTTTTGCAGAGCTGCTCCGAGTCAGTCTGGCATCACCCAGTGTCCTTGAACCAGGTTGTCTTTCCTGTCCAGAGGCAGCACTTGGTATTAGTCCTTGACAAGTTCACCTGGTTCCTTCTGTCCCATTTCTCCAACCTTTCTAGCTCCCTATGGATTGCACCCCTAAATTCTACATCCTGAATGTATCAAAAATTGCCCCCAAATTTGGTGTTATTTCCCAGCTGGATGAAGGTGAAATCAAGATATTGATAAAGTTATGAAGCAGGATAGGTTGCAGGAAAAGACCCACAGTACTCCATTTGTCACTGGCTTCCAGATTAAACATTACCCACTAACCCCTACCCTTATGAGCCTCATGAATAATTTTTTAGATGGATAGTTACCCATACATTCAAATCCTAACATTCTAACATGGGTACAAGAATGTTATGCAAGACTGTGCTGAAAGCCTTGACTAAGTCAAGATAAATGACATGCAGTACAGAAATGGAGATCTTGATCACAGCAGGCAATCAGGTGGGTCATGCCTAATTTGCTTTTAGAAAATCCATGCTTAATTTTCCCCCCAGAAACCATTAAAGTGGGACAGATTAGCTTGTAGTTATTTGGGTTGACCTTTTGGCATTTCTTGTTTTAAAGATACATATGGTTTATGGATACGTGTGGTCATATGCCATCAAGTATCTCCTCTTGATGTCCAGGTGTACAGCTCTAGATAGTCTTTGAGAGAGAGGCTTTGCCAGGTAATGTCCTTTTCCTGTCTTCCCTTGAGACATTTTGTTTGGATGAACAAAGTTCAGTTGGAACAGAAAGCAGTATGTTGTTTCGGGTTTCCCTTTTTAGCACAATGGTAAACTTCCAACTAGCAGAGAGGAAACCTAAACTATGCTGCTGTCAGCATAGACAGCGCAGAGGAAAAGAAAGGAAAGAAATCCTTTACTTGTGTGCCCACATGCACTTATGGGTAAAATGTCAGTTTGTGGTTGTAGAACTTGGGAAAAGTAGGAGATATGAGGCTGGGTTAGGAAGTTGCTCCTGTACACAAGGTGACAAAATTTCCCATTCTAAACATCTCATTCTGAAAAGACTTGAGAAACTCTCTTTAGTGACCTCTACAAATTATTAAAAAAAAAAAAAAGGCTCTAAAATTTTCTCTTTATTTATATATGGTCAGAGCATTTGGCAGAGATTTTTCACACTTGAATCATTAAAAAATGGTTCAACAGATCTTGCTTGGATGTCCAATGTAATCGCTTCTGGGCTGAGGTTGAGTGTGGAAAATTGAAACCAAAAGGAATTTGAATTATGAGCAGTGGGAAAAGGGTTTGGGAGGCAGGAGAGCAGCTGGATTTCTAACTACATCACAAAGAGCCTCACAGCTACAACTGCTTTCCTATTCTAATTCTGCATGAATGGATACCACATATTTGTATGGATAACACAAGAATGAATTTCAAAGTTGCAAGTGAAAGTGGTCTGCAAACATCAAAACCTCTGGTGTTTGCTTGTGTGTAGCCAATCACTTAGGAGTAGAGAAGGGGAAAAAGAAACCTTTTGACATGGTTGACTTAATAAGTGGATGCAGAAAGTTTATGTACAGAAAATTTATTCATGAGCTGGTGCAACAGGCATCCTCTAGATGACTGTATTTACCAAGGTTGGCTGAGAAACGTGGGCTGAGGAGGTGGCACAGCATGGGTTAGCTCAGTGACTGTCCATGGAATAGTGACGTGGATGATGCCATGCTGAAGTGAAAATTTACCCTACAAAATGCCAGATTGGTTTTTGAGAAGAAGCAACTAAGTGGGAGGGAAAGCCGACCTGTGTCTGAGTATTTCAGCTTAGGCTGAAGCATGCCACTTCAAAATATTCTGGATTCCCTGTGTGAAGAAAGATGGCATGAACTCAGGTACTGTGCTCAGTGACAGCAAAGCAAGCCCTAATGTCTTTGTGAAAGCTGCTGCTCCCTGTTCCTGTGGTGATTTGTCTCTCTACACCTAGCAGGCAAAACCTGGTCACATTCAAACGATCTCTGATGACTAAAACCAGCTGCCTTCCCCTTCTGTCTCAGCAAATCTGAGACTTGCCATTGCTTTAAAAAGCTTCTTGGCAGCTGTTTGGATGAATTTGAAGGACAGCTTGGAAAGCTGAATTAGAGCATTTTCCAGAAGAGCAGTGACAGCCTCAGACAGCGCCCCAGCTAAGTGTGACATGCTCAGTTTTGTGTTTGGGTCCCAGAGACAGGCCAGACTGGATTTTCCCATTGAATAAAGTGGGAGTCTTACCCACTTCCATGGGATCCTTTGGGAAGTTCATCTTTTCCACTAATGCAAGCAAAACCCCTTCCTTTGTAGTGACGCAAATCAAAACGGTATTATAAATAAAAGCACAAGAACCTACAGACTCAATCCAGTGAGAGTATTGCAGAAGATGCCATATGCTAGAATTCAGCTAAACCCAGAGGGCTGCTTTTAGCAATGGGAAGGCAGGAAAAACTTCAGTTTACCCAACTAGTGACTCTGAGGGAAGCAGTGAAAACAGCACAAAAGCCCAGGTCAGGAAAAAGGCATGAAGTAAATGGTGTCATTTCTGTCCAAGCTCAGTGAGGTATGATCTAGTGCAGTGGTTAAGTCTTGAAATGTGTTTATTCAAAATATAGATGACTAATTTAAAATATGATCCAGGTGAAATTCAAGCTTCCTATAGACTAGACATTTAAATATATTTCTAAAGCAATGCAGTGAATTTTAATTAGTGAAAATTTATACAAGCTCTCCTATATAAATATACAATAATGAAATGCACATGCACATAAAACAACAAAATTCAAAGAACATTCTCTCTCCCGATAAAATTCAAGCTTTCAAACTTGCACAAAACAAAAGAATCGATTTCTGTTTTGAAAAGAACATTTTATATTAAAAAAAAAAGGAAAAAAAGCAACAGAGAAGAAGAAAATAAAAGTATTCAACTTTTTCCAGGGAAAATGTATTTTCAAATGTGCAGAATGTGCAGATAGAAATCAAAGTATTGAAACAAACTACAATTGACTTCCAGTGCTGTGCATTTGGGGCATTATTAAGAAAATAACATGTTATATACAGAGGAAAAATTTGTCATGTTGAAACCAAGGTATTCCTGAAAAAAAATTTATTCCCTTTTCATAGTGTCATTTCCAAAATGAGTTACACCTGCACCTTCTGAGGCTGTAGTACTGATAGGAAAATCAGAGAAAATTGTTGGAGCTATAGGATTAATTCTGGTCCAAGCCAGCTGAATACTCAAGTGCCTGTCAATTTGGAATGGCCATGGCCCAGAAGCAGCTTGAATGCAACATGGTCAGAGCAGCTGTGTGGTCCTCTGTTCCCTCATTCCATAAGCCTTGAGAAAACTCTTTTATTAATGATAGCATTTGTGAAAGCAATTAATGCTGCATTATGTAGATATTTTATTGTCTAGGTTGTGAGGTCCCACTGTCAGATTACCAAACTTTAGCAGAACACAAATTTTATAATTTCTCTTCTTATAAAAGTTGAAAAGAACTGAAGAGCAATTTGACTGAAGGCCTACCATGTTTTCTGTCATTGGGCTTGTGAAAGGTTTGAAGTTATTATGTCAATCTCCCTACAATGAGCATGGCTTATTACCTTTTGGATTAAGATTTCATAAATGCCAAGCTCTTTACAGCGTGTTTTTTCCATTGGAAGGAATTCAGGGCTCTAAAATGTCACACCCATCTACAAATAGATCATGCAGGATCTGCATTAACTTGTCGCATTTCATCTTTATTTCACAATTTCATATGAAATTACACTCTCTGAAGTTAAATCTATCACTTCTTTGCTATCAAGGATAGTCCTTGAACGTGTTCTATGTATAAAAATACAACACCACTTTCCAAGAGCAAATATTTCCAAAAAAACATAGGACTTCCAGAATTAACAGTGACTCACGAGGTCTGAAGCTTTGACTGATGAAAATAAGCAGAGAAGTCATAAATGAGGTTATGTCATCTATTTTAGCTGAAGATGTCTTATCACATAGCCCTGAGAAATTTGCTGAATACATACCCATTTTAAGAGCTCACTAATGGATAATGTAGTCTACTACTGATGAGCTTTTTTATTCTTTCCTTTTTGTGTTTACTTGAAAGTCCAAAAGACTGAAGCAGCTATCTGTTATCTCCTTGTGAATGATCATAAGCCAGACCAGAACGCTTTTCAAGAAAACTGTTTTAAAATCATGAGGCTTTCCAAAGTGAAAACAATGACATGTTCTGGACTAAGACTCTTTCCAGAAACTAAACAGTAAGTTACAAAATAGGCTGGTTCTCAAGCATTTTGAAATGACAATAGTTCGAGATTTTTGTGGTGAAAGCATAACCTTTGAAACTGTTATTTCACAAACAAACGACAAGCTCTGTCCTTCTTCACACAAACACAAGATTTGATTGCCTCTGTGAAAACTGTCCCCAAAGCATTTCCTTTGGCTGGTGTGGAATGCTGACTATTCATTAAATCAGGCACTGAAAGAAATTTTGTTGGCCCTTATGAACTTTTGAAGCTTTGGGGGCTAGCAACTGCTTATCTTGTGAACAGAATTTCCTGTTTGTATCTTTCTAGCCTATTTGTTCACTAGAAGCCCAATAAATGTCAACAAAAATAACACACTCTGTTCCAATTCTTTTAAATACAATTGAGAAATCTCACATATTTTACACTTCTCAGATAGAACCATGTGCTACTAATGAAAGTACTATTATGACCTTACTCAGATCTTGTTTAGTTGTGGCAGTTGTTAGCTGGGTTGAAATTATAAAGATGTTGAGGGGCTGACTATAACACCATGTTCCTGTAGCATAAAATGCACTTCCAATGGAAGTGCCAGCAATCATTTTAGGAAAGACTAAATAATTTTACTTGTTTAAAAACGGCCCTTTTCATGCTCTTAGAGTCTGATTCTTATTAAATCTGTTATTTCTGTAGAACTGAAGGATAAATTAAACATTCTACTCCTTCAAAAGTTGATTCAAAATTGTAAATAGTTAATATGAATATTTTCCCTCTCATCAAAACCAGCCCTAAGGGGATCCTGCTTGATTTCTGTATTGGTAATTGAGCAGAAATATGAAGGTTGCTGATAATCCCATTTCTAGCAATGCCTGCTGCATAGAATGGCGCTGATCTATTGTCTCCAAGGGTATTTGTCACCAGCATTAAATCAACTGTGAAGATCTCCAGTTTCTAACAGAACAGGACATCCTAGTGCAGCAAACAGTGCTGTTCAGCTTAATCCCAGGGAGGCAGACTGGAAGCTATGCTTGATTTTTCAAAGCAGGGACCAGACACATGACAAATTATTTATTTTACTTAAGATGCTACTGGAGAGGGTTTACACACTGCAGAAAGCCAAGAGTCTAGGAAGACCACCCACCAACCTGGACTTGAAACTGCATTACCTTGAACTCCTTTGAAAGCAGTGGGTGATATTTGTAGCACACAAGTTTGTGATGCTCTGTGATCCCTTCTGAAAGGCAGGAGCCCATTGGGAAGCTATGAGAATTATGCACTACAGAGCTTCACAGAGTTTGAAGGAAGTGATCCTCCTGCTGGCCTTGCTAGATTTAAAGTATCTAGAGAAACAGCTTTGTGCAAGGAAACAAGGAACTCTGTGAACAATTGAAGTTACTGTAACAAGTGGAAGTTTGTTTTCCAGATCCCTGTGGCTGGTGTCCAGTGTCTACCACACACACACACACACACACACACACACGCATGTTGGGCCATGTCTGCACACAGCAACTGCAAAGCATGTGTACAGTGAAATCAGACCATGCAACATCTGCACAGCACATCTGGTCTCGTTTATGTGAGATGCTGACTTGCTATGTACGTGTGCCTTAAGAGAAACGCTTTAATGTGCCTTTTGTAACTTTTTTACCTCCTGACTCAATTGTCTGTCTAAAGATGTGTCCAACATTTTCCTAAATCCAAGGCATTCAGGATGGTCATATCAATGCTTTCTTGAGGTGTAAATTGACATTAAAATCTTTTCTTAATGTAGAGCAAAACTGCCATCCTTCCAGAAATGAGTACGATAGAGAGTGCGATAGTACGATAGAGAGTATGATAGTGAGATTTCTGTTGTCACTGTTGGGTAAAACTGCCCAATACGTTCAAAGCTGTAAAGGGGATGGGGGAAAGAAGTTTAGATTTTGCATTTCTGTTTGCAAACATTTTATTTTCCATACCTTTCTTCATATAGAACATCAACAGTAGCATTGTCAACACTGTCCTGTAACCTGAAGTCCAGAAAGCTCTTTGTCTTGTCAGCAAGTAGCAAATGCAGAAAACACTAATTCTCCACAACTGGCATTCGCCCTAAGATTGAGATAACAAATCCAAAGTACAGTAATTTCACGACCATAAGGTGCACCGGACTATAAGGTGCATTTATTTTTTGCCGCGAAGATCCGTGCCGCGCGCAACAAAGTAGCTAATTAGTAACGGAATCCCATGATCGTGGAGTTTACTGGCAGGTGCTCAATTTGCAAACATTTTTCACAGATTGGTGTAGCCTTTAAATGAAGCCCCAACTGCCCTCCCCATGCGTGGGGCTTGGCATTCCTGCCCACCCCCGTCTGGCAAGGCAGGGTTCAGGGTGGCTGCAGCTTGCGTCTGCCGTGGTTTGGGGCAGCCATGGCTCACACCTTGGGGTTGCTGCAGTTCAGGGTGGCTCGGGGCCGCCTGCGGCTCAAGACGGTCCGCGGCTCAGGGTGGCACGGCACTGCCCACTCCCTCTCTCCCTGTGCGGCTGCCGCTGGCCAGGGGCTGGGCAATGCCGCTCAGCCCACGCGGCTGCTGGGGGCTGGGACCGGAGACTGGGTGGTCCCACTCAGCCCACACCACTCTCAGGGGCTGGGACCAGGGGCTGGCCGCTCCTGCCCCCACCTTGTGGCTTGGTGCTCCCGTAGCACCGCCCCCTCTCGCGGCTGGGTTCACAGCTGGCAATTTTTTTTGCAGCGAGAAGCTGCGCCGCGTGCAATGAAGTAACGAATTATTGGCAGGTGCTCAGTTTGCAAACATTTTTCACAGATTGGCGTAGCCTTTAAATGCAGCCCCAGGTGCCCTCCCCATGCCACAGGCCCCCTCACTCCCGCCCGCCCCCGGCACTGGCTGGCGCGGCTCCTGGCTCCCACCGCATGGACACGGGTCCCAGCTTCCCCTGCCCGGTGGCTGCACTCCTGCCCAGCACTGGCAGGTGCAGCTCAGCTTGCGGCTCGGCCGCCATGGCCGCTGGTGGCTCCTTCCCCCGGCGCCCGGGCTGGGGCCAGTAGCACCTCCCTCCCTCCCCGCGTGGTTCCTGCCGGCCGTGGCCGCCTGCTCCCACCCCTCCTTGCGACTCGGTGCTCCCACGGCACCACCCCCTCATTGCGGCTCACACTTCTGGGTTGGCAAATTTCGCAACTTTGTACATTATATAAGGCACACCAGATTATAAGGCACACTTCCAGGTTAGGGAGAAAATTTTAGTCAAAAGGGTGCATCTTGTAGTCATCAAATTACTGTAATCTAAAATACCATTTCATTTACATTAGTGATTTTAATGTTTTGGAGGGTATCTGCTTATTCATGTACCTTTTCCTTAGGAAGCTGCATTCCTAAGTCCATTGGTAAGGAAATTTGTTTGGCATGAGAAATTCAAGAGGCCTACACAAGCCACTTACAGTCTTACTTACAGCTTGTTACACGGACTGCAAATATAATTTTCTTTATTTGTAGCTGAAACACACTTTAAAATAGCTGCTTTATAAGTGATCAGGCATATAATGAAATCCACGTGAGTTTTTGAAGGTGGCTTTGAATTCTCACTCAAAAGTTCCACAGACCAAACCTGTATGGTGTTTCCCATATGAAGGGGGACAGACAGCATTTTCTAAGGATGCTTCCTTTTATTTAGTGCATGGCACTCAAGTGGTTTTGATTATGAAGGATTGCTTCACTGTGTCCATTAGCATTTCAAAAGCATTTAGTTTGGTGGAGCTCTATAAAAGATTGCTGTGAACTGTATTGCTGCATGTATATAGGCACTACTGAATACAATAGGCAATAGGATATATTTACATTTTTATGAGAGTTTCCTGAGTTAAGGGAATATGCTGACTACTTTGAAGTTGAGAGCAAGTTCTCTTTCTTCTCTTCCTCAGCCTGAATGATCTTATCTGCAGCATAACTGTAGTATCACACTGTAGGCAAAGCCATGGTTATTTTAACCATTCTCGCATTTTCAAGGGTGCAAATGCAGGTGTGGGTAGAAAACTGAATCTGAGTGCTGGGGCTTGCCTGGTGACTAATTTCACACCCTGTCTATGCTTGTGAAACATGTCACAGGGAAAAACTGTGTTGTTCCCTTTCTGATCACAGCTACATCTACCCCTGAGTGCAGAGAGTTAAGAGGGACAGGTCCTAGAATTCTATTAACTCCAAAATATGAAGCATTTAGCATAGCAGGTTTTGAATAACTTGTGAAATTGAGCAGGTAGCTACTTAGAAACAGGCTTCAAGGTTGAATATCTTGAATACAGATACTGTATTCCTCCCTTGTACAGCATAAATCCCTGCTGAACAGTAACTAAAATGCCATAATCAGACAGGAATAAAGATATGTCTTGTAGGAAAGATGAGCAGGGGAAAAGAGGGGACAAACAAGGAAGAAGAGCATTATTAAGTCAGACTGTCCAGTGTTTCGGCATAAAGCTGGAGGAAATGCTCACTGAGCACGTTGCTGTGTCAAGAGGAGGAGGGCACACTGAGTCTGTAAGAACTGCCTGAACAAGAAGACATAGAAGATGAGGCTTTCTAAAATTAGTAAAGGTTTCTTGCTTGTATGCTCTCACCCTTGTGCTTTTCAACCCTGTAGACGTCAACAACATGGCAACATTCCAGGAAACTCCTGAATTGCGTTGCGTTAATTTCACAATACAAACACTAGAAGCTCAACCACAGGTTGAGTATTACCAGACCTATTGCTCACAACTGTGAAGAGCTTGTGAAAAATGCAGTCATGGTTGGCAGCTGAGGCTGCAGTAGCCACAGGATGATTGAGCTCAGGATCTGAAGGAGGGCTGGGAAGAATAGCAGCAAGGTTTGGATTTTGTATTTCAGGAGAGCAGACTTCAGCTTATTTTTAGGGAATTGCTAGGCAGAGTGCCCTGGGAAGCAGCCATGAAAGGGAAAAATGCCCAGGAAAGCTGGCTAATTTTTAAAGAAAACTGCTTGAGAGCTCGGGAACAAACCATCCTGTTGGACAGGAAGACTGGGAATTCTGGCAGAAGGCTGGTTTGGCTAAGTCAGGAGTTTCTCAATGAACTAAAACACACACAAAAAAAGGAATGCACAAGAAGTGGGAACAAAGAAAGACAATGAAATAATAGTATAACAATATTGTTGAGCAATACATTAGGACAAATGTTATACAGACAAAATCAGGATGGTCAAAACAGGAGGTGGGTTTGGAGCTAAAACTGGCCTCAGTCAGAAAGGGCAATATGAGATGTTGCAGGTTAACGTTAGCTGAAAATAAAGCTCAGAGAAAAGGTAGGTCAGTAGATGAATGAGGAGAGGGTCTAGTAACAAACATGGAAATGATTGAAGTACTGAAGTAATAAATCCTTTTTGCTTTACAGACAAAACCCATTCTCAGAGCTCTGTGTGTACTAGCATATATTTGGAACGAGGTGGTGAGTAGAGGGGCACAACACATTAGACGAAGTATTCAGTTTGTGGGAAGAGGTGGATGCTGACAGAGATGGCTGATTTGGTTGTGGTGCCTCTGTATTATTATAGAAAATAATAACAATCAGGTAATGTAGCTAAGGACAGTGTCCTCTGGACATTTCCAAACCTAAGGACAAGAAGGCAATGAAGGTTAGTCAACAGTTCCAAAGGATTAATCCTCCTTTGCTAGCCAATTATCTTCTCTGACAAAATGACTGACTATGAAGGCAGAGGCAGATTGATAGGTGTAATATATCTGACTTCAGGAAAGAATTTGACATCACCACCTACTGTAACCCAAATATCACAGCAGCTCAGGAAGTTTGAACTTGACTAGAGTAGAAATTTGGGCTCAAAGGATAGAATTCAGTGGCTTGAGGTCTGACTGCTAACTCTTCAGAGGGTAGCACTACAGCCCATATTGTCCTGTGTTTCACCCACAGTCTTGATGACACAAATTTGTGGATGATGATATATTAGGGGGCAGCTACTGACCTCAAATGGCAGAACTTCACAGCTCTTCCCAGGTTCACAGTGACCTGAGAAAGTGGGACTCATAATGACAAGCAGAATAACCCAATGTATCACTAGCAGGGAACTGCCTGGAAGAGCAGCAGCCTCACTGACAAATATTTGGGACCACAGGAGTTATTTGGTGTGACAGCAAATGCCAGGTTAAACATGTGACAACTATGTGCTCTCATCATGAATAAACAAATGGTTAAGGGTTTTCTCAGGGGTGCATGGCTAGCAGATCAAGGGAGGTTACTCCTTGCTTTAATCTGCTGCTTGGGAGACCACAGTTGCCTAACATGTCTGGCTCTGGGACACACTTCACAAGGGAGATGGTCTTGCAGAAGGTTACCAAGGTGGCAAGAAACACAGAACATATAAGTTGTGAAGTAAAATTTAGGGAGCTGGCTTATTCAGTTTTGTAAGGAAGAGACAACAGGGAAATTGGATAGCCTACAATCACACAAAGCAAAGTCATGAAGATGACAAAGTCAGATTTCATTTTACAGTAGCAAGCACAAAGCAGACAAAAATAAGGGACACGTTTTGTGAGTTGGGAGGTTCAAATACAACATTAGGAAAACATTATTTACCAAGACAGTAATGCAGCACTGGAAGAAGCTATGAAGGATGCTGTAGAGTCTCAAACTTTAGAGGTTTTCAAGACTTCTCTAGATGAAGCCATGGCAGGACTAGTATAATATTAATGATTGCCCTGATTTGAGTGGAAAACAGAACTATATAACTCCTCAAAACAGCTCCTGTTATATGCTGTGATGCGTCTCTATTTTTATAATCTGGCATTTCAAGGAGTTTATTTTGCTACTAGGCTGTGTATCAGGGAAGGATATACAATTCAGATTGTCAGGGAAAACTTCTTGGTAAGGAAGTAATTTCAGCTTATGGACTTTCCCCTTCCCTTTATCTCAAAGCAGATATTTTTTAGCCTTGTTTGTTTGGAGAGAGAAGAGGAAATATTATATTTAAGCACTTTATTTTGAAAAGTCTCAGTAATCAATAAAATCGGATTGCACGTAAATCCAGAAAATGATAATTAAGCAATGAAATGGAAAGCAACCTGTAGTCAAACTGCTGACATGTAATTTTTTGTTTAAAATATCAACTATAGTATACCATGGTAAAAAACAGTACGGTTCAGCCTTTGTACCATAACAGTGCAGGAGCTTGCAGCATATTCATGCCATAATTCCTTACAGGCCAACGACCTTGTAGTGAACTCAACATTCCTGTCATTGACTGAGGTAAATCTTGTTCTGTCTTCAGCAGCAGGCTGGAAGTGGAGGCAAACCTTCAGCATCTGTCATTCATTGCATGGTATTGGGAATGAGCTGTACCATCATCAAGTGCCTTCCCACTTTGTGTTGAAAGCAGCCTTACAAGTGTCAATGGTTACAGAGAACAGAAGAAGTCAGCCTTCCTTCAAACTTCCTATTTCTTTGTCTGGTTGGGGCATCTTGTGGCTTTTGTGACTAAGTTGCTTCATGACTGTAAAATAAATTGCTGACTACAGGACATGGGGAATCTCCTATTTTGTCCTCTACTATCTGTGCTCAGATGCCTAATTATTTATGCCAGGATATACTTTTACTTAAAACCAGGCTTTTAAAAAATAACATGCAAAGAAAGAAGGCAAGACAATTTGCCTTGCTATGTGAACAACTTCAACACACAAAATAAACAGACATTGAGTAGAAGTGGCAGAAAAAGAAAACTGAACAAGACTGGAATTTCAGAATATGCCCATGCCTATGAATTCATTACACATCACTGCAAATTCACCATGAAATCCTCAAAAGTAAGCCTGTTACATCTGTTCTGGAAAACCAGTATTCTCCCAGAATATGACTGACCCAAAATGCTGTGGTCAGCTTTTCTTTCTATGTGCAACAGTAAGGATTTTTATTTTTAGTATTGGTGGCTTCCATGATAAAAATTATTATATTCCCACTGAAGGTGTATCACCCATGCTTGTGCTGTTTATGATCCTCACAACATAGAGCAGGCTAGGGAGCACTTTAGTTGTCTACTTGCCTTGGTTAACACCTACAGCACATGGGTGTGTATGACTGGGAAAGGTGGCCACACACTGCAACAGGACAGACTGAAAGAAGGAAAGCTGAAAAGCAGGATGACTGTGACTTGATTGTCAGTCAATTTTGACTTGATTTTACTTACAGTAATTTCACGATTATAAGCTGCACCATTTTGACTAAAATTTTGGTCCAAACCCGAAGTGCGGCTTATAATCAGGTGTGGCTTATGTATGGACAAAGAATGAAAAGTTGCTGTTTTAGTTTGGAGGACAGGTGTCTGCTGAGAAAGGCAGGAGCTTCTCTTTGAAATGGCGAATGTAAACCCCCTCCCTCCAAATTACAGTAATTTCATGACTATAAGGCGCACCCTTTTGACTAAAATTTTCCCCCGAAACCAGAAGTGCGCCTTATAGTCTGGTGCGCCTTATCTGATTGACAAAGTGGCAAAATTTGCCAACCCGGAAGTGCGAGCCACGAAGGGGAGTGGCCCCACAGCAGGGCTGGGCTGTGAGGGGGGAACGGCAGCGGGGCTCTTCTGGGCTGTGAGGGAAGAAGGGCCCTGCGGGGCTGTGCCAGGCTGTGAGGGGGGATTGGCCCCGCAGCAGCATTGGGATGTGAGGGGAGAGGGGCCCTGCAGGGTGGGCCTGCCGGCATCAGGGCAGCCGCCACGTGGGGCGGGCCTGCTGGCACCGCTGCGGAAAAGCAGCCAGAGGTGTCGAGATGTGTCGTGGTCGCCGCCGGCGTAGCCATGGAAAAGCGGCAATAAGCGGCGCAGGCCCGGGGAAGAGGAGAGAAGTAGCGCAGCTGCTGCTGCCGCCGCAGGAAAGTGGGGAGAAGTGCTGCTGCCGCTGGCCAGGTGGAAGCCGGGACGCAGTGTGGCCGTGCAGTGGGAGCCATGAGCCCATGCCAGACGGTGCCGGGGGCTGGCAGGAGTGCCAAGGCCTGCTGCACGGGAAGGGCGCCTGGGGCTGCACTTAAAGGCTACACTGATCTTTGAAAAATATTTGCAAATTGAGCACCTGCCAGTAATTCATTACTTTGTTGCATGCCGTGCGGCTCCTCACTGCAAAAAAAAGGTGTGCCTTATAGTCCGGTGCACCTTATCTGATCTACAAAGTTGCGAAATGTGCCGGTTCCCGGGGAGTGCGCCTTATAGCCCGGTGCATCTTATGGTGATGAAATTACTGTATTATAATTTTGAAATCAAGGGGCTTTCAGGCAGAGATATGGGAATTAGGAATAACAGTTCTTTACTAGGGAAATTAAAATAGAAATACAATGCTACAAAGAAACAAACCCCAAGCCCTGACAAAAGCCAGAGTACAACCTGATACCCCGTCAGGCAGGGTATTGGTAGCAGTCCGATTAAATGGTAGCTGTAGTCCTTTTGTAGTGACAGGTGTGATTCAGTTGAAGCAGTGCTCCTGTACAAGGTGCAGTTTCCCTCTAAAGGTCCAGTGGTGATGTGCAGAAATCCAGCTTCCCTCTGGAGTCCAGTGGAGAATGGGGCTACCTCAGTGTCCCCCACTCTTCTGTTTTATTTTGGTAAGAAATATTGGGCCCTTCCCCCTCACTGGAGCAACTTCCAATGGGATGAAATAATTTTATCAGTCACACAGTGGGACTCAATGGGCCATTAGCAGAAAATGACTTGCTGGAGGAAGAATGGGTTGTGAAAAGATAAAGAACAATGCCCCACCTGGTTTCAATGGATGGACCATTAGCAGAATATCTCCCGCGGAGATAAGGATCACTGCCCCCACCCTCAACGGATGGTGATAGAACCTTTTATCACACCGTGTATTGTAACCCAAGACAGTTGCTGACAGCTGGATGTGTGGCTTATAATTGTGAAATTACTGTACATTGTTACTTCCTGTAGATCCCTTACACTCCCTGTGCATTGGTGAAAAATGGTTTAAACCCCTACCTCTGTCAAGGAGCCAAAGTACTGATTTGTAAGAGTAGGAAGGGGAGAGAGTGGAGAGGGAGAATAAAAAGAAAAAGCAAAAAAGTCTCTTAGACACTATTAATTCATTGTTCACTGGCCACTGTGTTGTGCTCTCCTTTCCTAGTCCACTTTCTCTGTTCAAACAAATATTTTCCTGAAAGCCCTCCTGCTAATGGAGTGGCTACCATATTTGGAGGAAAAATCCTTTAATGATTTGAGTAGTAACCTTCGCTTGTTAACAGCTCAGCCCCAAGATTATGGAGCTCATGGAATCCAAGACACATTTACTAAACTGGCACTTAACTCCACATGTGGGATTAGCCTTTTTATCCTGACTGGTGAATTAAAACACACAAGTTTGCTTAATACCAAAGAGCAGATGGGGTCAATACAAGCAGGATTTTGTGAACTTTACTGACCAGAAATAAAACCATATTCCTCTTCACAAAAATCAAATGTTGAGGAAGTCTAGACTTACATGGACTCCTGGTCACAGTTCTTCCGGAAGGTGCTTGGCATTTTGCTGTTTTGGAAATGATGGTGCTCCAGGAAGAACACTTGGAAAAGACTTGTAGAAAGTTAAAACTTTCCATTCCAACAGGTGGCTTGTCCTCTGAGTTTTGTGTTGGACCTACCAGTAGTGAGACTTCCTCTAGTGATTTTGATGAGAAAGATTATGCCCACCTTGTCCCATTGGAAAGTTATCAGCTTTTAAACTCATTAAATAGAAGCTGGAGTTGCTGTTTGCATGGTCTGAGTGGTTGTGACTGAAATTAACTGATCTTCAGTGAAGGACAGTGTGGTGGCAGCAGCAGCCATGCCTGTCACCAAGGCTGCTACCAATCCCTAAACAAATAGGAGCTGCTGGGCAAGCAAAAGTTGCATCTGCTCCTACTGCATGAACTTGTCCAGTTACACTGCATGAACTTGTTCAGTTACACTGGTCAGCAAACTGTGGCTGATAAAGCAGGCAATGCCTGATACTTCTGTGCTGGGGCACAGTCAGTTATCAGCTTCTGCATCTCCACAGATCCCACTGGCCTTCATCTTTTCCCTTCAGAAGTTTATCAGTAAAGCTGGAACCCTTTTGTGTGTGTAAGGAAGCGTTAGATTTATGTACTGTGACAACCTTGATCCTACCATATGTCAGGAATCCCCATATGCTCTTTCATTTGTAGCATCCACAAGATTCACCCAATAAAGGCAAAAGGTACAGCCTGGCTACAGACCCTCTGTCATTCAGCTACAAACAGCTGGTAGTGCATGTTACAAGGCTTATTTAAAGCTCAAGCACTTTCACCCATCCTCTCTTATAACTAAACTTGGCATGTAAAAATGTGAAAATAAAAATATCAGTGTAGTGTAGCATTTCAAAGAAGCATTCAGGAAGCAGACAGCCTGTCTTACTCCAAAATGGAGAGTCCTGTGGATGAATGTATGGCCCCTGCTCTGAGAAAGTACCCATCTCTGGCATGAAAAGATGAAAAGAGGTCCTCTAGGTGTGAGGTGCATAACTTACACATAGCTGCTCACAATTGTTCTTGGTAGTCTGAAGCGCTGGGTCCTTTGTGGGGCCATTTACTGCTAACATATTGATTTCAGATAAATCTCCACATTGGCTCTTGATTGGAAGCAGAAGAGAGTTTTTGCACACAGGAATATTCTCAACAACTCCATGGACATGTTGTTAGTTGAGGAATAATGGGTTAGAAGCATAAGCACAGTGACTCTTTCTGGGGGAGCCACTTCCATCTTAGCATTTACAAATATTTTTAGCTTTAGCCTCCTCAGTTGTTGTTGTTTGACTCTTCACAAGCCATTTGCATCTTGTTTTTGGTTGGCTCAAATAACACAATAAAGAAACAGCTTTAAATCTAGTGCCTCCGAGTTGAAGGAATAAAGGGGACTGAGAAAGATGGCCATATAGGTATAGCACAAGACCTGCTGTCATTTATGAAGGTTTAAACTCTTTTCATGCCCACTTCAGTCACCATAGAATGCCTCATTTTAGTCAGTTCCTGATCTAGAGATACCTTTCCTTGTGAGAGGGTGGGAAAGGACAGGCAAGGTACACAAAATAAGTTCATAAGCAGTAGGAAGACAGTAGAAAAAAACCCAAATGATCCTATACATTTATCTCCTACAATGGGTCCCCAGGGCTTCCCACAGTCGGTTTCCAGGATAGGAGTGGTGTCAAGAGATGTCAACAATGGCAACAAAAGCTGGCTTTCAGGAATATTTGTCCTGTCAGAAAAATTTGTTCATCTTTTACTTTCTCTGCTTTGACTCTGAGGTAATTCTGACACTGTTAGGAGAGTTTTAATTATAAGACTGTGTTTGCAAAAGTACAGATGTAGGTGATCCTCAAGTGGCCCCATGTGTATCCAAAAGGTGTGGTACCAGTGTCACGAGTGCCTTCACCAAGGAGCAGTAGGCCAGGTAAACCAAACGGCTTAAGCTGGAGTTACCTCAAGGAACTGCATGTTGTGCTGTCTTTACACAGCTAATTGAGGTGCCAGCAGACCCCTGTGACAAACTGGATATTGTAGAGTAGCAAACAAGGGGCTAATCCACCAGGGAGGAGGAGCCAGGAGCTGAGAGAGGGGCAAGATAAGGAGATAAACCAGACCCATTTGTCCATCCAGAAGTTTCAGTCAGAAAAAGTAGACGACTGAGTCAGAGATAGGGATGGGATCAAGGACAAGAGAGGTGTAGCTGGGATGGGGACTGATGGCTTGGGCTTAGCTGGAATGGGGTTCTGAGTCAGGGGCAGGGGTGGGGGAAGTCCCAGCCAAGGCTTGACAGGGGCAGTCAGGGCTAACAGTGCCTTTGGGGCCATGGTGCTGAAGTTCACAACCAGAAGTTCTCCCTCAGGGTAGGAATCCAAAAACTTGTGTTTCAGACAGAGTAATGTTTTAGTTCAATAAGTAAAGTATGTAACCATCCTTCATTGCAGAGATTAGAACACCAAGTACTGGAACAAAGAATTATGTTTTTCTTCTCTGAGACTATTTGACACTTTCTTCTGTGCACTCACTTCTCCTGCCTTTTAGGAGGTACATTGTAGGTAGCTGCCACATCTGTTTGATCATCCAGTCAGGTGTGCATTTGCTCCTGCATTACTGACATTCTAGTAGCTGAATGAGAATAGAATAAAATACTACAAGAGAAGCCAATTCTGATCACTATCAAGATATTGATATGGTCACTCCAGCTGTTAATGAAAGACATTTTTGTGGCCATAGAAGCCAAACAGTGAATACCTTATTCAGCTATTTCTTTGGTGAAACTTGCCAGTGAAAATGGAGCAAGGAGTCTGAGATCCAGCCTATAGATGGTCGTGCAGAAGCCTGGAATGAATAAATCATAAGGGAAGCTTATGGTAGTTGAACCCATTTGCTTCTTTTGTGCATAAGCAACTCTAACTCTTTAGGGTAACTGGGGTAAGAGACAGAAATAACCCAGATGATAGTACTGTCAGAACAGCAAATATATCCATCTTTGGAAAAACTTGCATGCAGATTTCAGTGGAGCAGAGAAGCCTTTTAAAATCAATGGCTAGTGCAGGACCTCCTGGGAGGCACATATGCTTTGTGTTATAGATTGGGTTGAAGCCAGAAACGCTGGGGTAAAGCAGGGTTCACAACCCACATATCCCTACCTGGCTATAGGCAGAAAACATCACTTATGGTATAAACAGAACCAGTCTAGTAAAACTAGACTCAGACACACCTACCACCATAGGACTTTGGTTGTCCAGATTAAAGTTGTTATCAGAGGCTTGCATCTGTCTTATGTCAGAACTTAAATTTGGATCGAGGTGTTCCAGTAGTGACTTACCTAGTTGTTATTTTGGGATTTGATCAAAGCTCTATATTTTATGAGCTTTGCCTGCAAATTTATTAAATAATACCTTGTGTCTGCCTATGCCATTGCAGTTAATTTTTGAAATTTATATAGCCTGTAGTTATATAGGAGAGGAGAATTATATTTACTGCAAATAGATAATTTTAGATATCTTACACTAGCATCTTGCATTTGCCCAAGAATAAATTACTCTATAACCAAGACAATCAGCAGGAAATTATACTGTAACTACAGTTTAGATATTCATTACAAAATTTACTTTAGATGAAAAGCAATCTTAAGAAATACTTAAACTTTGCATAGTATGGTGAAAGAAAAAACTCCATTATTACGAAAATGCTTATGGAGTAAATGGGCTTGGGAAAATCTCTACATACGGGAAACTGCAGTTGCTCTCTTCGCCTGGATACCGGGAAATCCAGGTTCTGCCAATAAACTGAACAAAATGCTCCCTCTCGTGGTGTAAACTCGGGAATAGGAGAGCGCAAGGCAGCAGTTGGATACTGGAGGCGGGGTGAGGGGGGGTGCCGTTCCTGCAGCTGCAGACGGAGCTGGCAGGTTTGAGAAGCCCTCTGAGCTGCGAGAAGCCTGGATTTGCTTATTTTGTTGCGATTGTAGGTGCGAGGAAGGCAGTGTTTGATTTGCAAGGCTGAAAGAGGGGCACAGGCGAGGGCTTTAACTTGTTGGTTTGTGTGGTTTTGGAGGGTTTTTTGTTTGTTTTTTTGGTTTTTTTTTCTTGTTTGTTAGTCATCTCTCTTCCTATGGAAAGCCCCCCTGCTACCCCATCATAGGTACTTCTTACTGATCCTAGCTTCTTCTGAGGAAAAAGTCCAAAGAGCAATCAGACATAAAAATGGAGTTGTGGGTGACAGCGATAGAGACAGAGCGGTGGAAGGAGATGGAAGGCAGGCTTTTGAGTATTTTGGACTTGTGATGTAGAAACGATGGGTGAAGAGACATGGCTTGTGGCTCTTGTCAGACCTAATATAATCACAGAACAAAGACTTGATAATTATTTGGAAGAACAAACAATAAAAATTAAAGATAAGGAAAGAGTATTTAGGATTGGATTTGTTTCCTTCTGGAGAAGATGGCAATATGGCAGCAGGTGACACCTGAGAGACAGGGCTGAACAAGGCTGGGCCTGAAATGTTGAAGCTGGAGGGAAGAACACTGAGATACAAGTGACAATAGGTGACAGGAAGAGCTGGCTAAGAAGATGGAGGTAGCTTGGGTTTTGTCAAAGCAGAGTAACAGTGTGGATTCCAGAAAAGCAGCTATTAATTACACAAAAGGGCCTAGACTTGCCTGTTTCCATAACAGACCTGGTATTAATCTTTTTTACAGGTGTCTCTGTTCTGCACTTTCTCTTCTTCCAGATACCATTTTTTCTTTTCAGAAGAAAAATGAGAGGATACCTTACACACCCTTAGTTAAGACAAATGTTGAAAGGCTGTTTAGAATACCCATTTGCCTAAAAGTATAACTTTTATTAAACAAGACATTCAGACATGTATCTTAGCTTGATGCAGCTAAGTAACCAAAATGAGCATTTGATGAATTTTGAATTTGGCTCTTCTGAGATACATATTTTAGCATGTAGGTGTATTTAAAAGAATACTAGCTGGCAAACTGTGGTTACCATCTCAGCCCTCTAGCTGCTGAAAACAGTAAAAGGATCAAAACCCCTCACAAACTGATAGTAGCAATGACTATTTCTGTGCCATTTTTAGTTGAACAGGCTTTTCCAAGCAAATGACTCAGAACACACTTTTATTTCTGAGATACATGGTGAACCCTGTGTAACTTGTAATTCAGCTACAAAGACTGATAGTGCTCAATTTCATGCAGGTGAGCATTCATTGCCTAACATTTAAACACAAGGTTAAATAGCAGCCTCTTTCTTCCCCTCTAATATTGCTTCACACTCATTGTGTGTTGGTTGGGCAATTTTACAAGACAATCTTGACAGTCTGAATGCTATTGCCTCATGGCCACTGTTAGCCTTGATCGTCCCGGTTCAGACTAACCTGGGACTCCCTCTGAGCCCTAGCCGTGGTCCAGGACTGATTTCCGCCCAGCCCAGCCCCTTAACCCCTCAGTGAGCCGTCCTGCGGACATGCTGCTGTGTTGTGCCCGTCTCTGCTTTACTCCGCGGCTGAATTTTGGACCCATCTTGCCTCTCACTTCTCGCCTCACAAATACTCTTGGCTCAGAAATAAAACCGAGGAGAGAGGTATTCTCCCTTGACCTTGCAGCACGCCACCGCCGGCGCCAGCGCTGCCTCTCCAGGGATGCTCCCGGGAAAGCGGGCGGGCGGACCCCCGCTCCCCCGGGCTACGCGGAGGCAGCGCGGGGGCGGGACGCGCCTCGCCTCCGTGGGGAGCAGCTACCTCCTTCCCTCTACACGGCCGAGGACATGTCAGGGCGTGTCCGCCTCGCTTTCTTCTTTTTCCTCGATTACCCAATTTAACGCTGGCTGCTGCATGCCTCGCCCGTGCGGTGCAGCCGCCCCGCCCGAGCCCGGTTCCCGGGAGCGCAGGGATATCGCTGCAGGGGACGCGGGGGGAAAAGGGTCCCTCCTGCCCTCCCCCAGCTGCGGCAGGGCGCAGGCAGCCCGCACCGCGCCTCGGGAAGGGAGGATGCTGCATCGGGGCAGGTGTGGCATGGAGAGCTCTACGCCCCGGCGGCTTCAGAGCGAGGTTTAAACCACAGGAAAACGCGGAGATGCGAAGGAGAACTAGGAAAATAAAACCCTATAAAATAAAAATACGAGGAGAAGGCTGGTTTGCGAACGCTTTCACGAAAATATAAAGAATTGTCCTTGCCCGGTGAACCCGCCGTGTCAGCGTTACTCCTTTTCTCCCTTCCTCCCTTCCCACCCGGGGCTTTTGTGTGACCGCGGGGGGTCAACAGAGGCTCCCGCCGCGCTGCCAGATCGTCCCCGAGCCTCTCCTTTGACGTTTAGGACCAGCTCCCCACCTCGGCAGAGGCTGGGTGGATGCTCGGCACAGCTACAGGTTGTAGGGTGCGGTTGTGAAACACAAGCTCAAATGCATTTTATTGCCAGATAGTTTTCCTTCACGGGAATGTCCGGGAAGCGTGACTGACTCCTCGCACCGCACATCACAGCGCACACCATGGCCCTCAGAAGAACACCCTGGCGGCCGCGCCCTCCCCTCTCCACATTGTCCTGCTCCCCTTTCGCTCCATATCCATCGAAAATGCAAACTGGACTTAACCTTGTCGCGAGCCTACTACGCGTCTCCCACTCGGTCCTGGTCCCCAGATAAATATGAAATAGCTTCCATTGTTCTTGCTGAAGATGGTGCTGCTGGCTTTGAAGCCCCGGCGTAGCCGGATCGCGCCCCTTGAGCCAGAGGTTCCCCCAAAACGTGCCGACACCGCGGTCCCTTCCCAGCACCTCCGCTCCACCGGCCTTCCCAGGCTGCGGGTCCCGGGGCCGGTCACCCGGCGGAGCCAGCGCCCGGTCCGGCCCAGCCCAGCCCAGCCCAGCCCAGCCCAGCCCAGCCCAGCCCGGCCGCCGCTCGGGGAGCAGAGGGCGCCCCAGCCCCGCGCATCGCCCGCCGCCGCCGCCGGGCTCCCGCAGCATGGAGCGGGCGCGGAGCAACGAGCAGGGCGGACCCGGCCCCCACCACAGCCGGGCTGTAAAAGGAGGGCGGTGGGAAATGCGGGCAGCACCCTCGGTTGTGCTGTGGCGGCCTCAGGGATGCTTTGGAACAGGGGGAGAGCTGGAGGGATACCAGTCCTGAAGCCCCAGCGACGTTCAGGCCAGCTCTTCAGCTGCAGGAGCGCCCGGGAGAGATCCATTCTCCTGAGAAATGTGTTGCTTTCCTCTATTTTGCTGCCTTTTGTGTTTAACTGGCAGACCCTCTCCTTAAGCGTGCCAAGAGCATCCAGGCCCGGGAATTTTTAGCCTCTTCTCCGCCCCTCTCCGCCGTGCAAGCGGCTTTCCCGCTCCCCGAGAGGGCTGCAGGTGTAGGCAGGCGGCCCGGCTCGCCCGCTCCCTCCGCCGCGCAGCATCCCAGTTCCGCCCCGAGGTGCACAGTCGCGGTTCGGGTGCGGAGGGTCGCGGAGCGCCCCGCACCTCGGTGTGCCGCGCCCGCTCTCCTCGGGGCAGGGAGGTTGGACGCTCCCTTCCCTTTTTTTGGAGGGATGTAGGGGGGGTAATGCTGCAAGGTGCGCTCGCGGACCCGCGATCCAGCCCCCCCCGCAGCCTGCACGGCTGATATTTAAACCTGGGGTCCGTGCGCCCCCTAAGCGCCAGCGCCGAGCAGCGCATCCCCCGCCCGCCCGGAAAATAAATAAATAAAGCGTGTGGCTTTTGAACTGCCCACAGACTGTCACAGGGAAGGGGGGAGGGAGGGAAAGAGGGAGGGGGAGAGAGTGAGAAATGCAGAGGCAGCAGCCGCGGTAGCGGCGGCAGTGCTCCAGCAGGCACTAGGCACTCCAGTCCCGGCGAGCGAGCGGGCGAGAGCCAGAGCGCTCCGAGCGAGGCGAGGGGGCTCTGGGCTACCTGGGACTCTCTTTGTGACACCCCAGCACACAAACACACCGACAGGGACAGAGGAAAAACACATAAAGGTAAGACGCTGTGTGTCTCACTTATGCAATTTACACAACAGCCCGCGAGAGCTCTGCCATTTTTATCATTTTCCCCTCATTCCGTTGTGTTTCGATTGCGGGGAGAGAGATGTGCGTGTGAGTCGGTAAGAGCAGAGAGAGTGGAGCAGCCCGGGAGGCGCCTGCCCGGGCACATTTTAGGAATATCGCTGCTAGGAGCTCGATTCCTCGAGAGGGAACCACCTGGGAGCGGGATCGAGGCACACAACGGACCGAAGGCGATTCCATGAGATTTAAATGCCCGGGAAGGTTCTCTTGGGGAAGGGTGGGGGTAGTGGTGGGTGTGGTGGGAATAATAGTGGCTTATGCCGAATTTCTTTTCGGTGCTTTTAGCCTGTTTCCAAAAGGGGTCTGCTTATTTATTAACAATAATTTAAAATAAAAACGAAAAAAACAAGAAAAAAAAAAGGAAAACAATAATAACAAAAAAAAATGAAGATGCCCTAAGCTCTCCATGAAAGGAAGCGCTGGGAGAAGAGCACACATGGCGCCAGGAAGATGGCAGGGCGGGGGGCGGCGGTGCTGCAGGGGGATCGCGGGGGGCCGGGGGGCTGGTGAGGGGCTCCGCAGGGTGCGGGGAGCGTCGGGGCGGGCGAGGAGCGGGGAAGCAGCGCTTGCCCATTGTGGCTGGCGACAACGCGGTTGTCCCCGGCGAGACAGCGCGGAAGTGGCACTGCCTCCGCGGTCACGCGTGTGTGTGGCCGCGCCGGCGGGCTTGAAGCGCTGCCCTCGGCGGGGCAGAGCACGCCGGGGCTCGGGGGCTCGGCTGCCCGAGCAAGGGCTACGGACCCGTCAAACACGACGGGGACCGCCGCTGCCGCCCTACACCCCGATGCGCCTGTTCTATGAATATTCACCGACTGCCGCCCTCCGCTTCCCACACATCCCCATCACCCCTCTGGCTTTCCGTTCTCCTCCCCACCGAAGAAAGCTATAATTCCCCTCGACCTTTTTTTTCCTGTTATATTTTTTTTTCTTTCCCCTCCCCACCCGCCGTGTCGCCTCTCCCCACGCACACGCGTGTCTTTCAAACGCCGCTCCTGCAGGGCGCTTTCCCCGCGCCTCAGCTGGGCGTGGCGGCTCACGCGGGGGAATGGGAGGCGGACACACGCACACCCTCGGGACACCCCCACCCTCCTGCCACGCCGGGCGGGCGCCGCGCGGGGGGATGCGGAGTGGGATGCGGGGCGGAGGGGGATGCGGAGTGGAGGGAGATGCGGAGTGGGGGGGGATGCGGGGCGGAGGGAGATGCGGAGTGAGGGGGATGCGGAGTGAGGGGGATGCGGGGCGGAGGGAGATGCGGAGTGGGGGGGATGCGGAGTGAGGGGGATGCGGGAAGCCCCCGCCGCCCTGCCCGCGCCTTTGTCTGCGCCCGGCGCATGCGCGGAGGCGGCGCGGATGGGGCCGGCGGCGGAACAAAGGCTCTGCGCTGCGCCGCGACCCCCGGGCGCTCCCCCCGCTCCCAGCCAGCCCCGGCGCGGATCATCGGGGTACCCTGGGTCACCCTTCCTTCCCGCACTGCGCCTGGCTTAGCTTTGGCGTCTGTTACTGTGCGCCATGGCGGAGAGGACCTGTGTTCCCCAACCCGTGTCCCCCCTCATCTCAGCGACACAAAATTTGGCATTTAGGAAGGGGGAAAGGCCGGCCGTGCTGTCCGCCCCCGCCCCGCCCGCAGCGGGTTTCGGCCGGCGGCAGGCGAGGTCCCGCGGGTGTCCCCAGAGCTCCCCCCTCTCCGCTCCTTGGGAGGCAGGAGCCGGGGGGCAGAGGGTCCCTCCGCAGCAGTGTGGGGTCGATCGTGGTCGCTAGAGCACGGAGGGCGAGGCGGGTGCCGCGTAGTGCCGCAGTGGGGAGCCCCGCGGAGCAGCCGCAGGGACGCGCACCCTGTCCGGCTCCGTCCGGGAGACGCGCGAGCTGCGCGCCCCGGGAGGGCGGGCTCCTGGAGCATCTCCCTCTGCCGAGGGGAAGCAATCTATCAGGATTGTGCGTGCGTGTTAGTGCGACATCTTGAGATCTCTTTTGTTCGAATTGTTGCGTCTCTATGCTGGCATCGGTGCCTGTTCCGTCTTCATCACTCTTCTTTCCCAACTCTTGTCCAAAATTCGGATACGTATAGAGGGATCATGCTTAAACCTGTTTGAAATGGATAATTTTGTAAGCTAATGACAGTTTCTGAACAGAAGACGACTGGTGTGTTATTCAGGCTAGAGTTAAAGCTGACAAAAGAATATTGGCAGTGGGCTGCTAAACGGGCGATGGCAGTGGATTTTTCTTCCCCCTCGAGGGTGGTACACATTCACTAGAAAACATACACCCCAAGGCCCCTTGCATAGCAATTGCTTGATATTTCCAGTATTTCCAATTAAGATCTCTTCTGAAGAAGCCATTGGAGCCCTAAAATATGTCTAAATGTCCCCTATCTGCTTGACAGATGCTTGCCAGGCACCACCTAAACTGGTGGCCAGGCGTCAAACACTGAGGGGTTTTTCCCTGTGTAGATGTTCCCCATTAAGCCAGGGAGAGTCTGGAGTGGGAGTGCCATACTGAAGGAAGATGCAACATCTGCTGCTACTGTTCTCTCTAGGGGAGATACTTTGTCCCACAAAATCGTTTTGTATTCAGGGTGTTTCTGAGAATTCTGGACAACCTTTAGGGATGAGAGAAAGAAGAAGCAAGGACATGACCAAAGGTTTTTGCACTTGCTCTCTACTCATTGTCTCACAGAACATCATGTGAGGAAAAGGCTTTGTTTTGTGATCTCCCTTGCTAGTGGATTGTGTGCAGTGGGTATTTCTTTTTTGTCTGTCTTTTTCAGTTTAGCCAGGGAACACCAGCTCTGATCTGTGGACAGAATAAAAACAAAACATTGAGAAATTCATGGTGGCTCTGTCTGTTCTTGTATGTTTCATGTATGAAATAGATGATTGTGTAATACAAAGAAATTGTATGTAGCTGCCAAAATACAATCATTCAGCAGGGTTTTTTTCAGTTCATTTGAACCTCTGAGTATATAACATCCAGTTAAAATCAACATTAAAAGGGTAAAAATGGTAAAATCTGTTCAAGTTATTGCCTGAAGCAATGACCAAGTGAAATTTTTTGCTCTCCCCTCCACCCTCTTCCATACATCTTTGCATTTGAAATACAATACCCTCTGAAGCAACGTGGTGGTACAAGGTTGATTTAGTTCAGAAAGTGGAATACCTTTGGTGCATACGCTTGCCCTAAGAGTACAGAGTATGCAACCTCAGTAATTTCTGAACCATGTCTAGAGCTGTCTCCAGTCCTTGAGTATTTGTGTTTTGATCTTTCAAAATCAAGTCTGTGGAATAAATTATATTTTCCAAGTGAAGCTTCTTCTGTTTGTGCTGTGTTCCACTGGTAGCTTTGCCCCATGCAGTGAACCATGAAGTCCTGCAGCAGAACCTCCTGCGTACACGACGGCTTCAATCTGAACAATGGTAAATTCTTCCCTTGTGCCAGCACCCATCCATGGCCCAATGCACTGAGCAGGGTACAAAAAAAAAAAAAAAAAAAAAAAAGCTGGTTGCAGGGTGGAAACACGCCTTCCAATGAAACCTTGGGAGAGTTTTGTGTGGTTACATTTTCAGACACTCAGGTACCATCGAGCTAGTAATTATTTGGAAATCTGCCATGGAAAGCTGATCTTGCACTGATTTTGAAAACAAGAATTTTGGAGGCTTTTTGTTTGCTTTGTTTGCTTTTTTTTCCTCTTTTTTTTCTTTTCTTTTCTTGGTTTTTTGTCGCATCTGTATGAAGAGTATTCTTCAGGTTTTTGTACACATTTGTGGACAAATCCAGGTCTTGATTTAGGTGTGTAAGTGTCATGTCCATGTGTGCAATGTAAATTTAATGGGCAAAATCTAGTTCTTCAAGCAAGAAAACCGAATGATCTTCAAATACATAATGAAGAGTACAATAATAAACTAATATTCAAGGCCTTACCTTCATTCATACTAGTGTATTAAAGGCAGGCCATTTTGAGGTATGCTACAGCAGTATGGAGACTGATTTATAACTAAAAAAAGATACTTAGGAAGGACTTGGGTTGCTGCTTCTGTGTCAATCAGGAATAAAAAGAATGAGGTATCAACCAGAGAAATCAAAGAAATTCCTGAAAGCATTATAGACTTGATAATAGAAACCATATGCAGCATAATGGGGTTTTCATGCATTAGTAGGAAATGCTTTCAAGATTAAAAAAATATGCAGGGGGAAGAAGGGGGGAAACCTCATGCAGAATGGAAAGGACCTTAAAATCTTCTTTACAATATCTTGTATCTTACAGTTCTCTTCCCTTAAAGTGATGCCACCTGTCTTACTTCAAGATGGAGAAATGTGATTAATATAAACAAGTATCTATTGGTTATTTGGTATGAAAATTCATAGGTTTAAAAAAGAAATAGATTGATAGCAATAGGATTCCTTAAACATGAAAGATTCCTGACTTGCCAGAATCTGAAAATAAATCCTTTGACTTTCTTCTGCACACCAATAAATGTAAAGAGATACTGATTTGTAACACATGTGGAATGGTCAGGTTTTGCCTGGGGGCAAGATGTGTAGTAATTCTGTCTTAAGTATGGTTAATGGAATTTAACTCTGAGTAAACAGTTTTATTAATAAAAACCTTCTGTCTTAGGATATAAATCATAGACTGATCTCTTTTGATGTGTTTGGTATTGTCTTCTGCAGAATAGGAATGAAGTAGTCTGTATAGTTGCCTGACTTGTTGGGTGTATACTGCCAAGTGCCCCACCAGTGTGATAGCGTTGGGAAAGCCACACGCTTTTTAGTCACATGTTGCATAGTTTAGATTTTAGCCTGGTAAGTGGTGCCACATATGATTATAATCTGCTGATCCAGGGATTTTTTTTTACCTTTAGGTATTTTATTTTGTGTCCACTGCCTTAGCAGTTGCTCAGAGCAGCATGACCTGGTACTTCATGTAAACCATAGTACTGATGGCAGGATCTTCATTTTGATTAGAGACTTACTGTCCTTACAAAGGATACAAAACTGAATGCATAATATTGACTGGGCCTTAGATACCAACCTTGATGGATGATGTCATGATAGTGATTGTAAAACTACTGATGCCTTGGCATGAAGAGGATATGAGTGCACTGTTGAAGCATAACCTTTTCCTTCAGGCAACAGCCTAGTAGCTATAATGACAAAGTTTCCCACGGATTAATTTTAATGACAGAAATCTAGGCCATCTTGACTTTGCGTGACAAATGGAAGTTATTCTGTATAAGTAGTGAAATCAGGGGGCTGCTGGCAATCTCCTATTTCAATAGTCTTTAAATACTCAATGGGATGCAGAACATAACCCCTGCAGAAGGAAAGGGCCTGGTTATAATTTTTGACCTTATTTTCTGCTATTACGGTATTTTGTGTGTGGTTGGTTGGTGATAGAGGGGCTCATATTCAAAATTACATCTTGATGTGATTAACTATTTTAGGATGAAGTAGATGGTCACATAGCTCACATAGTGGGATCCTTTAGATGTGCATCTGCTAGACAAATTTAAGATGATTGCTATACTATGGAGAAGAAATGAAGCAAAGTTAGACAAAACAAAGAATGGATCAACAATGATAGAACTGATGTAAGTTTCTCTCATTTTCCTACCTTAAGAAAAAACCATACCAAATGTGCACAAATCAGGATGTAGAAAACAGTGAAAACCCAATTACAATCACAGTCAACATGGAAGAGTTACACTGTAAGAAATGCTTTGGTATGTGTTTGTCTGGGATAGACTGGAGCCACAGAATTGCTACATCAGCTTCCTGTAATCATCCTTCTTCAAGGCAATGAAGCGTGTCATTAGAGGAGACTGAAAACAAAAACAAAATCAGGGTAGAGGTGGTATAAAATAAGGAGTCTGTAAAAGGACAGGGTAAAACCTGTCACCACTGGTTGCGGTGTTCAGATAATTTCTACGTTTCCCTTTCATACACAAAGTTTCCAGTAACACAAATTTGCTGTATTTTGGCCAGTGCTGGTAAGTGCATGATTGACTTTTGCTGCTAATTGTGCAGATCTGGTGGGAGGAGGCAAATTCAGTGAGATCTGAGGTGGTGAAAATAGTTCTTATGGGTTTCTTGCTGTCACTAGAAAAACTGATGCAAATGGGGAAGATGTACTAGCTGCTCTGGCCAACGTTTCCTAACTAGATGTACCGAGAGAGTGGGGCTCATTTTCCTTCAGCAGCATCACTTGATCCTGCATGTAAACCCTGCACCAGTGAATATATAGTCCACACTGGGAATAGCTGGTGTCACTGAAGAGAGGATGAAAGATCTGTGTTGGCCGTTGCTTTTCTTTTCAGATCTACAGGCCTTGCACAGCAAGGGAGACAGAAGTTCTCCAGAGGATAAATTCAAAATCAGGCCAGATTTTCCAGGCTCTTCCATTCCACACTTTGCTGGAAATGTAGGAGAGTACTGTTGGTTAGTAATTTATTTCACTTGGAGCTTTGACTAGGAGCATGTGAAGCTTCTGTAGGGTACCTGAGTGCTCAGGATAGCCCCTGAGCCTGTAATTCAGATGCTTAAATTAGCAGAATAAAGCAAATGTGGAAATGTGGAAACCCTTTCCTTGTTTGCAGTCCACACATGCTCTATGTAACTTCAGCAATCATATCTAAGAGCTTTCTGGTAAGTCTAGAATGCTGCATGTAGGATGTGAGAGTTCAAGGAGTGACAAGTTGAAGATATCTTTTTTCTGAAGGATCTGGTATTACTCACAAGAGACACTTTTAGTAAGAGGAATTTATTCATTCTCTGCTTCTGTATGCTGTTCCCTTTTCTCATTTCCTACCCTTGGAGATCTTCATCTGGAAAAAGACCATCCTCCAGTGAAGAGGTATCAGCAGAAGCCTTTTAAGCTGCTTGTAGCCATCTGATGTTCCAACAGTACTGTGCAACTTAATGATTTATTCAGTGCTAGTTTCCCTAGTGATATCTAGAGGAACATTCAGCTTTCTGCATAGTGGCCCATTCTTTCCATCCAGTTGCCTTGAATTGATGACATTATTGTAATGAATAATACTTTTAGAGCCAAGCTAAGTAAGATCTGCCATGTGCACTGAAATACGATAGTTCACAGGAGTGCATTCTCTTCCTGTTTGTGTAATAGTGAGTAAAAGCCTCAACAGAGCTCAAGAAAACGAATGTTACAATATTTTTTTTATAAGCACTAAGAATGATTATTAGGTCACTGAAAGTTCAGCTGTCATCCTCTTCTGTGGATGGGTCAGTGACTGACAGATTCATGAAGAAATTATTGGTTCTGCTAGTGATAGGAATGTGGCACTTCTTATGGTGTCTCATTTCCTGACTGAACAGCACACTGTATTGACAATCCACTGGGCCACGATGCATTGAAAGTGGCCTTCAGTGCTGAGGTACCTTCTGTACCAAGGGTTCAAACTAGACTGCAAATCACCTGCAGGTGTTTTTGCAAACATCTCTTGGAACGTCACTGTAACCAAGACATTATGGAGAAGAGCAAACATATCAGTTAACAGATGACAAATGCTTGAAGCAGGATAAATATTGTGTTGTTAAATACTTGCCATGTGTGTTCTGAGTTGGAGCTGATGTGCGGAGTATGGTGTTGCGGGAAATGAGCTGGCTTTGCATGCTCTCCCACAGCCATTGACCCTGGGAGGAACATCCGAGCGCCTCACCATTTGAAACACAGAGGTGATAGAGAACGAAGGAAATTCCACACTGACAGATTTGGAGTTCAGTAAAAAATGTCTGTCCAGGAGTTTTCTGTGGAACAATGGCAGTAAATTTACAGACAGAGAATAGAAGTATTTCTCTCCGTAGCTTTTATTTCCTTTCTACTTAAAAAACCAGTTATTTGGCACATTTTCTCCTGACTGAAGAAGCTATTTTAAATGCTACTTGTTAGAAACTATACGCTAAATTGTTAGGATATACCCAGTTTTCTCTGTCCTTATTTGTAAATGTATCCCATTAAAAACAGTTTTGTTGTCTTCAAACGAATTTTTTATCTATCTTTGGCTCTATGCCCTTCCTTGCCATGTTTCTGTAGCTCAATTACCTGTATTTAAATTAGATTAGCATGGTGGCTATGTGGCCATTTCTCTTGCTTATCCTTTCTAGAAGTCCATATTTTCACATGAACTTTATTTTCACATAATTTCAGCCATGAACTAACTCAGCTTATTTCAGGCAACACCTTGATAATCACACAATAACATGCAGTATGTGCACTAGCAGGCATGCAGAACACAGGAAGATGTGTGTCATCAGCTTAATTGTGTGCTGGCATTCATGTATCATGAGTAGAGGTACGAGTCCAGAACCACTTCTTGTAAAAATTAAACTCTCTAATTCATGCTACTAGACCCCAACAGTTTGCATGCATATGGCTCCCAAATCTAGATGTTCACTAAAGTGAGATCATATCAACATGAGAACTTGGTTTTAAACAGAGTTTCATGCAAATCCTCTAACAATATGGAAAAGTTGGAGCTCTGGCAGCTGAAAGCATTTAACAGTTTTAAACTTCTTACCAGTTGAAGAAATATTAATGTGATTTCCTCTGCTGACTGAAAGAGGAGAGATTTTTTTTCCTTTTTACACATTGTTTTAGTTTTAAACAAAAGTGACTCTTGACTAAATTTAAAAAATCCACCAGCAAATGCAACTCTTTTGTGATAGCTTGAATTGTCAGTCTCATTTTCAAGAAGAACTAGATTTGTTTGATTCCTGTAGAAAATTAAATTCCTGCAAACTCATAATTAGACTGCATTAGTGAGTTGAAAAACCTTCCAGAACAGAGTTTTGGAGGAAACATTTGCTATTATAAAAGACAAAGCTTGTCTGTCAAGTTGTGGCTGTGCTGGGTTGCATATTGCATAAAGGCCAGTAGTTGTCACAGTCATACTGGTCTGGGCTTCTTTCACAGAGAATCATTCTTTGGATCCACTTCTAATTGCTCTAGATTTTAATTGTGTTTAAATAAAGCAGAACATCTATGAATGATGGAGATGACAACGTGATTGCTGTGGACATTGTGTATGATGCCATCAAGGTGAGGACTGAGCTCAGGCCATGGTTCATCATGGCAAATATTTTATTCTGAAAGACAAGTTTGTAGCTATAGGGTGAAGACACAAAATAGTCTTTGGTCTCTCTGGAGGGTCCCCAAATAAGGAGCCAGGGAATTGAAGGGTATTGATTTAGATCATCTGCTGTACCTTGTACTCCCCAAACCCCCCAAAAAGGACATTATTTTCATTAGAATTGCAGCTAGTCATCTCAGTTCATTGACTCCATCCACAGAGAAAACTTACACTGTTGATAGAGCCAAAATAATAGATAAATATCATGTTTATTCACAGCCTGACCTCCGCCCGCAAGCCCTTTCAAGTTTTGAATAGTAATGCTTGTTTCAAAAACACAGAAGTTTTGTGCATTGAAATGAAAAAACAGAGTCCTTCCTAGTCCCGAACTTCTTTTTCATCACCCTTGTAATTTGACTGTGGGTCTGCTACCTGGTCCTCAACATTTTAAGTTTTCTTTTCTAAGCTTCTAGCTCCTGACTTGAATCTCTTTCCTGTCTCAACCTGCTGTCTTTGGAAATCTCACTGCTGAGAGATTCCACCTGGGAAGGAGCTCCTCTGGTCTTCTTAACACAAACAAATAAAATCAGACTGTCCAAGGGAGCCTTCTGGGCTGTCTTGCAAAAACAGTGGCTTTGGTGAGACTGCATCCGTGGCTGGAAGTGCCAGGCATTGGCTGCTGCACTAGTGATGTTCATTGACTCCCTGATCCAGAAAGACCAAAGGAGCGACTTAATTATTAGCAGTGCCCTGTTTTATCTTAATTAATCTTAGCCATAAGATGCTGGTCCCCTGATCAAATTAGCTATGGAGATAGTTAAATATAACTTCATGTATCTAGGCACATTTAGCTATTCGTGGTTAAATCTGCTCACGGTTCCTAAGAGACTGTATTTCAAAGTTACAGCCAGTAATACCTTCGTATGAAATAAAAAATACAGAGAGTTTATCTTAACTAACACAGTGGAATTTTTTTTTAGTCTTAGAACTACACCTCACAGCTTGCAATCACATTAAAGCCTTTCATGGAGACAAGGAACCATCTTTCTGTGTTCTGTCACTTAGGACTGGCAAGTAACTGAGTTGTACACAAGAAATGGGATTTCTACTGCTCATATAGATAACTTTGGACTGCATGAGGAAAATAATTGCTCTTTGCTTTGTAACAAATTACAGATGATCAGTGAGTGGAGTTAAAATTCTTTAAATAATTTTTAATGAATAAATCATAGTAAAAATTCCTTGTCTGTGGAATAATTTCTAATAAAGACAGTATGTGGTAGTAGGGAATATGTGGTCAGAATTACCATAAAGAAAATTTTGTTGACGAGAAAGGGAAAACAAGGATAACAGAGGTCCATTCCTTAGTTGTATTAAGTGTTCAGAACCAGAATAGAATAAATTGCCTTTTAACTATCCTAAAATGGACATGGAAGAATTTCCTTTTTAATACTGTGCTTTGCACATTTAAAAGTATTACTTGCATGGTTCCTGTGCCACGTAAAAGAGAGCTACTCTTCAAGTGGATGCACATGTAAGCAGTAAGAGTGATCAAACAGGACCTATGAAAGGGAGAAATTAACACATTGGTTTTGTGCAGTGTAAAGAAGTGAATGATTCTTTTAAGACTAGCTAAGAAATAACCATTGAAAGATGACTTAAATATGACTCATTCTACCTTGGGGAAAGGAGAGGGAATATCTTGACTTCTCTTGAGATATCTTTTAGTCTTGTGGTTTGTGTGATCAGGGACATGGGGAGTCTTTGGAATGAGCTAGTTTTTGAGTGCAGAGAAATTAGTTCAGTTGAAACAAAATCCTTCCGAAATGTGTCTGAGGTCTGTTGATAGTGAGATCCAAAGATGAGCCCTCTGCTGAGATGCTTTATGGACATGGTATATGCTGGAAATAAATACACAAATAAGGCTTTTCTAGAGCTGGCAAAAGGCTATTTACTTTGTTCTTGCTGAACAGTAGATGTTGTCAAACGGAGATTTATCATAGTACTTTAGACAGAATTATTTAAATGTTCTATAAGTTTGAGTCTATGCTTCAAAATGAGGATGAGGTGCAATAAGGGGAGTAAAGCTTACAGAAATGATTGAGGCTTTTCAGTTCCTAAGTTTTATTTCAAGACAGTGATAATTAATCGCGTGAGTGTGTTTGAAAATATTGCTCTTCAAGCCCTGAATGAAATTTTGTGACTGCATCTGAGGACAGTTGTGTACTTCTAATTGATATGACATTAGGATGTCCTTTTTTACTTTATTTATAGGCTGCCAGAAACGTTTGCTGGGTTGTTCCACAGATGAGTGGAGAAGGCTATTCACATGTTTTTCAACACAAGTTGACTGAAACTTAATGGTATAATAACAATAGCTTGGAAAGTGATATAATTTCTAAAGAAATCCTTGGTGTATTCATAAATGCTTTTGAATAAACATAATATTTCACTGAACAAATACCTTTGTGTAATTTATCTTTTGTGTGCAGGTAAGCAGCTGCCATTGAAGTTCCTGGTTCAGTACCAGGGGCTATCCATGCTTTGGACTGTGTGTTTGAAATCAGTCAGTCAATCAATCAATCAATCAATCAGTCTTTTCCTACCTGAGGGCAACCTAAGAGACATTTAATTTCCATATATGCTTACTGGAAATAGTATGCTCTCAAGAAGCACTTGCAGATTTTGCCTGTTTTTCTGTTTAATGTGCCAGATTCTTGGCTAGTTGCCCATGTCTTGGTATTATTAGAGATAAGGGAATGCTCACCTTCATTTAGCTGCTAATTATTAGATTATTCAGCAACGTATGGATGTCAAGTTGCTCACAACAGTGTGTTGGCACTTTTTAAAGTGAACCTTTCCAAAAGGGAGGCATGTTTAGGAGCATAACTAGAGTGGTGGGCTTGATTCTGGTTTTATTCATGTTGATCAGTGAGTATCTGATTTGGATCTAATTGAGTTGCACTAATAAAGTCAGAGCTGTGAGCCACTAGAATTTCACTGCAATTTGGATGGTTGAGTGGGCAGCGCTGATTTGGATTGATGTTCAGATATACATATAAATATAAAACACTTGCTTGTGCTTGCAATCATAATACAAAAGCATTTACCGGAACACTAAATCCCAGTGCTCTGTCATCTGTCTACTTTTCTGCCTTTCTCCTTGCTACCTTTGAGAAACCAGTGGTAGGTTAATTTGAATAGTTGATGTTGAAGGTGAGTTTTCTATTGTCTGAAGACGAAGAAGCATTATCTTTTTAATCTGTGCAAGGTAAGTGTGTGCAGCAGTGCAGTTTCCATCTTGAGAAGATAGGTCAGAAAATAATATGCCTTAGGTCAGAATTATTAAATCCCTGGCATTAGAGCTTATTAATATTAATAAGCTCATATAAACTGACATCAAGTACTGCAAAATGGATTTTTTTTTTCCCAGTTCATGGGCCTGTACATGACAAAGAGCACACCTAGTAATTATGGCAGTGAGGAGAAGTGTGCCCTAGATAAACCAGGCTCTGCAAGTGTGCATTACTATGCAGTAGCATGTACTACAGTAGGTAGGGAATGTGTAGTAGTGTAGACACAAGGCATTGCCCTCTTCTCTGCAGGGGATCTCTGCGTGGGAGTATTGAATGAGAGCTGTGGGTTAGAGTGGTTGTGGGGATTTCACTGCTTGTCCTGGCTTTGAGTCAGCATCCTGCATCAGAGCTGCATTCAGCTTTTGTTAAAGTTTTTTAACAAAAAAACCCCGTTTTTTAAAAACTGTTCACAAGTTATCCAACCAAGCGTGTTTCATCAGCTGCCTTATGGAACTCTGCAGGGCAAGCAACAGGTAAGCAAGATGAAGGACTAAAAAATGATATGTTGGAACTTCATTTAGAGGTTGATAAATCCTAGAAAACAGTTTTTGTCTATAAGTATTATGTGCATTCTGAAGCTTAAACTTACAGCTGGTCTGATTTGTCATGGAGAAATATCTCACAGGTATCAGTCAGATATGGTTGACACAATTAGTCCCTTTTAAAGAAACGTTTTCTACTGAACAGATAGGCCAAGAAAAATAAACACCAATTTTCAAATCAACTCTCAAGTTTGTATTTCAGGACTAGAGTATGTTTTCGAGACTATCTGCAACATCCTCTGCAGGACAAGCTGAGAAAGTTGGGGTTGTTCAGGCTGCAGAAGAGAAAGGTTACAGGGAGACCTTAGAGCAGCCTTTCTGTATCTGAAGTGGCCTATAAGAAAAAAGGAGAAGGACTTTTAAAAAGGACATGTAGGGATAGGACAAGGGGGAATAGCTTTAAACTAAAAGGATAGTATTAGATTAGATATTAGGAAGTAATTCTTTGCTGTGAGGGAGGTGAAGCCCTGAAACAGGTTGCTCAGAGAAGCCCTTGGTCTTGGAGGTGTCCTTGCCCACAGCCAGGGGTTTGGAATTAGACCATTTTTTAAGGTCTCTTCCAACTCAAACCATTCTATGATAGTAAAAACATTTCAATTTTCTACTGTAAGGTAATTAGCCACTTAATAAAGAATACAGTTCATAAAAGTTTCTAGGTTTAAAACCTAAACCATGCAATATGACACAAAGTCTATGGACCAATTAGTGTTAATTAAAGAAAGATGTATATAATATGGATAGTCAGGATGCAAACCCTTGCTCTTGCTGACTTCAGCTGGAGTATTAGTCTTGTCTCTTATGAAACATATTCAGCAGACTATTATCTTGTTTTGGCTGGATCAGGCTTGGCCTCTACTGATAGAGCTGTCTACTCTGTGCTATACAAAGTACCAGCTGGCAAGAGAATGTCTCTGGTCTGAGCCCTCACCGAGGTGTTGAAAGCTCAGGTGCAAGTCTAAAATCAGCAGGGGAGAATTGAAACACGCTCTTTTACAGAAGAAGTGACTCTCTTTAAGCAAAGGGAAGCTAAATTTTCGCCTGTTCGACTGTGAAAGCTTATATAAAAACACCATAAATACCAACCTTTTGGGGGACTGTAACAGGTTTTTACCATGTAGTTGTAGTATAAAGAAAATGTCTTTGTTTGAATTCATAATTAAATATGCATTCCTTATGCTGTTTTGCGCTATTTTTATTTGTAGGAGTTACTGGGAAGATGTTCAAGTCCCCAGCTGCCAATTAAATGCCTGGCATGAATCTTACCCACAAGCTGGTCCCATTAAAGACATTTTTGTCTTTACATTAAAGACAAAAAACATAATGTGAAATTTAAAAATTTACATTACAATGTCTGTGATTTTTTCTTATTTGAGAACTAAGCCCATCTATGGTGTTAGATACTTCCACCCCAAGGGTGCAGGTATGACAGCTGACCTGAACCAGCAGCTCCATGGGGTGGGCTGGCTTCATGCTCTCCCCTGTTTATTTTGTTTTTCTTCTGGCTGGGCTCCTTTCCTCACAGCTCACTGAACTGAATCACCTCACACAAGGCTCAGCTAAGAGCCAGACCAGCTGCAAGGGAAGAGGAGCTGGCAGTGGCTGTCCCACTTGACAGCAAACTATTTCATTTAGCTTAGCTGTATCACCTAAATACACCTTCATTCCAAGATTGTAATGATTTTTAATGTTATTCATCTAAGCATGCTTCTCATCTAAACCCACATTTGTAAGATGATTCATCTTATGACTAGAACATGGAAACATCAATTCATGAAATTTAAAAAATAATTGTGCTTTAAACCCAATTGTGAAGTTTTCCAACAAAATGCATTTGCTTTAAAATATAAGTAAGTGAATTACTTCAGTCACAGATGGCTAAATATGCCCAAAGACGTCTTGCAAAAGAGTTCCAGTGTGGGAAATCAGAACTGAGTTAACTCAGACTGTGACCTTTAATGACTGTCTGCATCTCTTACTTCCATTATTTTGTGTAAGTGAAGACTGACTCAAATCTTAAGCTTGCTTTTGTTGTTTGTGTGTTTGGTTGGTTGGGTTTTTTTTGTTGTTGTTTTTATTTTTTGGGTTTTTTTGTCTTTTAAAGTAGTTTCCTGTTAAAGCAAGCAATAACCCTTATGGTTTATCATGCAATCCTTTTTTTACATCTGAGTGAAGTTTGATGTGTAAAACTCAGGTGTGAGTAAACTGGCATGGTGAGTAAAGGGATGCCTCTGACCATTCAACACTTTGGTGTCTTGGGCAGGAGCCAGACTCTTCAAGGGATATTGTGATCCTGGCATTGCAATAGAGTTGATGAAAGCTCATTAAACTCTTATTTTATGTTGCCTTTTGATTTGAATAATTAAAATAGTGAGTAGGTTGTTATTATAAAACTGTTATGCTGAACAGGAAACTTGGGTTCATACTTTCAAGTTTCTTAGTGTTTGCTTAATACTGCTTGCAGAAAGTTTGGGGGGATTTCCATCAGTTTTAATCAAGGGGCCTGTATTTTAATTACTAATACATATTTATAATGACTTCAAAGGAGTTGTGGGGTCTTTGTTTCAGTTTTTTATTTAATAAGAGTCACTTCTAGTTTGCTTCTAAAGATAAAGGGTATTTTAGCTTGATGGTTTCATCTGTAATTCTTGATTCCCACTACAAAACAGGTTGCTCAGACTACAGGCTGTAATCCTTGATAGAATTAGCTCAGTAAAGCAGCAATGAAAACATGTTGCACATAACAAATTGCTACACCAGTGCTGGTTTAAGAAATCATTTTTACCGTAAACAGGAACTTAGCACTTTTTCTGAAATGTCTTAGCCTGTGGAAAGCTGCTCAGCATAATTTATGATTTCTCACTTAGTGTATTTATGAAACAGCTGTAAATCTGCACTTCATTTTGTACAGGGATTTTGTATTTATGTCTCCTGTGTCAGCCATTTGGCTGCAGGGAAACAGTACCACTTGCTCAAGGGAGGGGAATTTAACGCTGTTAGCCAAAAATGAGACAGTTTGTCAGGACAGCAAGGTAAGTGTGCTATTCTTGTGTAAAGCTGTGTTTTATGAGGTGACCCCAGCAATCATATTGTCTTTTCATGCAGTAACTCATTGGACACTTCCTGCCTACTGAAACTCCCTGAGAAGTCTTTTCTACCATGTCCTGAGGCAATGCAGTAAAAAGAAAGGCCTATTGATGGGATTTTTGAGAAACCAACTGCAAGTAAATGCATTTTCTGATTTTATCTGGAAGTGGAGAATAGTTGGACCAGCCTCATCCATCAGATCTACAGCTTTCTGCTTGTTTATATTGCAGCCATAAAAGTAGGAGTCTGTCCATCATGCATTTGGTAGCTTTAGAAGTGCAGGAGTTGGCTCTGTTCACAGCAGCACCACATTCATGAGTGAGCTCTGAGGGAGCTAATTTTATCCTTCTGAGAATTTTAACCACCTCCTGTAGAATTTCACATGCATTTTGCCCTCCTGCTTCCACTAGCATGGACACCAGTATGCTATACTTCTCTCTGCCCCATGGTTCTGCCTTCCAACTGCATGTTTCAGCACCAGTTTCAGTATTTCTTTGCCTGGAGTAAGTGTCCTTGTTCCATTCTTTTCAATTGAATTAAATTGAATAGAAGTAACATATAAAAAAATCAGTGGTAATCATACCAGTTTTATCTTTCATTATAAAACATTTTTTTTGCACACACAGCTTTTCAGAAATCCTTGCAAAATCTAACAGTTCTTCTTCAGTCTTAAAAGCTGAGTAGTTACCAAATGGCAATACGAGATATGACAGTAATGATGGAGATCCTGCTGCCTTACATTTGCAATCTTCTACATATGAATGACGCTACAGAGATTGTATCTATCCTACACATTAATGGGTCCAGTATCATTCCTTCAGCAGAGATAGTCAGCATAAATGCAGGTTAAAGCACACCAGTCTTCCCTCTGTTAAAGGAAGCAGGACACTGACTCCTGTTCTCTAGTTGTTTTTCTTCTGCAAAGCAAACTCACATTGAGTGAAAGAATGAAACTTCTATAAACTGTGATGTAACTTAGATAACAAGTGTATTGCTAGCATATCATCCCTGATATAAAAATACTAAAAGCAGTCAAGGAGAACAGACTGAAAAACAAAGCAGTTTTTGACTTGGAGTGAAGTTGTGTTCTCACAAGGCTTTCTGACCTGACCACCCCTGGGCGACACCACGTGGCTTCTTGGTGGGGAAGCTTCCCAGCATTGAGCGGGTGTGAGGAACAGTGCCTGAGAGCTTACCCAATGGTCCTGCTGAGCTAGCTGCACGGCTGTGCTGCTGCATCAAAACCTGCTTCCTTCTCCTTCTGCCTATGAGTTTCTTTGCACATCTACACTGCTGGGACGGCTCTGTGATGCACCAGTGGTGCTGAGTTAGCTCAAGGTGCGTGCTAGAGCTGGATGGCAGCACAGGGCTCAGCAATCTGCAGAAACCACAAAGAGCACCACAAACACACAAAACACACAGTGCTGCTGTGCTTTGGGTAGCCACCTGGCCAGCAGCACCTGGCGTAGCTGGTGCTGAAGCCAGGCAGCGCGCCTTGGCACTGCAGGCGCTCCTGTGCGAGCCTGTGCCTGACGAGGCCTCGGAGCACTGCAGCATTAGCACGTCTGATTGAAAAGCTGTCTGCTAGAAAGACTCCAGTAGGCATAAAAGCTCCTGCCTCTGAGACTAAGAAAGGTGACTTTTTGAGAACTTCTCAAAAAGGGAGAAGTTACATGAATTTTTATCTGAAACTCAAGTGCTAATAATACATAATCGCTGCAAAAATCTAATCTGAATATTAACAGCTCCTTCTGCTCTTCTGCGAGGACAAACATTTCTTTCTAAATCTCAACAAAGCAAGCTTTTAATGTGGGTCAAATGGAAATCCTGTTTATTAAAAAACTGCTAAAGACAACTAGATTTTTAATTTCAATGGAAGAGGTTTCTCTGTGACCCTTAAAGGCATGCCAGTGGACTCTTCCAGAACATGCCTCAGTAAGCAACAAATGAATCACTGAGGTGCTCTAACAAGGATTGATGTGTCCACCCAATTAGAGGGATATAAAGAGCTCTCCCTTGAAATTCTGGGTTCATTTGGGTTGCTCTGCCATTTCCGCAGTCTAGCGCTGAAGCATTGCTTCAGGGGTATTGTCAGCCTCAACAACTAGCTTGTGTGCGTTGTCCTAGCTAACAAGTGCAATTCTTGTACAGATATTTCCCCTATTAGGTACTCCAGCAGAGAAATAAAAAAAACAGCACTGAATATCAAAGATAAATCCCTCACTAATATCTATTTAAGCTAAAAGTGAGATCCAAATTTAGCACTGCTAATGAGACTGATTGATAAGACTCGTTAATCACCTGTTTTCAGGGGTTTGCAATTTCTTAACTTTATATGGGTTTAATTTTCTTTTTCATATTTTGTCAAAATATGCACAGTTTTGGGAGGTAAGAAGGTGCAGTGCATGTTGTATGGTATGAGTAATGCAACTGGTCAGATGAAGCACTGCATGGAAAATTCATTAAGTGCTCTGAGGATGTTTCCTCTTTCTCTTGGAACAAGGTTTCTATTTTCCATTTCAACTGTACATGTAGCTTGTACTGCTTCAGAAATAATTTCCTCACATCACCTTAAAAGAAAATTAAAAATTTGAACATTTTTTCACTCTACAGAGAATTTCTATTTCAGTAAAATAACCCAATTTTTTTTTTTTTTTGCGGAGATCAACACATAAAGCAGTCATAAGAAGGATATAATACACATCAAGAACAAAGCAAGGATGAGAGGATGTTTTGTTTTTAAACCAGCTGCTATCTCAACAATTGTGGGGCACTTCAAGATTGCACAGGTTATCTTGCAGGTGCTATTTCAGGATTCCCTCTGACAAAGTGTGGTGACAACTTACAATTCCCTTATCATGCTTCTAGGAAAAGTGTATCATGTTATTACATCTGACACCTGAAATTTCATTTCCTAGACCACAAATGAAACCCTGACTTTTTTGTTTAATTGTCTCAGCTAAGCAACAAATCATTACAAACCATGTGGTTAAGATATTCAACTGACTTTTATAAAAGAGGCTTTAACTCCTACGTTTTTTGTTGCTTCTTTTTATCCTTTCAGTATGACCTGGGTATCAGTAGGGGATTGTAACTTCGCATTTGAATTCAGTTACAGTGACATGTCTGGGTTAGATGGTATTTTGAAGTCTTGGTTCATCATCTGTCAAGGTCTTTGCACCAAAGACCTAGTGCTCTGAAACACATCATTATTGCATAAAAGATTTTGCTCTGTTTTTTAGATTTTATAAAAATTGAAAATGTAGTGTTGCAGTTCTTGCCAAATATCTTAAGAAGCAAACTTAAATCCCTAAATGAGAAGCTTTGACATTTACCATTGGTGGGGAAAGTCACATTCATCAGTACTTCCAATTATCCACTGAAGATAATTTGCTGACCATTTTTGGACATGTTTATCATAACTCAGATATAACAGCAATGAAAATGATCTGAGGATTTCTTTGAAGCAAAGTAAAGATGGGAAGTGTGAGTGAGAAACAAATTCTCTTTTGCTGCTTTCCCCCTTTGTATAGCCAGAATTCTAAATACCAAGTGTTCAGTGAAGCTGAGCATATTTCAAAAAGTGTAGATGATGAAAATTGATGTAAGCCAACTTTACTGGATCCAGTAACTTTAAATTTGGGTTTGTGCTGTCTTTTAAGCCCAGAACCTTCCTAGATTATCTTCTGCCAATTCCTGATTTTTCATACACAAGAAGACTTTAATTTATTAATAGATTGGCTGCGTTGGGGATTGTTTGATCTCTTATTTCCACTATTTATGTAATCAAGTCACTGACCCACTGTGAAAATTCAGTGGCAGGCAGTTGTGATACAGAGTGTATGTGCCTTATGTCACTGGCCTTTGTGTCCATAAACCTAAAAGCTGCTGCCTGGCCATTCCTCTGCTTGAAAAATCTTCCTGTTTGGCAAGTCCTTGAGAACATAAAAGAACTGACATGTTTTCTTAAAATTGAGGCTCATACACATGTGTGTGCATGCGTATGTGTGTGAGGATTTCCCATCAGAGTGAAAAAAAAAGAAAAAAAGCAGCACTGTGAAAATATCCTGGAATCACTTAAAAAAATATCCCTCTACAATATGAGTGAGAGCTCTTTATTTAAAATAACCTTAATAGAACGAAATACTAGAGTGAATGGAAAACCAGATGAACCCTGTGCTTGTGTTTAATCCATTGCTGTCTGCCAGTATGTGTGGTTTTTTGCAGTACTGGAGATTGTTTCACCTCTGTTCCTCTTGGGCAACTGCTTTGGGACTGGACCAGCACAATGGACAATTCTTCATTAGCTCAGATAATGGGAAAGAAAAAACCACAGATGAGAATACTTGGTAGAGAGAAATTTGATTGTCCAAAACTACACGGTTTCAACCCCTGTTGAATACCAGACCCAATCTAGCTGTTTCCAGGACCTCGTGAATATTTGCAAGGCAGTAAGCAGGCACAAACACTTATTCATGTTCTCTGTGGAGTTTGGAACACAGAAATTTGTTTGTATGAATCAAGGGTTGCCTTGCTAACTTGAACAGTTTGCTTCCTCCTTTATCTTCCTTCCCCTTGAGCTCCTCCACCTCCCAATTTCTGAACCAAAGAAGGTAGGTAAGACTGTACTCACCCAGGGGTTCTCAGGCTAGAATAACATAGCCTCTTGTCCCTTAACAGGGTGATTTTCCCCTCTCTGGGGTTTCTGTGTTTCTGCTCTGTGGAAATTGCCCTTAAAATTTGTCATAATTGTCCTATTCCTTATCACAGCCACAGCTTCTTTGAAATACATGGCTTTATTGTGCTGAACCCTCTCTAGTGAGCTATTGGCACAGGTATCTCTGCCATTAAGAATCATTCTTGCACCATTTCCTCAAGCTTCTCCCAAATCCTGCATGACTTTGGATCTTAAGACTTTTCTTCAGTTCCCACCCAAGTTCTATTTATTTTGCTCCCACATGCTGCAAGGTAATTCCAGACCCCTGACTGACCATGGGCTTCCCTTTGTGTTGTTCTCCTTCATCCCCTCTCCCTGTGTTCACTCCTGCCTGGATGCAGATTAGGTGAGAGATTGCCTGGTGCTGCCAAGGCTCACGGGAAATATACTTCCAATAGACATCGCAAAGCTTGCCAAAGCCTTGCGCCAGGCCACAGGATAGTTTATTCTGGCAGGCTGTATGGTCACCAGCATGCCAGCTGGCAGCAGTTTTTTTTGTATATTTGCAGCATCTCAAAAAAATACTGGCCCTTTCTTACTTTTGGTTTATTTTAAATCCTGTGTTACAAATCTTAAATTCTATGGGATCAGCTTTTCCACTGTGGGCTATAGGAATGTGTGGAGTCCAGGAGGTACATACTAAGTGCACAAGTGCAGCACATCCATGAGTAAGGAGTCCCTTTTGTTCTTGACCATCAGCCTTGTCTTCTGTTGAGTTGAAATCCTCTCATGGGTTAAGATATTTTCTGTGATAATTTACACTCCCACAACCACCCCCAGCAAGTGGGAGGTGCAAATGAGTACTTCAAAGCACAAGTCTCTGTCTCTGGATTACTTCCTTTGCTGGAGAAAATAATTACTTTCAGCTGGAAACTACATTCATTTGGATACAGAGAAAATATCCTGTGTGCTTGGTATGTTGGAAGTAGTGAATAATTGAGGTATGTAGAATGGAAAGAACTTACATAACACAGTTTCACAGACCTGTGGAGAGACCTGAATTTGCTCAGCCCTGCTCTGCTGCATGAAGCTCTCTAGTTTTTACCTTGCAAATACTGATTAAACATAGAAAGTGTATCAGACAGTCATCTCTTGATAGCTTCTAGATCTGTTATGATCTTTTCCCACTGCCATTTCTTAGGATACTTTTCACTCTCTAATGAGCAATTTCAGCTATTGCTTTTGCATCTTGCCTTTTAGAATAAGTACAGTAATTTCACGATTATAAGCCGCACCATTTTGACTAAAATTTTGGTCTGAACCCAAAGTGTGGCTTATAATCAGGTGCGGCTTA